>CM053622.1:100052904-100066772 GCA_028646595.1 Phalanger gymnotis
GTCTCTTTTAGCAAGTCATTGACTTGTTTTTCATGGTTTTCTCTCATCCTTCTCATTTCTCTTCCCAATTTTTCCTCTACTTCTCTAACTTGCTTTTCTAAATCCTTTTTGAGTTCTTCCATGGCCTGAGACCAGTTCATGTTTTTCTTGGAGGTTTTTGTTGTAGGCTCTATGACTTTGTTAACTTCATCTGACTGTACGTTTTGGTCTTCTTTGTCACCAAAGAAGGATTCTAGAGTCTGAGACTGAATCTGGGTGTGTTTTCGACGCCTGGCCATATTCCCTTCCAACTTAATTAACCTTTGAATTTTTCAATGGGGTGTGGCTGCTTATAGACTAAAGAGTTCAATGTTCCATGCTTGGGGGGATGAGCTGCCTCACCAGCACTCCTCTTTCCCCAAGAACCCCCAACCTGGACTGGGCTTAAATCTTCAGCAGGCTCTTCACTCCTGCTCTGATCAGCCACTTAATTCCTCCCACCTGGTGGGCCTGGGGCCAGAAGCAACTGCAGCCTAGTTCTAAAGCTGCCCCACCTCCGCTGCCCTAGGGCCAGTGGCCAAACCGAAAACTCAGTCACGCAGCTTTTCCCACTAACCTTCTCTGTTGTCTTTGCTCTTTGTGGGTTGAGAGGTCTGGTGGATGCCACAGCTCAGTAATTCAGGATGCCAGGGCACTCTCCGCTCATCTCGTGGTCTGGTAGGTCCGCGTCTGGTCTGTTGGCGCCGCGCGCCCTGGGCTCTGCTTGGCTCAGCTCTGCTCCCCTCAGCTGGGGCTGGGAGCTCCGTGTGGGACAGACCTTACCCAGAGACCATCCAGGCTGTCCTGGGCTGGAACCCTGCTTCCCTCTGCCACTTTGTGGGTTCTGCAGCTCTAGAATTGGTTCAGAGCCATTTTTTATAGGTTTTTGGAGGGACTTGGTGGGGAGCTCACACCAGTCACTGCTTCCCAGCTGCCATCTTGGCCTGGCCATATCATATTGATGATTCATATTCAATGTGCATAATCGTGCCTCACCCCCAGATCTTTTTTAGACAAACTAGTGTCTAGCCATACCATCTTGAACTTGTGAGGCTGGTTTTTTGGACCCTAAGTGGAAGACTTTACATCTGTCTCTGTTAAATTTCATCTACTTTGATTAGGCCCAGTGTTATTCTGCACTGACTTTCACAGTCAGATGACTTGGGTTCAAGTCTCTGAAGTTTCCTACCTGTGTGACCTTGGGCAAGATGCTTGACTGCCATGAGCCTCAGTTTCTATGAAAGGAGTAGGTTGGACTAGATGGCCTCTGGGGTTCTTTCCACTTCTTGACCTATGATCCTATAAATTTTCCAGCAGCCTCTCTGTTGGTTAGTATACTCAAGAAGTGACACCCACAGCAGGGGAATTTTTCTTGGGAATCCCAGTCGGTATCCATGGAGGCTCACCTGAGTCTGATTCTGTCTTTGGGAAAGATCCAAGCCACCCAAGGGCACAAAAGTTAGCTAATCTATCTACCAGCACTGGAAATAACCCATCTTCCTCCATGGAACTGAACCAGTCATCTGCTCTCAGCTTGGATATCACCTTTGGCCGTGGCATTGATATATTCCCCCACCTGCAAACCCGTCCCTCCTACTGCCTTCTTGATTTCTATTGCTGGTACCAATAGCTTCCCAGTTGCTGAGTCAGTGGTAATCTCAGAGTTATCTTTGATTCCTCCTTCCAATTCATTTCCCACATCTAGTCACTTGCCAAGCCCTTTAGATTATTTTTCGTATTCCTTCTCTGCTTAATGCCCTCTCTTACTGTTTCTTTTCACCCCTTCTAGCCCAGACTATTATAAGTTTCCTAATTAGGCTTCTTGTCCCCATTCTATCTCCTTTCCAGTCTATTCTTTTTTTTTCTTTTTTTCCAATCTATTCTTCATACTACAGCTTTAATCTTCCTAACGCGCCACTCCAATAATGCCATGCCTTGACTTAAAGACTTTTAATGACTCCCTATTGAACTTCTTATTCTAGGTTTCAAGGCCTTGTTTTTTCTGGATCAAGCCTACTTTTCTAGCCTTGTCTCATACTACTCCTTTTTGCATGCTTTCTATCCCCTGTTCTCGTCTTGCTCTCAGTCACCTCTGGACCATTGCTCATGGTGTCTCTGATATCAAGAATGAACTCCCCCTCATTTTTCTCTTTGGTATCCTCGCCTTTCCTTGCTTCAAGGCTCAAGTCAGGAGCTACCTTCTTCCACAAAGCCTTTCTTGATGCTCCCTCTAACCCTAGCTAAAAGTAATTTCCAATAGGATTTGGGGGTTCTCTCGCATCTATTGCATTTTTCTTTTTAATTTGTATAGACATCTAGGGCCTAGCACATAGTGTGTGCCTGGGACATAGTAGGTGCTTAATAAATGTTTATGGAACCGAATGTCTTTCCCCCTATTAGATTGTAAGTTTTTTGAGTCCAAGATCTGAAAAGTGAGTGGGAGGTGGGAAAATGGAGACCATAAGTACAGATACCCCTTTCTAGGGCTTTACATATAAAAGAGAGAAGAGACACAGAATAACAACATGAGGGGAATGGCGGATCAAGGGCAGATTTGTTCAGGAAGGGGGAGACGTTGGCTTGTTTGAACACACGGGGATGGGATCAGTGGATAAGGAGAGGTGATAGATGAGAAAAAGAAAAGAAATGATAGAGAGAGAGACCTTCTAAAGGAGAAGGGAGGGTACAGGATAAAGAGCACAGATGAATGGTTTGCCTTGGCAAGGAGAAAGCCCATCTCATTATCAGAGACTGGGGTAAAGGAAGAGAGAATGGAGGAAGATGAAGAGAGGTTGTCAGGTTTGACAGGGTGAGAGGAAGATTCAGAGGACCTTAATTCATCAATAAAACAAGAGGTGAGGTTATCTGCTGAGGTGAGGAAAGGATATGGTATAGGATTTCTGAGGAAGGCCGAAGAAAGTCTGAGGATCTGAATTCAAATCTCAGCTCTGATGGTACCTGTGTGTCAGACAAGTCACTTAACCTTCTTAGGCCTCAGTTTCCTCATCTGTAAATGGAGAATGTTGAAGCCCTTCTGGCTCGAGTTCTATGATCCTATGATTTTGAGAGAAGGTTCCTGATAGGGGCCATCAAGAGTTTGATAGTTACCTGGCAATATTAATGATAAATCAGCTAAGAGGTAGGTCTAAGTTGTCTTGCTTTGTCTTCAGAGTTACATGCAGAGTTAGTCAGGTGGCATGGTGGACAGAGTGCTGGCCCTGGAGTCACGAAGACCTGAGTTCAAATCCTGCCTCAGACATTACTAGCTGTGTGATCCTAGGCAACTCACTAACCCTGTTTGCCTCAGTTTCCTCATCTGTAAAATGAGCTGGGGAAGGAAATGGCAAACCATTCCAGCATCTCTGCCAAGAAAACCCCAAATAGGGTCATGAAGAGTCAGACATGACTGAAAATGACTGAATAACAACTATTGTCATGTACCCTTTAGTTTTAACTAAGCCTCTTTTTAGAAATGGATGAGTCCAGAAGCGTAATCAAAAGCCTGGAAATTAAAAACAATTCTTATTTTTATTGATGTGATTTACTTTTATATCATATTAGTTGTTAGTCAATAGTCAACAAACATTTGTTAATCACTTACTATATGCCAGGCACTGTGCTAAGCATTGGGGATAGAAGGAAAGGAAAAAAAAACAAAACCCAGCCCTGGGAGGAGCGCACAGACTTATGGGAGAGACAACTTACAAAAAGCTATGCTGGAGATAAACAACAGAGAGAAGGCAATGGCATTAAGGAGGATCACAAAAGCCTTCTTGCGGAAGGTGGGATTTGATCTGAGATCTGAAGGAAGCCAGGGAAGCCAGGAGTCAGAGATAAAGAAGGAGAGAATTCCAGGTGTGGGAGATAATGAGCATAAATGCTTGGAGTTGGGAGAGGATCTCATTTGAGGAAGAACAAAGAGACCATCAGGGCAACTAGATGGATAAAGTGGTGGGTCTAGAGGCAGAAAGACTCACTGAGTTCAAATCTGGCCTCAGAAACTCACTAGCTGTGTGACCCTGGGCAAGTCACTGTACCCTGCTTGCCTCAGTTCCCTCATCTGTAAAATGAGCTGGAGAAGGGAATGGCAAACCACTCCAGTATCTCTGCCAAAACCCCAAATGGGGTCACGAAAAGTCAAAAATTACTTAAAAACGACTAAACTACAACAAAAGACACTATCAGAGCCAGGTGTCAGTGAGTGTAAGAATATGGAAGAGTGGGAAAGGAAAAAAGGTTTAAGATAAAAGCAGGTTTGTCACCTACACAGGAGGCATTCCAAACACAACAGCAGAGAGGGTGGTAGATAGCTTTAGCGTGGGACATTGCAGGAAGAGAGGTTGGCTTGAGAGGTATGAGAAGAATGGAGTGGTATGGAGAACCAGCTTTGAACAATGACTGCTGGGGGTTCAGAATCACTGGGTTGGGTGAAAATATGACCATGTGGGAGTTTAATCATTGAGGAATGATTTCAGGTAGGTTATCAACACTCCTAGGGCCTTGGCTTAAGGATGGAGTCTTCCCAGGGCATCAAGCCTCAAAGTCAAGCTCAGGCAAGGGGAGGGATGCAGGGAGGAGAACGAAATGCAGTTTGTCTCCTTTCTGGACAGGACCAGTGGAAGTAGCAAGATGGCGTTTCTGTCCTTCTCCAACAGGCTCAGGCTAGGCAACTCTCCCTCTTGCCCAATAAGCCATCATAGGAACAAAGATTATCTCAGCAGTTCAACAGAACGAATTTGCGTGTTTGCTGGTATATGCAATAGCCATAGTCTCCCAACTCTGCAATGAAGGGAGGTATGGTTTTCTTAAGCATGGTCATAATACTTATACAACATTTTTTGTTCTTTATATTTACCTTTTAATAGTCATTGTATATCGTATTCCTGATTCTTGCTTGGCTCCGTATAGTTCATATGCGTATTCTGATGCTTCTCTCAATCTTTTATATTTGTCCTTTCTTATGGTACAGTCATTTTCTATCAAATTCATGCACCACATTTTGTTCAGCATCCCCTTTGTTTCCAGTTTTGTTGTTTTGCTATCACAGGCAGCTAGGTGGTGCAGTGGATAGAATACTGGCCCTGGAATCAGAAGGACCTGAATTCAGATTTGACCTCAGACACTCACTAGCTGTGTGATCCTAGGCAAGTCACTTAACCCTGTTTGCCTCAGTTCCTTATCTATAAAATGAGCTGGAGAAGAAAATAGCAAACCACTCCAGTATCTCTGCCAAGAAAACCCTAGTGGGGTCAATGGAGAGCTGGTCATGACTGAAACAACTCAACAATGTTTTGCTACCACAAAAAGTGTTGCCTTGAATAGTTTTGTGTCTATCGGACCTTTCTGTCTTTGATTTTGTTGGGGTGTGTGCCTAGAGATGAGATCAATGAGTCAAAGAACATGGGCATTTTAGTCACTTTTAAAACAATCTCCAAATGCTTTCAGAATGGCTGGACCACTTCACAGCTCCACCAACAGTGTATTCGTGTGTCTGTCTTTGTCCAGCTCCAACACTGATCATTGCCATCTTTTGTCACCTTTGCCAATTTGCTAGGTGAGACTTGAGTTACGTTGATTTGCATTTTTCTTATTAGTGATTTGAAGCCATTTCTTTTATAGTTTGTTAATAGTTTGCCATTCTTTTTTTGAGAACTGTTTGTTCAAATCTTTTTCCACTTTTCCATTGGGGAATGAAAATGCTTGGAATTTTAACCTTACTTTGGCCATTCTGTATTATTAAGCCTCTTTGACACTAGTGTATACCTGCCCTAGTAAATATGGGTAGAACCATGTTTGTCTTCTAGGAAAGAGATCATTGCAAAGTACTTTCCAAAGAATAAAGTCCTGTGCAAATTCTGGATTATAATATGTTGCAGTCAGTAAGCAAATACAAAACCATTTTTTGAAACCACCCCAAAGAGATGACTGTGATCTCTTTTTAATTCTACATATGATGATATTTCTACACTCTCACTTCTCCTGGGAGCCCAGGCCTGATTAATTTTATAATTTTCTCCCTAAATCTTTTAAACTTTGAAGGGATGGCAGGATTGCTGAGGAGGGCCCAGTTGGAGGTTCAGGAGTTGTTTTAGGTCATCATTCAGACAGACAGGAAGGGCAGTACTTAGGGTGAGTGGGCTAGGTCAGGGAGCCCCCTTTAGTACCCCTGCTCTCAAGGAAGATCCTCTGGCATCCCTGGAGAGGCAGGAGCTGAGTTATTTGCAATACTCTGAACAGAAATTTGGCCAGTTTGGGGGAATCTTCTATCAGTGCTATTCAGCATTGTACTGAATTGGGCCCTGTTCTTTCTCTTTTAAAGTGAGGTACATTGGGAAGAGGACTTGTCAAGGAGCCAGGAAAACAGAGTTCTTAATCTGGTTGTCATCGCTTCCTGTTGTGTGACCTTAGGCAAATCATTTAAGCTCTGTTAACCTCAGTTTCCTCGTCTATAGAATGGACTAAATGATCTATCTCTAAGGCCCCTTCCAGCTCTAACATTCTGGCAGCTAGGTGGTACAGCAGATAGACCCCTGGGCCAGGAAGCAAGAAAACCTGAGTTTAAATCATATCTTAGATAATTATAAGCTGTGTGACCTTGGGCAAGTCACTCAACCTCTACCTGCCTCGGTTTCCTTAACTGTAAAATTGGGATAACAGCGCCTCCCTCCCAGAGTTGTTGAAACAATCAAATGAGATATTATCTGTAAAGTACTTTGCAAATCTGAAAGCACTTTTACAAATATTTTCTTTGATCCTTACATCAGTCCTGGGAGATAGATGCTGTTTTTACATTTTTTTACATTACATTCCCCATTTTACAGATAGGGAAATGGCTCCTCCAAACTGCATGGGTATCTGTTGTATTGGGGATGAGTGGATCCCTGGAGAGTAAGCTGGCCTTCAACGTGACTGCACTTTATACCCACAGAACTGTAGGAATCAACGTAGCCTACAAGCACAGGGTCTCAGAGCTTATGTAACACTGAAAACGCAAAGAGAATGGAATATTGATGATAGACCTAGCATAGACAGCTTCTAGATTCTCAGCCTATTTCTAAGGTTGAGCAAGGCTGTCCTGCCGGCCTGCCTGCTGGCCCTCCTGCCGCTTGTTGCAAGAGCAAGGTTCGTGGTCCTACATATTAACTATGTTGAACTGCTCTGGCTGGAGCATTCCTGGAACACGGCAGATTCCAGTGATAAACGAGCCTAGGGAGGAGAATCCAGCTGCCTTTCCCCGGTGAGATCTGTGTTATCTTTAGACAGAGAATGCACAACTAGAAACCAGCACTTGGGATAAGTAACAAGATGCCCTTGCCTTGAGGCGACCTGCCCGTTGCTCAGAATAGCTTAAGTTTACGAGGCTGGCTGTCTGTATGCCACATGCCTACTGAGGGTAACCAGGGTGAGGGAACAACATGGAAACATCTGTTGCTTACAGAGGCAGTGTGGTCTAATGGGCGGAGCACAGGACTGGGAATAAACAGATCTGTGTGTGGGTCCTTTCTAGCTGTGACCTTGGGTAAGTCATTTGATTTTCCTTAGACTCAGGTTTCCTCATCTGCAAAATGGGTATCATCATATTACACACTGGCCTTACATATCCCAGGGTTGTTGCGAAGAAAGTACTGTCTAAACCTTTAGGCACTACAGAAATCGTGAGCTGATATCAGTGCTGTTGCATTGTCCACCAAGCTCTGAGGTTTTCTTCCAGTGTTTTCCATGCATGAGTTCTTGGGAAATCTAGTGTTGTATGGATGTGACCAAGCTCATATGGTCACAGATTTAGGTCCGGAAGGAAGCTTAGAGGTCACTCAGTCAAACCCTCTCATTTTTGAGGTGAGAAAACTGAGGACCAGATAGATTGAGGGACTTGACTAAATCCACAAAGGTCATAAGGGGAAGAAATGGGATTCAAATCCACATCTCAGATGCCACATTTGGGTCCCTATCCCCTGCCCCATGGTGCCTCTACTGATGGGCATCTCATAAGAAAATTCCACTGCTAATGCTATTCTCCTTTTTAGGATACTAAACATGAAAATTTCTATGTGTCAAAATACTTTATGGGGCCATTTAAAATAGTGAACCTAAGCTTAATTCTCTCTCTTTTTATTCCTAAATTTTACTGATCCAGTGGATTTTTTTTAATACCCTCAGGCCTTACAAAGCAGAATTTATAGATTCTCTTAACATTGTTCAAGGTCAAAGTGTTCTGTAACCAAGTGAGTTTAGAAAACTCTACCTTAGAGACAACACTTAAATCATCAGTCTCAGAGAAACTCTATGACATCAAGAGGAGCCGTTCTGTGACGGCCAGCTTCTAATTAAGGAAAATGGGGGCACGCACATACGTTCTTGGAAACCGAACATCCCAGAGGCTTTTAAATCCAGGACATTTTCTACAAACCTGGGGTTTCTGGCAACGTGAACCTCACCTGTGTACAGCAGATAATGTGCATCCCCCAGTACCTTTGCCAAAAGCCACACACACACAGATTCAAAGGAAAACCTCCATGATGGGCGAGGGGGTAAAATGGATTTGAGTTAGTCTGGTTCTAGATCTCAAGGAAAAGAAATATGGATTTATACTCCTTGGCCCAACTACAGGGTTTATTAATAATATACAAACCATCAGAGTTACACACAGGAAGAATACAAGGATACATGTGCCAATCAGCTTTGCCACTCACAAATTTCACAGCTGGCCTGGTCCCTGAGAGGCAAAGCAGTATATGTGGTTTTGTCTGTCTTATTTATTATATCTTATTTATATTTTTATACATTTTATTTTATTATATATTTTATTGTGTATATAGATGTTATATACTTTTATTTATATTATCTTATTTATATTTTTGTCTGAACCAATGTATTTATTGATCTAGGGAACTCCCAATGCAGAAACTCCTTCCAAAGATGCAGGTCATCAAAAGCCTGGAACATATAACCTTAGAGGTTATATATGCCTGAGAAATTGAGAGGTTAAGTAACTTGCTTATAGAATAGTTATACTACCTAATACTTATTAATACTCACAACAGCCCTGGGAGATATCTCCATTTTTGCGGTTAAAGAAACTGAGGAAAACAGGGGTTAAGTGAATTGTCAAGGGTCACACACCTAATAAGTGTCTGAGATGGGATTTGAACTCAGGCCTTCCTGACTCAAGGCCTCACTCTCTGTCCACTGTATCACTACCTTGTTGCCTTATTGGATACAGACAGTACATGGCAAAGGCAGCATTTGAACTCATCTTTTTTATTTCAAGACAGAATGAGATAATCACCTCCCTAGTTCCAGAAATTATATTCTTTTCAACGTAACCTAAGATCACTTTAACTATTTTGGCTGCCACGGTCACACTGTTGACTTGTCGTCGGCCAACGACCTTAGATCTTTTTCTCATGAACGGGTCCCTCATCCATCCTTGACTTGCGGAATTATTTTTTTAATACAGCGTAGGACTTAATGCTTATTTCTACTAAATTCCAACTGATTGGATTCGCCCCAATATTCTAGCCTGTGGAGAATTATTTTGGATTTTTGGGTCATCTAACATGCTTTTTGTCCTACTCAGTTTTGTGCCATCTTCAAATTCGATAAGCATGCTATTTATACCTTCATTCGGATCATTGGTAACAATAACAGATAATTCAGGACCAAGGAAAGATATTTGGTGCAAGGGGAAAGGAAGGGAATAAACATTTACTGAGCTCCTACAATGTGCCAGGCACTGTGCCAGGTGCTTTACAAACGTTATCCCATCTGGTCTTCACAGCAACCCTGGGAGGGTGCTATTATGATTTCCATTTCAAAATTAAGGAAACTGAGGCAGCTAGAGATTTAAATGACTTGCCCAGGATCATAGAGCTAAGACATGTCTAAGGCCGGATTTGACTTTAGGTCTTCTTGACTCCAGTCCCAGCGTTCTATCCACTGAGACACCATCTAGCTTCCACTTCAGTACATAAAACATCTGCCTTCAAGTTCACATCGATTTCGTGAATGACTCCTCTTTGGATCTAGTGATTTTGAAATGGACCAGTGCTTAGCACAGGGCCCAGCACATAGTAGTTGGGTAATAAATGTTGAGTGATTGATTGCCTTCATTGTCCTAGTGTCTAACTCATAGCTCTTCCGCTTTTGTGCCCGAGGGTGGCATGAGAAATGTTGTTCGACACTTTTCTAATATCTAGAAGAACTATATCTACAACGCTGCCCTGATCTAGCTCCTTATCTACCACTTAGCTGCCCTAACTTCAGAAAAGGAAATAAGGTAGGTCTGGCCGACTGGTTCTTAGTGAGACCATGCTATCTTTTAGCAGGCATTGCTCCCTTTCTTAAGTGCTCACCGAGCATTTGCTGGTTTTGCTAGTTAGAATTTTTTTCCCAGAAATCAAAGTTGAATTCATCAGGCTTTAGTCTACAGACTCTACCCCCTTCTCAGTTTCCAAAATCAGGACATTATTTGCCCAGATCTGTTGTTGAGGCAACTCTCCCATTTTGCTCGATCTTCCAAAGATCACCGACAGTGGCTGGTAGTAACATCTGAGGGTTCATCTCTGCCAGCTCTTTTCAGTACCCAGCAACGTACTTCCACGTCTGATGATCTAAGATCATTAAGGACAGCAACTGAGAGTCTCTTATTAGCTCCCCTTTTATCTTGACTTTTATCTCCCTATTAACTATTTTTTTTTTTTGCCTTCAAGGCTGAAGATCATTCTCCACAATAGAGCAAATTGCAATTTGAAGAGGTTGTCCTATTCGTTTGCAGAATCCTACTCATAGGCACACCCAGCCCACTCCCCAGTAGATGTAGTCTCCCCTCATTAAAATGTAAATTCCTTGGGGGTAGGGACTGTCTGTCTTTTGTATTTGAAACTTCAGGGCTTGGAACAGTGTAGTAACTTGTAGTAAGTACTTGATAAATTTGATAAATACTAATTCATTCATTTGCCTTCCTCAACAAAGCTAGAATGTCCTTTTGGTCACCCTTTGCTTTCCGCCAAAGACCTAGCTCATTTGGTGATTCAGGGCAGAGGTGTCAAACACCCTACTCAACGTTGCTGCCCTCAACTCTCCCTAGTACTACAGAACCTCACTCTAAGTGAAGACATGAAAAGGCCTTGGCCTAAAAGGGCCAAGGTCTCTCATTGCATCCTGCATCATCTCCAGTCATCCTGATGAATATCTGGTCCCTGGATCCAGGTGGCTCTGGAGGAGAAAGTGAGGCTGGTGACCTTGCACAGCTCTCCCTCACTCAAATCAAAGTCCACTGCAAGTCATGTCATCATTCCCTGATGCCATGGTCCTCTTTGAGAATGAAGGACAAACACAAAATGTAATTGGAAATATTTAACAAAATAAATAAAAATACAGTAGAACCTAGAGAATATTAATATGTGGTTTTCTAAGTCAATCTGTGGCCAGCAAAGATCTTTACGTACGGTTTAGTGGCTCAGGTTTCTATTGAGTTTGACACCAATCTTTTAGAGCTCCTAATTCTATTCTTAGGGCAGCCAGGTCACTCGGTGGTTAGAGCACAGGACCTGGAGTCGGGGAGATCTGAGTTCAAATAGGTCCTCAGACACTTAGTAGCTGTGTGACTCTGGGCAAGTCACTTAACCCTGTTTGTCTCCGTTTCCCCATCTGTCAAATGAGTTGAAGAAGGAAATGGCAAACCACTCTAGTATCTTTGCCAAGAAAACTCCAAATGGGGTCACAAAGAGTCTGACACAACTGAAAATGAAACAACAGCAACAAATCCTCTTCTTACAGGATTGCCATTCTGTTTTAAAATCCTCTTACTTGTCTTTCTTAAATCTAGGTTGATTGATGAGCTCCCTGTGTATCCACATTGGTTTCTTTAGAAAGGTCTTTTTAGACTTTTTCTCAGTCTGTTATAACAGTTTGGGGATTTAAAGGAGGCTTTCACAAGAGTTAGACAGGCAAATAATATCAAAAAGAAAACACCTTTATTATGATATATTTTCAGTCACACAAGGGAAGGCCCAAGGCCTTCCTAGGGAAGTGGTGGCCAGGGAAGGTTGAAATCACTTGGCTGGTGAGTGGAGTCATAGGACGTTTGATTGATGATACAACACACTCTGCTTGGTGATGCAGTAGATAAGGTGCTGGGCCTGGAGTTAGGAAGACTCATTTTCCTGAGTTCAAATCTGGCCTCAGACACTTCCTATCTGTGTGACTCTGGGCAAGTCGTTTCACCTGGTTTGCCTCAGTTTCCTCATCTAGAAAATGAGCTGGAGAAGGAAATGGCAAACTGCTCCAGTATCTTTCCCAAGAAAACCCCAATGGGGTCGTAAAGAATCAGACATGACTGAAAAATGGCTCCACAATATACCCTACTAGAATGGTTGTCATGATGTGATGACTGCTCCTAGAATAAAGGTGGAAAGAAGTGGGGAGTGGCATGGGGACAGGAGGGGGTGGGATGGTATTGCAAAAAGATGTCATGGTGGCCTAGGTGGGCTAGGTGTCAGGAGCTGGCTAGTTATAAAGAGCTCTCACTAAGTAAATAGCTCAGGGAAGGAATTGAATGTTTGGTTGGAAGGGTGCATCATCGGGAGACACTCTAGGGGTGTGAAAAGGGTAATTAGGAAGGTAAGCAGAACCTAGGATGCCATGTTCTTCAAGCTAGAACCAGAAGAGAAATGGTAATAAGCAACGGGCTTTTAGTGAGGCTACCCCCAGACTTGGCACATCCAAATTTTAACAAACTCTCTGCCTCTGTTTCTAGGCATGATTTCTTTGTCTTCTCCACACCCGTGCTGTTTATTGAGGCAGGTGAGGGCCACATGTTTTATAGGGAGGGGATGGATTGTTACTGAGGCTCTCCTGATTGGTTTCTCATCTCTGACATCATAGGCAGAGAGACCCTACATGTTGGCTAGAAGATTTCCTGTCTATACAAACATGGGACATGAAAATTTCCACAAAAGTGCAGAACAAAATGTTGGGCAGGAGGAAGAGGGAGGGCTCAAAGCAGAGATAGCCTGACACAAGAAAGCATTATAGATCAGAGAGATGCCCAAAGCTGACTATCACAGTCAGATCCCTCCTTAATTAACCATTATCTTATTCGATCTTTCTAGGAACTACATGAAAGAGGCAGGATAGATATTGCTGTACTCACAACTGAAGAAACTGAGGACCAGTTAGTTAAAGTGATTCCACCAATATCACAGGTATTAAATTCCTTTTAGTCCTACAAAGAATATGGTACAGACCCATGCTGCTGATTAGGGAATTATTAGCAGAATCAGATATAAAGAACCCTCCTAGAGAAAGAAAGAATGGTCCAAGTGGTGAACCAAAAGAGTAAACGGGGAGCAAAATTGGTTCAACCCAATTGGAGTCGACCCAAGTTTCCAGGGTGACCAAATGCAGGCAGCAAGGAAGATAATAGAAAATAATTTTTAGCAGTAGGCAAGGCCAGGGAAATGAGGATAAAGTAAGGGAGAAACATTGCTACACTGGGGAGGGGCATGCGTCAGAGAATTCGTGAATTGGTCTCATTTAACCAGATCCAGCATTTTTTAATGATGGTAATGTTTCACATGCACATCACCCCTTGTTCCTTTGTGGTCCCAGAGCACAAGGCTGGTAGTCAGTCAACAAGCATTTATTAAGCACTTACTAAGTGCCAGGCACTGTGCTAAGCACTAAGGATACAATGAAAGGCATTTATTGTATGAAAGGCATGACCTCTTGCCCTCATGGGGCTTACATTCTAATGAGGGAGACAACATGCAAATAACTATATTCGTATAAAATATATGCAGTACAAGCAAAGTAATCTCAGAAAGAAGGCATTGGGGAATCAGAGACTA
>CM053622.1:100066872-100109462 GCA_028646595.1 Phalanger gymnotis
TATTATTACTGGCATGCCAGGGACTCCATCCTAAGGATGAGAGACCCCGACTCCAGGTTTAAGGCAGAATTTATAGGGTACAGAAACAAAGAAGTAATTAGGGTACAGAAACGAAGAGGCAATTAATGCATAGTCAACATTCCGTTCCTATCAGTTCCTGGGGTCCAGATATTATCAGTTCCTGGGGTCCAGACATCCTGACGCCTCATGTTCACCTTCTTCTTATGTGTAAGAACAGACCCCACCTGGAGGTCAGGTCCCACCCAGAGGTAGCCTGGAGGTCAGGTCTCACCCAGAGGTAGCTAATCTTGTTGTGACAATTTTATCATTCTGCTCATATTTTCAATTATTTCCTTGTTGAGACTATTAATCCTTTCCTAGGTCCCTATATTCGGTCCCTACAGTAGGAGGTAAGGAAGGAGAACATTCCAGTATTGGGGACATCCAGTGGAAAGACAGAGTCAGGAGATGGAGTATCACGCAAGGAAGAGCATGGAGGCCAGTATGGCTGCATCGTAAGGGGGTGGAAGGGAGTAAAGTGTAAGAAGATTGGAAAGGTAGGAAGGGATCAGGTGGAAAAGGGCACAGATATTGACATTCATGGTATGAAGAAAAAGTTTCTTCTGTGGTCTTTGACACTGTCAGAATAGATTAGAGAATTCAAGAAGGATGGTTGACTATATTTGCACTTCCACAAGGATATTTTGGGGTACCAAGAAATAGGAAAGCCGCTAGTACATGAGTGAGTAGTTTCAAGCCTCAGAGCCATCCTAAGAATTTTGGGGCACGAGGTAAATATTTCAAATGGCGCTTAGGGCAAGCTCTATATGTTGTGCCTTCAATTGAGAGAGGATGAACGTTATAGCAGAATGGGACTGGGAAGGGGCTCACCCCAGCAAATCCACAGGTAGCTTCCTATTTCAACTAATCATTCTATGTTGTTTCTTTGCTGCTGGAGCACTGGTGGTGTTGTCAACAACTCTAATTGGAGTAGCATTTAAATTGGGCAACTTGGAGTAAATCCCTGCTTATCCTGTCCTAGTGACAACTTTGTGTAACAGAGAATAGGTTAGTTGGCTTGTGAAGAACATTTGGTTAGAGTTAGGCGTTAGGAAGAATGCGGAAGGGACTGGGAGGTACAGTGTGGTCTGCCATAGTGCCAAGGGCTCCTCCTCTTATGTTGTAAATGTGGTGTGGGGGGGTGCTGATAAATATCTGTGTTGGTCTAGGTTATGCTTCATATTGCTACTAAGCCTACACATGTATTGTGTACCTGTGTGGGGAGTAAGCAATGATGAAACTGTGATGTGAGATTTAGACAAATCCTGCCAATCTGAATCATCCCAGCTGGGCTTGCTCTCCACCCTGAGAGATAATATTTGCAATTCATTTAAATTGAATTGAACTTGTGTAAAGTCCCTGCTCTGTTCAGAATGCTTTGCAAATAACAACTAAAACAACATAATGAAGGAAGCTCCTTGTCTACCCCTCAAGGTGGGTGATTAACATTTTCCTTTCTGGTGCCTCAGTCTAAACTCTCTAGACACTTGAGAAGATCTAGACACAGACATCTACAAATTCATGAGGTTTAAGCACACAGATACATTTCAGATGTCAGAGACTTGTGGCAATACCCCAGAGGGGTTTGAGTTGCATTGTGTCAGGTCAGGTGTTGCCATTCCTTCCTCTTAGCAAGTAGAAATGCTTCCAAGAGAGTAGGGTAATAAGGTGCCCAGTCAAAGGCAAAACCTGCAGAGCTCTGTTCTGATCTGTTGACTCTGCTAGGCCAGCTGTATAAAGAAAATAGGCCTGACATCCCTGGAGTTCACAGCAGTGGGCTACTCCCAGAAACAGTACAATCCAAGAAGGACCCTGTACAAAAACACGATGAAGAATAGATCTTAAAATAACAAGCTTTCAAAAACAGATTCATGTACCCATTCAACAAACATTTATTAAGCTCCTCAGTGTGGTGTTCTGTAAAGCATTTTAGTTTTGTAATCAGAAGACTTGGGTTGAAACGTTGCTTCTACTACTTACTGACTATATGAGCTTGGACAAATCACATCTTTCTCTGAGCCTCAATTTCCTCGTTTGTTAAATAAGTGGGTTCTAGTAGATTGTAAGGTCTATTCCAGCTCTGAATCAATGATTCTTCAAGCAGAGCTCCATACTAAGAGCTTAATTTGGGAAGAGAAAGAGAAAGATTACAGACCTTTGAAATCTGCCCATGTGATAGCCATGTATCTGCCCTGGACTCAAAATTAATGGTTACCAGGTCATTGCTGTTAAATTGCATATTCACATTCTACTTTGTAGTTATTTATGTGTATAGCTCATTCCCTCCTACTAAGTGTAAGTTCCTTGAGACCAGGGACTATTTTATTCTTCTCTTTATCTGTCACAACATTTAGATCAGGGCCTTGTACCTGGAAGGCATTCAAGGAGCATCCATCAAATTAAATTGGTGACTGTGCTGGCTTTAAGTGATAAGGGAGGGCTTCCTAACGGAGATAGAAGGCAGGATTAGAAGTGGACTTGAATTGTGGATAGGATTTGCATGAGTAAAGAAGAGGAAATGGAGAGAGAACTTATTTCAGTGTGCATAGGGAAAACCAAAACCTAGCTAATAACAACATTAGGAAACTAATCCTTTACAATACCGACAGTGACTAGGCTAATGTTCAGCCTCAGAAAAAAACCGTGAAATCAATGACAGTATTATTAAATTAAATTCACTGAATAAAATTTAATAAACTTTTGTTAAATAACTACTACATACAAGGCACTATGGTAGGTGAAGGTATTAATATACAAAAAGCAAAGATATAATGATCCCAGCCATTAAGGAGCTTGTTAATTGGGGAAGAAAATATGTAACTGATAAAATTAACACAACATAAATTGAGAAATAGCTAGGTGGCACAATGGATAGATAGACTACCTAGCCTGGAGTGAGGAAGACTCATCTTCCTGAGTTCAAATGTGGCCTTAGACACTTACTAACTGTGTGACCCTGAGCAAGTCATTTAAAGTCATTTATTTGCCTCAGTTTTCTCATTTGTAAAATGAGCTGAAGAAGGCAATGGCAAACCACTCCAGTGTCTTTGCCAAGAAAATCCCAACAATAAGGGGTCATGGAGAACTGAGCACGATAGAAACAACTGAACAATAACAATGACAATTCTGTATTGACTTATCTGTCAACATTTTATGTCCCTCAGGAGGATATAAACTCCTTGAGGGTAAGAATTGTCTCCCTTTTGACTATATCCCCCGAGCCTTGAACAATGCCTGGTACCTAGTAAGTGCTTAATAAATGCTTGCTGGTTGATTAGTGCCCAAGGCAGATATCACAAAATGCTACCAAGGCAAACACTTTAAAAAGTGCTCTCAAATCCAAATTTTAAGACAAATGAATTGGGAAGGGGGAAGAGATCCCTGATTTCCAAATATAAGTCTGCATTGAGAAAGAGAGGCGGCTGGAATATTGCCCCACTAGAGGAAACAGATGCCAGGACACGGAGAGTTTCCTGCCAGAGCAACTATTGCCAGGGGAGGGAGCAAGGCCAGACTGGGATCTCCCCCAGGGTATGGCTGCCCTCAGGGAGAGGAAGAGTCCTCTAATAGCATTATTTTCACCCAACAGAAGCAGGTAATAGTCATCAAATTGTCAATATTTCCCCTAGCAAATACTCTTCTAACTGACCAAATGCTCTCCCCATGCCAGGCAGCCAGAACTCTCCACTCTTCCATTCCACACTCTCAACTCACCCTGAACTTCATGACCTCTATGTTTCAGCCAAATAAAACGAATGAGCTATTCTCATTAAAGACTCATTCATTCAATAAGAATTTATTGAGCTGTCTGCTATGTGCCAAACACTGGACCAAGCCCTGGGGATATAAAGAAAGGCATAAGACAGTCCCTTCCTTCACGGAGCTCCCATTCTAATGGGAAAGAGAAAACAAAGATAAAAAGATGCTCTCTATATTTTCAAAGGCTATTTCCCTCTGGGTCTGGAATGCACTGCCTCCTAATCTTCATGTCTCAGTACTCTTGTCTTCTAAATTTCAGTCAGGGAGCCAGCCACCTTCCCTATGGAACCTTCCTTGATCCCTGGTGTTAGCACTCTCTACCTCCTCAATTTGTTGAGTCATTGTTCAGTCATAGCTGACTCTTCACGACCCCATTTGGAGTTTTCTTGGCAAAGATATTGGAGTGGTTTGCCATTTCCTTCTCCAGCTCATTTTACAAATGAGGAAACTGAGGCAAACAGGATTAAATGACTCAGGGTCACACAGCTAGTAAATGTCTGAGACCACACTTGAATTCATGAAGATGACTCTTCTTGGTTCCAAGCCAATATCTACAAAATAAATATGTGGTGTTGGGGATGGGGGAAGTAGATCTGATGGGAACCTTGGGAGAAAGTGGTCGATACACATCTTACAACTTGTGATAATGATGAACAGGAAAGCTAGGTATTGTTGTCTGACATGCAACCTAGATTTGAAGAGAGCTGATTTCAAACAGTGAAGAGAAAGGATAGTGATGACATCCATAAGGAAAGGAACATCACCCTAGGATGGGTGGGAAGGTGTCAAGAATGACATCCTGAAGATGCAAAAAGAGACAGTTCTGATTAAGAAAAGGGGGAGTTATTTACAGAGACCAATGTGGATCAGTGACTACTTTAGATTTTAAAAACAGAACTACATCACCAGTCAATAAGCATTTAATTAAGTGCATACTGTGTTCCAGACACCGCGCTAAGCTTTGGGGATGCAAAGAAGGGCAAAACTAGGCCCTGTTGTCAAGGAGTTCATATTCCAATGGGGAAGACAACATGCAAATAACCATGTCCATGCTAGATATTTATGCAAGGCTTGGTTATAGAGGATAGCTACCAAAACTTGTCCCTGGCAGAATAATGGCAGGAGCACTAAAACTCAAAATGAGCTCAAAAAGCTAAGACCACCCAAAAAAGCTTCCTTAAAATCAGGGTTCAAATCCAGCTTCTGATGCTTCCTACCTGTGTGACTTTGGGTAGATGACTTAATTTCCCTGATCCTCAGTTTCCCGATCTGTAAAATAAGGGGATTGGATTAAGTGAGCTCTAAGGGACAAAGTGATCTCTAGGGCCTCTTCCTGTGGGGAAGCTAGGTGGCTCAGTGGATAGACTGCCAGGGTTGGAGTCAGGAAGATCTGAGTTCAAATGTGACCTCAGACGCTTACTAGTTGTATGATCCTGGGCAAGTCACTTAAGCCTGTTTGCCTCAGTTTCCTCATCTGTCAAATGAGCTGGAGAAAGAAATGGCAAACCACTCTGGTATCTCTGCTAAGAAAACCTCAAGTGGGGTCCCGAAGAGTCAGACATGACTGAACAGCAACAATAAGGTTTCTTCCAGCTCTAAAATCCATGACCCAGGGATCATATCATAACCTGAAATTTTTTGAAATCCTGTTGTTATTTTAAGTTGATATTTGTATTTCATATAGTTGGCTCCCTTTTCAATCCTACATATCCTGTTTTATGAATTTAGAGACATTCTGAAAAGGGGTCTATAGGCTTCATCAGACTTGCCAAAGGAGATCAAGACCATGATTTAAAGCTATTTTAGAGATATGAGGAGGGGGACTTGGAAACACGCTGAGACACGAAAGATCATAGATTTTAGAGCTGGAAGAGGCTCTGGTCCAGCCCCTTATTTTACTGATGCTTCAGGAGGCTAAGGTGAACTGCCCAGATCTGCTGGCCAAGGTCACAGAAGTAGGAAGCATCATTGGCTGGATCTGGACCTGAAACCTCTGACCCCAGAGCCAGTGCTCGTCCCGTGGGAGCACACTGGCAGTACTGCAGAGGTGAGTCAGGAGGGCTAATGTCTTCCAGAGAGAGTCAGGTTTCCATGAAGAGCAGAAGGTGGAAAGTGTATGAAGAGAAGATGAAAGGTAGTTTATTGAGGATGGAGTAGGGATCATTTGCATTTCTTTTTCCATTTTCACTGTGTGATTGCCTGGATTAATGTAAATGGCTGATACGGCATAAATGAGTAAACAAACAGACATTTATTAAGCACTTACTATGGGCCAAGCAGTGTGCTGTGCCAACTGGGGAAACACATAGAAAATTAAGAGAGTTTCTGCCGTCGAGGAGCTCACCCTCTTACTGGAGGAGAAGACAGTGATTTTCCATGAAAAGAAAGTTCATCTGCAGGGCAGTTGGAAAGGACCAGAAATCCTAAGGGTGTAGTGGTGAGTTGGACATCAAGGTCAAGGAGAAGGAGTCCTTAGGCTGTGTCAGCTACAGGTCATTCAGCAACAATACAACCTGGTAATTGTAAGTACATTTAATGATTGGGGGTAAACTTGGAAAAATTCTCGTCACTTAAAATGATGCCTTCTACATATTAGGTGCTTACTAAAAGCAACAAATGAACTTTGTTCATGTAAGGAGATACAGAATATATCAGCCATACAGATGAATGCATGCATAAAATGTGTGCATGGAAGAAGTGGGGAAGGAATAAGCATTTATATAACACCTACTATGTGCTCCTACTATGTGCCAGGCACCTGCTAAGTGCTTAAGTCCTCACAACAATCACAAAAGGTACTGGTATTAACCTCATTTCATAGTTGAGGAAACTGAAGCAAATAGTTGCTCAGGGTCACACAGCTTGTAAGTGTCTGAAACTGGATTTTAACTCAGGTCTTCCTGACTCCAGGCCCAATGCTTTGCTCAGTGCTGTCTATGTGGAGGCTAGCTACCATGATGGTGCCCTTCTGCCCCTTGCCTTGCTCTTCCTCCACTTCCTCTGGCTTCAAGTTTGTTGTAAAACACAGCTGGGCAGCAGCTCCCACCACCACTGGAAGCACTATTTCCAGTACCCTCTTTCTTTAGCCCTTTCCTGGGGCTGCCCAGAACCATCTGGGCTTGCTGCCTGCCTGCCTGCCTACCTGCCTGCCTGCTCACTCAGCCTGAATGAGATAGGACTCACCAATTCTTTTCCTCCTGGTGAATGGAGGACCACTAGCTCTTACCACCTGCTCTGCCTCTACATTTCACAGTCCTTGGGCAGGGGTGCTCTGGTGCCATCGCTAACCAGTTCTCTGATGATTATATTTGCAATGTGAACATTGATACCTTGGAAATTAGCAACCCCCAAATCAGAGATTGATTTATTGTTTTGTTGATTGTCTAGAGTTAAGAAAAGATGGAGAACATGTTGCTAATGCAGGTTAAATTTAAAAGTGTGTCATGGAAATTTTCCCCCCAAGAACTGGCAGTTAAATATTTACCAGCATACCCCTGCCCCTGGCACTGCCATCTAACCTGCTGGCATAGTCTAGGGACTCCACCTTGCTGCCCATCTCACCACTACACCCTTAAGATTTCTGGTCCTTTCCATCTACCCAGCAGATGAACTTTCTTTTCATAGAAAATCATGTCTTCCCCTCCAATAAGAGGGTGAGCCCCTGGAAAACAGAAACCACCTCAATTTTCTGTGTTTCCCCAGTTAGCACAGTACACTGTTTGGCCCATAGTAAGCAATTAATAAATGTCCGTTTGTTTACTCATTTATGCCGTATCAGCCATTTACATTAATCCAGGAAATCACAGTGAAAATGAAAAAAGAAACGCAAATAATTCTACTTCTTCCTTTTACTTTGTTTTCACTAAGTTTTCTTGGAAATCGTGAGTACATTTGCCTACAAGCATGCACTTGTATCATTCTGGTTCAGTGATATGGGGATGAATCAGAGGAAATGTGGTAGTACCTACTTCCATTGTCTTACCTCTCTTAAAACCTCTCACCTTACACAGGCTGCTTAGCACTCCATAGTAGACAAATAATGAGATGAAACTGGATCTGTGATTTCATCGGAATAAAGAACTCCTGATGAGAAAATTCCCTCCATAGATGTGAAGTCAGCACCTTATCTGCAAATTTTAACCTTAGAAAGTCAGGTGGGGAACTATGCCCAAAGGGCTATAAAACTATGCATACCCTTTGACCCAGCAACACCACTACTAAGTCTGTATCCCAAAGATAACATGAAAAAGAGAAAAGGATCCACGTATACAAAAATATTTACAGCAGCTCTCTTTGTGGTGGCAAAGAATTGGAAATTGAGGGGATGCCCATCAATTGGGGAATGGCTGAACAAATTGTGCTATGTGAGTATGATGGAATATACTATTGTTCCATAAGAAATGACAAGCAGAATGGTTTCAGAAAAACCTGGGAGACTTACATGAACTGATGCTGAGTGAAATGAGCAGAACCAGGAGAACATTGTACACAGTAATAGCAACATTGCATGATGACCGACTTTGTTAGACTTAGCTTTTCTCAGCAATGCAATGATCTAAGATATTTCCAAAAGACTCATGATGGAAAATGCTATCCATATCCAGAGAAAGAACTATGTTTTTTTCTTTTTAAGGACCACCTCAAATATCTCTCTTTTCTTGAAGGTCTATCTTTTTTTCATTGATGACTAAACTTTTTTTTTTTAAGGAAGTGAAAGGACCAGCCATACTTCATTCCTTACCTCTGACTTTCAAACCTCAGCTACCTTGTCATCCTAGAAGATCACTCTAATCTTTGGCCTTAGCTCCCCAGCAAGTCTCCCACCCAACAGTCTCCTACTCCCATTGGTGAGTCCCTCCCAGAACCTCCATTTTGAGGAAGGAACCAGGCCTGCCATCTTCCATTCCTCTCTTGGCTCTGCTTCTGACTCTCTGGACTTCTTGCCCCTTCTTCCTCCTCTACCCCTCCACTTGTGTCATTTCTGTGTCGTTTTCTGTGTCATTTTCTCCCATTAGAATCTACGCAGTTTGAGGGCAGGGGTTGTGGTTGGGTTTTTTTTTTTTTTGCATATATTTGTACCTCCAGCACTTAGCATAGTGCCTGACACATAACAAACACTTAATAGATGCTTATTGACTTGACTCAGCATTGCAAGATGTTATTTTGGGTTGCAGCAGGAGTTCCTTTATGGGAAATACCATCCCTCCCCTTGCCTCACCTTGTCTCCCTTTGCCATGGTGTAGTTTAAAGACTATTTCTTTAAACTGACTCTGATGTCAGAAGACCTGGATTCAAATCCTACCTGTTGCTTAATACGTAAGTCACATAACCTCCCTGTGGCTCAGTTTCCTCATTTGCAAAATCAGGAGCTTGAACTAGAAGATTTCCCCTCCAGCTCTAAAGCTATGATCCTATAATGAATGCTTTCTTCAAGAAAAGAATTGGGAAGCTCTAGAAATTTGTTGTTTTGGGGTCATTTTTTAGTCACATCCAACTCTTTAAGACCCCATTTAGGGTTTTCTTGGCAAAGATACTAGAGCGATTTGCCAGTTCCTTCTCCAGTTCATTTGACAGATGAGGAAACTGAGGCAGAGTAAAATGACTTGCCCAAGGTCACACAGCTAGTTAAGTGTCTGAGGCCAGATTTGAACTCAGGAAGATGAGTCTTCCTGACCCCAGGCCCATCTGCATCACCTATGCCAACTCTGGAAATGATGAGTACCAAATAACACCCAATGATTATTCCTTAACAGACAGGAAATGACTCATTGACTGGTGTGGGAATGATTCTTGAATCATTTGAGAATGATCCTGAAACAGGCATCTTTATATAATTGGGCCACAAATTTGTTAGAGCAAAGATAAAAATCAATATAAAGCTAGAAAAAAGAATGGAGGAGCTGGGTGGCACAGTGGATGGAACGCTAGGCCTGAAGTCGAAGACTCATCTTCCTGGCAGACACTCGCTAGCTGTGTGACTCTGGGTGACCCTGTTTGCCTCAGTTTCCTTTTCCATAAAATGAGCTGAAGAAAGAAATGAACGTCAAACCACTCCAGTATCTTTACCAAGAAACCCCCAAAGAACTGGACATGGCTGAAACTACTGAACAACAAAAAAAGAGAAAAAAATAAAGAAAATAATATGACATAAAATGACTCCAACCTGACTTATTTAAAAGTAATTCGTGCTGAAAAATGGGATGTGATTGGATGAGATGACACTGACACAAATAATAATAAATTCGTTCAGAAGCTTAACAGATATAAATCAATTGCTGTAGTGAGGATGGTGTGAGAGCCTAAAAGCCGTCTTAATCATCAGACACTTGTGTTTCTTAGCAAATAGAGAAGCAGAGCAGCCAAAGATAATACAGATTTAGGACAGAATCTCATTTGTAAAATCTTAAAGGGAAGGATGGTGGAAGATTGTGAGCAACATTACTTCATAAAATAGAGAAGCAGTGAAGGATAAAATTAGTTCCAAGAAAACTTGGCAAGAGATTGAGCTAAGTAAAGTTGAGTCTCAACCCAGCTTCAATCTCAAGGGCATCTTAAAATAAAGCTACAAGGAAGGTAACAGACAGATGAAACATGGAAGAGATTGGCAATTTTTGTTTCTTAATAACAAACTTTTTGGCATCCTGGGCCGCCGCCAGTTGTTCTGACTTTTGTCCTGGCTGCTGGATTGGGATGACTCTGGAGGAGAGAACGAGGATGACGACTTCGTACAACTCTGCCTCTCTCCAAACCAATTTATGTCAAGACCCATCACCCTCATGATGTCACTGATCCTCTTTGAGAACAAAGGATGAACAGCAACAACAAACCATTGTTATCATGGAGAGTGGAGCCGCCACGCTCGGGCTTAGATGTCCAAGGTATATGCTTATAGAAGAAGAAGCGATGCTGAAGAGAACACTGGGAAAACAACCCGCGGCAAGAGTGTGACCATCCCTGCGTCTAGCTGACACGGAGTGGCAGATGGAGGAAGGTCAACCCCTTACCTCCACAGGAGTAGATTTCTCCTATGTACCATGGGTTGTTTTCCCAGTGTTCTCTTCAGTATCGCTTCTTCTTCTGTAAGTATATACCTTGGACGTTGCCATCTCCCACAGGCATTCAACTTCTATGACAAAGAACACGGAAACTCCTTTATTTGATCATAACCTATCATTCGATTTCTTCTTCTGTTTTATTCTTCCTAAATGTATTCTTTGTCCTCACCATGACATCCAGTCCCTCTATTCCTCCAACCCTCACCCCTCTTCTGGCTGCACTTTCCTCCCTTCTCATTCTTAATTCCATAATTAGCTGGTTAAACTCTACATCTGGCTTCCTTGGTCTCCTGGCCTACTACTGCTCATACTTTTTAAAAATTAATTTTATTTTTAACTTATGGAATAAAACAAGCATTTCTATAATATAGTATAATAAAAAAGATAATTGCATATGAAACTGCAAATCTATTATGTACCACTTGATATTTCTTTTAAATATATAATAAAGTTATCGTGTAAATTTCTTTTTTTCTTCCCTCTTTCCTACCCTAGAGATGGCTGTCATTAGATACAAATAGGTATACATATGTGTGTGTGTGTGTGTATACTTATTCTATACATATTTCTCTTTATCAGTTCTTTCTCTGGATGTAGACAGCCTCTTTCTTCATATGTTCTTTATTTTTAATTTGTGTATTTATAATAGTCAAAAGGACTTATTTGCTCAAAGTGATTCTTTTTTTGTCTTGGAAATTTATTTTTTTCAATTAATTCAATATACTTCCTGAGTGCCAACATTGTCAAACAATTATATAGTCAACTAGAAAGCACTCATTCAGCACTTCTGTTGTGCCCAGCTCTGCAGCACAGCTGGGTGGTGACGTAGTCACCGAGGCCTCTTAGGGAAAGCCCCTGCCCTCTCCCAGGAAAGACAAGGTATCCCAGATTACGCATAGAGTGATCAGACACTTCCATCTGCACAAGTCCTCTGAAGCTCTTTCCAAGCTGCTGTAGGCATCTTTCTCCTGTGGTCTCCTTTCTGGTTTTCTCTATCGATGCCATCACCGAGCAGTGGAACCTGCCATAACTTGTGATGGAGCCCCCACTAATGTCCCACCTCCAAAAAAGAGATTACAAGTAGAGAGATGGGTGGAATTGATGGGGCCCTTAGGCAGTATCAGTGGAAAGATGGGTCCAAGTCATACCAATGATGAGGCCTGACTTTTTCTCTAACACCTTTGTTTGCAAAATCCTCCTTGAGCCTTACAACCACCCAGTGAGTCAGGCACCACACGGATTATTGTCCCTACAAAACCAGAGATAGATTAGGTGAATTCTAAGATCATAGGACCCTCTAGAAGTGAATGGGACCTCAGATGTTATTGAGTACAGGCCCCTCATTTTGCAGATGGGGAACCATCTGATGTCCAGGTATTGGGATTTAGGGGTGCCGGGACCCCAAAATAGTGACACAGGTCCTGCCCAAATGAATTCTACCCAAGCCATCTTTCAGCCAAAGACAAAGTTTATTAGAACACCAATAGAGGATGTGATTCTAAAAATCCGCCATATTGGTCAGACTCTTAAGGAATCTAAGCATTGTCTAGAGTCTTAAGGAATTTGAGCATCAAAGTCATTCTTAAAACAATATTGCTGTTCCTGTATACAATGTTCTCTTAGTTATGCTCATTTGACTCTTCATTTCAAGCAAGTCTTTCCACACCTTTCTAAGATCTCTGAGCTCATACTTTTCCAGACTCCAACCCCAATTTGTTCCCACAACCTGCCTACTCTACTTATTTTCCTTGTATGCTGCTGAATAAAGCAGCCATCACATTGACTGGTTCACTACAAATTTGTGCTATCTGATCTAACCTGGGCCTTCACTGCAGCAAGGCAATCCTTCTGTTCCTCCCTAATTGATTCTCTATCCCATTCCCCACAGTGGCTGTTCCAAAGCTTCTTTTCTTTTCTCAAGCCCTCTAAAGTACCTTCTATCCTCACTCTCTCAGCTGAGGACCTCATTTCACACTTTACTGGTCGAACAGAGGCCTTTTGTTCCAAGATTCCTCACGTCCTTGATATCGTCCTCTGAGGAAGAGGTGACCTTCCTCATTGCTAAGGCTAACCCTTCTAAATGTTTCTTGATCCCATCTCCTCCTCTCTTTTCTGGTAGATTGCACCCATAATCATTCTCCCTCCTTTTAATCTTGAATTTCTTTCTGCCTACTGGTTCCTTCTCTGATGCCCACAAACACACTTAAGTCTCCTCAATTGATAGCCATACCCTAAGTCTCCAGTTCTTTGCCACTACAAAAAGAGACGTTATAAATATTTATGCATATAAAAGACCCTTTCCTCTTTCTTTGGTCTCTTTGAGGTATAGCCCTAATAGTGGTATCATGAGTTTAGCTTAGAAATTTTCAGACGTACTTCCAAAATGGCCAGATGAATTCACAGTTCCACCAACAGTCCATCAATGTGCTTCTTTTTTCCCTCCAACATTTGTTATTTTTTTGGTCAGTTTTGTAATCTGAACCCACCCTTCTTAACTTCCCTATTCCTGTTGAAGGCATCCTCCTACTCACCCAGTCTTTCAACCTTAATCTCATCCTCAATTTCTCACTCTTACTCACCCTATATATCCAATTAAATGCGAATCTTGTCCTTTCTATCTCTACAATATTTCTTGCGTCTGTCCCCTCTCCTCTTACATAGCTGCCTGACTCAGACTGTCAGCACCAATCACTTGGACTATTATAATAGTCTCCCAACTGGTCTACTCACCTGAAGTCTTTCCCCATAGCAACCAGTCCTCCACATGGCTGCCAAAGTCACTCCTAAGGCATCGGTCTTACCATGGCACCCACCTATTCAATAAAGATTAATGGCTTCTTATTATCCTTAGGATTGGATATAAATTCATCTGTTTGGTGTTTAAAGCCCTTTGCGACCAAACTGACCCCCCTACTATTCCTCACCCACAGCTAGGAGTGTGTTGGAGCCAGCTCATGCCAGCCCATTGTTAAATTTTTAGGGTGAGCATTTAGACCTTGTTGTTCAGTCATGTCCAATTCTTCGTGACCCCATTTAGGGTTTTCTTGGCAGAGATACTGGAGTGGTTTCCCATTTCTTTCTCCAGCTCATTTGACAGATGAGGAAACTGAGAAGAACAGGGTTAAGTGACTTGCCCAGGGTCACCCAGCTAGTAAGTTTCCAAGACCACATTTGAACTCAGGAAGAGGGATCCTCTTCACTCCAGGCCTGGCACTCCACAGAGCAGATATACTACGCCACCTAGCGGCCCTATGTACTGCACATTTTTTATTTTTAAAAGAAAGCCAGTTGTTAAACATTTAATAGCACATCTCTGGCTCCCATGCTCCATTTCCTGTATCAGCACACTGGCTGACCTCCATGTCTGAAGTGCATGCTGTTGTCATCTCTATTTCCTCGAATTCCTAGTTTCCTTCTAGGTTCAGCTTCTCCATGAAGCCTTCCTTGATGCTTCCAACTGCTAGTGCCTTATCTTTCTATGTCTTTGCTTTTATTTTGTGATCCTAATAGCTTAATGGCAAACCCAGTGTGCAAAGAGTGGAGAAGTGAATGAGAAGAAGGGAAATGGAGGGAAAGCCTGCAGGTGCCTTGTTCTGGTGAAGAACATAGAGAGCACCTATAGACTTGGGAGACAACCTCATGCATACAGACAACCTCCTCCATCAGTTTGTGTATCTTCCATATTCACAGACAGTGGGGCCAGAATCAAACAAGGGAGAAGAGAATGTTTTTACCTTTGGAAAATGGCAGAGTTATTTTAATGGGTCCAAATTCATCTCTGAAACAGAGACCCAACTTTTTTTTTAAACATCAATTTTTTTCTCGTATTGTTTTATGACTGCAAGACATGGAACATTACAGTCTCTGAAGACCTGAAAATGACTATCGCCCAGAAAGACTTAAGCTGAGAGGCCCATGGCACACCCAAACAGGCAATAAAGAAGGAAAATAAAGGATGCTGTCCAATGAATGAATGAATCAATCAATCAATGAATATTTATTAAGTGCCTACTATGTGCCAGGCACTACGCTAAGTGCTAAAAGAAAAGGAAGATGGGTTGGTCATGTGGACTGAGCACAGAGTAACCAAAGGATGGCTTACAATGCCAGGAGAAATCAAGGCAGGTCCACAGCACTTTGGACCCCCTGTGGCAAGCTTAAGGGAGACTATGACCAAGAGTAGAATAGGATGGGCCTGGAGTCAGGAAGACCTGAGTTCAAATCCAGCTTCAGACATTTGCTGGCTGTGTGACCTTGGGCAAGTCATTTAATCTGTCTCTTGGTCTCAGTTTCTTCATCTATAAAATGGAGGGAATGACAGGACCCACCTCCCAGGGTGGTAGTAAGGATAAAATGAGAAATTTGTAGAGAGCTTTGCAAATCTTAAAATGCTATTTCTTTTTATTATTCCTAGAGGGAAAATCCACATTGATGAGATCACAGATTGTTTTGAGTATTTCCGAAGTCTAAAGTACTATGAGGACATGTGGTATAGTGGAAAGAGAACCAGATGTGAAACAAAAGGACCTGGATCTGAGTCTTTCTGCTTTATTTCAAATACCTTCCCCCTCTCCCACCTTAATTTCCTCATCTACAAAATAAGGGTTATTGTGGGGAAAATTAGAACATGCTACCCACTGCAGCTAGGTGGCACAGAGAATAGATAGAGTGCTGAATCTGGAGTCAGGAAGACCTGAGTTCAAATCCAGTTTCAGGCATTTGCTGTGTGACCCTGGGCAAATTGCACAACCTCTGTCTGCCCCAGTTTCCTTAAATGTAAAATGGAGACAGTAACAACACCTCCCTCCCAGGATTGTCGTATTACATGAGATAGTATTTATAAAGTGCTTAGCACGGGGTGTAGCATGTAATAAATCCTTCCTTCCTCTATAATATGAACCCTACAATAATATGAGGTATTTTTATTACTTGAGGACTCTGTGCCATGTGTGGACACCTGAGTACTTGGCTCAAGCCAATGAGTGATTAAGACAGTCTCTGATATGTTCCTTGCCTTCTATGAGTTTTTAGTGCAGTTTGCAGGGGCAAACATGATAAAACAGGAAAACAATTTAAAAAAACTGCATAAAATCTAAGGCTAGGGGCAAGGTACAGACTCCAAGAGAATTGATAGAAATTTTATTTTGTTATTATATTAATAATCAATTAGTAAATTAGGATCCAGGCTTTTCTCCTTTTATTTCCTCATTTAAGGCCCAGCCCCTGTGGAAGGTCAGCCAGTCTCTGGAAGATGTGACTGATTGGTGAGATTGCCCTAAACCTCAGGGAACATGCTCTGGGATCTTGGGCCAGACCCCACCCAGCTAGAACTTCCTTCTGTTTAGAGTGTAAAGAGAATCCAGTCCAGGCAAGTTCTTGCCTTGAGGAAATAAGGCTCTGTCCTTGTATTCTTCCATTAGAATTAGGGTGACCCAGCCCAGGAAGGAAAATACCAACCAGAGTGGTCTGGATGGAGACGGATTCCCTTGTCCAGATTACTGGAGGTAGCTGAGTCTCATGATCAAACCCCATTCTCAGCAGGAAGAGCTGAAGACTTCCAACCCCCCTCTTCATTAAATATCCACCAATCAGGGTTGATTTTCACTTGTCAGGGGCGTCCTCTTTTCCAAAAGCATATTAAAGCTTTCAGCCTCTCCAGTTTCGTCTTTGGTTGCTGAGAGAAACCACTGACCATCAATTTATTGGTTCTTAGTTAGCCTACTGAATAAATGGATTATTAATTACCCAGATACTCTGTCTCTTGGGTTTTTCATTAGTCACAGAATGTATGACAGCAAGCAGTGGGAGAAGTCTTGGACTTGGAATCGAAAGACGGATGTTCAAATCCCCGCTTTGACCACTGTGATCCACCAGCTATACTACTTTCTCAACCAGTCAACACATATTTATTAAGTATTTACTATGTGCTAGGCATGAGTTAAGTGCTCAAGATACAAAGACAAAAAGCAGGACCTGCCCTCAAGGAGCTTATATTCTAACGAGGAGAGACAAATATATAACTAAATACATACAAGATAGAGAATTGAGGAAATCTGAGAGGCGAAGGCAATAGCAGCTGGGGGGGACTGAGGTCATTCTTTGTAGGGTCATAGATTTAGAGCTGGGAGGGGTCTTAAAAACTATCCAGTCCAACTCTTTCACTTTAGAGATGGGAAACTGAGAGGGGAGAAATAAATTGTCCAGGGTCACATAGACTGAAAGTAACTTGTTCAAGATTTGACCCCAGATCTCTGACTGGAAATCTAGTTCTCCTTCCACTAGACCATGATGCTTTGTGTCATTTCATGACTAAAAATCTGTGTCCTATGTATATGGAATTGGGTTCCTTACACTGTTTACCTCATAGAGTTGGGAGAGTGAAATGAGATGATGAATGTAAAGCCCTTTGTGACTCTAAAAAGCTGTATCAATATGAGCTAGAATCTTAACTAGACATGTTTTCACTTGGGGCAGAAACAGTCACAAAGGGGGTATGAGGGCATGCAGAAATGCTTCATGGGACAGTCTGACTGAGGGTGGAGTTGTGCTGAGAGAGGGGGAAGTGTGGAGCTTCTCTTCCTTTCCCCAACCCCCAGGAGTTGGAGCAGAAATATGTCCAGGGGACAAATACTGTAGTGGCAGGATTTTAGGGGCAGTGACTGTGCTGCACAGTGTTTCAACAATCCAGCCAGCAGCTGTTGTGGGGGTGTAAGACCAACACAACCCCGACAACAAGCGTGCTACCAGCACGCTGCAAAAGCACAGGTTCTTTTGATCTGCTTAACTAAGGAAAGCAAGGTGAAGGGGTTGGCAAGCTTACTTAAATCAGCATACAAATATCATTCACTTAGTTCAGGGGAAAAAGCCAGCACCCTGAACTTCAGAACAAATACAAACAAAGTACAAACATCAACAGACAGACCTTGTCCAATTCAAATCCCAATACACAGTTACCAGAGTTTAACAAAGTCCCAGCATCCGAGTTACAAGCTGGAGGGCCCTAAGCTATAGCTGCCTGGAGTCTCTGCATCAGCACACCAGCACAAGTCAGAGCCTTGCGCAAATAGCTCTGTCCTCCCTTCTTACAGGGCTTCAGACGTCATCAAACGTCATCTGAATGATCAGAACTTAGGATGCTATGATTGGTTCTTGAGTTAGCCCCTCCCCTTAGGACCCTGAGAGGTTCACATCCACATGGGTTAGGTTAACACCTAATAGGGGTTAGAGCCTGGGGCTTAGCACTTAGTAAGACTCAATGAAATACACTGAATTACTCAAAGCAAACAAAGCCAAACTCTTCAAGGGCACTTGTTGAACTAAGTGCTAAGAGCCCATTTTGCTTACCAACACACATGGTGACAAAGGACTGAGGCAAGGTGTAAAGACCGTTATCCCTCTGTCCCAGAGGTTTCCTAGCTACTCACCCTCAAAAGCTAACATTCTGAGGCAAAGCCCTGTTCGCCCTATACTAGTTATGGCTTTGATGTATGCTATTGATATTATTAGGATAATAATAAAGAGAGGTCATAGATTCACATAGAATCTACAGCATGATTGTGAAACATTGATAAGGAGAGATTGTGTGCTTACCTGCAGCCTGAAGGATGGCCTTCTTCAGGACCATCAGGTTCTCTCACTGTGGTATGCCAGAGCCTAGGTCAGGGGCAAATTTTCAGTTTCTTTCCCCAGGGTTCCACTTTCTCCTGATGTCAGCACAATAACACATGAGCATTGCTGCTGGGTTTGAACTATAATATTTGGTGGTGGCAAAGAATTGGAAATTGAAGGGATGCCTATCAATAGGGGAATGGCTGAACAAGTTGTGATATATGAATATAATAGAATATAATTGTTCTATAAGAAATGAAGGGCAGGCAGGTTTTGGAAAAACCCGGAAAGATTTACATGAACTGATGCTGAATGAAGTGAACAGAACCAGGAGAACACTGTACACAGTAATGGCAACATTGTGGGATGATAAACTATGATAGACTTAGCTCTTCTCAGCAATACAATGATCCAAGACAATTCCAAAAGACTCCTGACTGGAAAAACTATTCACATCCAGAGAAAGAACTATGGAGTCTGAATGCAGATCAAAGCAGACTATTTTCACTTTTTTGTTTGTTTTTCTTTCTCATGGTTTTGGCTTTTCTTCTGATTCTTCTTTCACAACATGACTAAAGTGGAAATATGTTTAACATGATTGTATATGTAAAACCTATATCAGATTGCTTGCTGTTTTGGGGAGGGGGCGAGAAGATAGAGAGAAAAAAATTTGGAACTCAAAATGTTACAAAAGTGACTTGGAAATTACTTTTACATGTAATTGGAAAGAAAATAAAATACTATTAAATGCAACAAAAAACCTTATAATATTTGGAAATGTCCCTTTATGCAGCTCTCGTAAATTATCAGAACTACAGACAAAGTAACGGTGCCCAGTCCCCATTTGGAGGGCTCCACTCCCAGCTGAATGCATCTGGTTGGAAGTCAACTGTTTGGGTCAGACAAGCTCCCACAAGGGCCATTCGTGAGTCCTCTGCAGAAGGATGCTATCCCACCAAGTCCAGTTGACTTGTTTGAGAACAGAACTCCCAGGCAGCCATTATGGAAACCCATTGTCCCAACCGGATTTCTGGAGTTATCTCAACTATTCTAAGTATGGTGTAGTGGAAAGAGAGACAGATTTGTCTTCAGATGGCAGAGCTGTGAATCTCAGCTCTGCTTCTCTGGCCCTCAGCTTTCCTTCTCTGTAAAGGGTTGAAGAGGATTGGACTTGATTTCTAAAGACCTATTCTGAGTAGTTAGGTGGCACAGTGGACCGAGCACTGGACCTGGAGTCAGGAAGACCTGAGTTTAAATCCAGTCTCGGACATTTACTATCCGTGTGACCCTGGGTAAGTCACTTAACCCCGTTTGCCTCAGCTTCCTCATCTGTCAAATGAGCTAGAGAAGGAAATGGCAAATCACTCCAGTATCTTTGCCAAGGAAACCTCAAATTGGGTCACAAAGAGCCAGAAACAACTGAAACGACTGAACAATAACATAACCACAAAGCTCCATACCAGCTCTGGATTCAGTAGGCCTGGAGTCTATTCTGGTTAAATAATTGTCTCACTTGACTTTATGGGCAAGTAGTTGTCTCCACTTGATTTTATCTATGCAAATGAATCCCATCTCCTATAGCTTACCTATCACAGAGCTTGCCAGGCATGACAGAATCTGTGGGAAAAGTTAATGGAGGACCTGAGACAATTCTCAAAATGATTCAAGATGAAGGAATTGCTTCTGAGTAAGAAAGCTAAACTCCTTGGTCCTTCACTAGGCTTTACCCCAGAGTCTCCATCATGCCCCAGAAACCTCTTCATCCTGGAAGCTCACATCTTGGAAGTACTTTCCACCCCTGCTGTCCCTCCCTTTGATTGAATGGCTCCTCCCAGAACCTCTATAAAGGAAGGCGCCCAGGCCAACCATTTCTTCATTTCCCACCAGGCTTCTCTTGGAATTTCTCTATTATGGCCCCTTACCAGGTACCTTTCTCCCCCTCCCCTAATATTTTTCAATTTCCTTTTATATGTTATCTTCCCCCATTAGAATGCAAATTCCTCGAGGGCAGGAACTGTCTTTCTTTCCACAGTACTTGGCATGTAATAAGTATTTAATAAATGCTTGTCGATTGACTGACCTACCTCCTTTTAGAATATCTAATTCCCTTCAAAACCCAGATCAAGCTCACATGAAACCTTTCCTGATCCTGGTGGGTGCTGGTGACTCCTATTTGCTCCTCACCCCAATTATCATCTATTCTGTGCATACCTATGTACACATTGTCATTCTTCATTAGATATAAGCTCTTTGAAGTCAGAGAACTCTTTCACCTTTGTTTTCATATCCCCAGTGTGTTGCATAGCCTATGATAGATGCTTAATAAATATTTGTCAATTTTTTAATTTTGTGATGAAATAAACAACCCTTCTGGGTCTCAGACAGGGATTAGACTTAATTTAATTTAATTGGCTAAAGAATGTGATACAGTCAGATTTGTGTTTTAGGAAATTTGGCCCTTTTATGGAAGATTTAGTTATTTCTAAGATGCCTTACAGCTTTAAATCCATGGCCCTAGGACTGACTGACCGGTCTACATGTCCCCAAATTCCTAGGTAACACACTCAGCCCCCTGCTTCAGAGTTGCCTGTCTAAACATGGGTTATACCAAAGTGAACGTTGCTGCACCATGGATGGAAAGGACTTGTTTTGTGAGAGAGGAATGAGCTATTCTAAGACCACACAGAAAGGGGTTGTTTCAGGACTGTACACTGTCTTGGTGTTTTGTTAGTTTGAAGGACTTTGATCAAAGTTCAGTTGTATAAATATTTCTGAGGTTGGGTGACCGACTTGGTTTTCGATCTAACTCCAAAAACAATAAATTGAAGGGAATGAGATAAAATAAGCATCTAAGTGAATTGGAGATGACTTCTCAGCAGACTGCCGCAGCTGTGTTAACCCCATCCTGAGAGAGGAGGGAAGGATGGGGTCACAGATCATTTGAGGTACACTGACACTGGCACTTTTCATTTTAGTGGAAAAAGTCTTGGACTTGACATTGGAAGAATTCAAGTCTTCTTAGAGTCTAAGGTCTCTTCTAGCCCTGATTTTCTGCTCCTCTGCATGGGTAAAGACATGTATTTATAAAGCTCCGTGTAGAAATGTGCTACCATAGACTCACAGAAAGTCAGCGTCAGAGTGGACCTCACTGGCCAAATAGTTCATCCCCTACAGCAGGGCTGGCCCCAGTGCTATTTATGCAGCCCATCTACAAGCATAGAAATTTACATAAATACTTTAGTAAACGAAGCTGAGCTACTGCAGAGCTCTCACTAAAATTGCAAATCAAAATATATTGTCTGTTGTTTCAATAAAAACTAAGGTTGGACAGCCCTGCCCTACTCAGAAGAAAACCCCCAGAAGAGAACAAGTCATAATGTTTTATGCCGAGTAGTCATATTTGCCTTTGGTTGATCCACCAAATGAGGGGAAACCCATGACCTCCTAACACAGTTCATTGACTGCACCTTGGGATAGCTCTAACTGTTAAGAAGTTTTTCATAATAGCAAGTCCCAGTCTGGTTCTCTGAAATTTCCACCTAGTTCTGGTCCATATCATCAAGAAAAAAAAGCCCAATCCTCCTTCCACATGACAATCTTTCAAGTATAGCAATAATGTTCCTCCACAAGTCTTCTCTTCTCTAGGTAAAACATGCCCACCTCCTTCAACTGAGCCACGTATGTATGCACTTGATGCCCTTAGCCATTCTGGTCACCCTCTTCTAGACATTCTCCACCTTAACAAGGTGGTGGATATATATATGTGTGTGTGTGTGTGTGTGTGTGTGTGTGTGTGTGTGTGTGTGTGTATGTGTGTGTGTATATATAATATACATATATTTTATATATACATATATGCATGTATGTGTATATGTGTGTGTATATATAATATACATGTATTTTATATATACATGTGTGTATGTGTATATGTGTGTGTATATATGTACATATATGTGTATGCACACACACACGTATATATACATATATATATATGTATATATATATGTGTGTATATATGTATAAAAGGCCCAGAACAGGGCACATTTCTAGAGTAGTGAATATTGTCTTTGGAATTAAGGGAAATGCATTAGTTACTACAGCTTTCTTATGCATCAGGGATCTCTCTTTCGCTTTTCTTTGTATTTCCAGTTCTTAGCACAGTGCCTGGCACTTAATAAGCACTTTAATGATTATCGAATGCCTGCCTGATTCTCACTGATGCTGACCTCGAGACTTCAGGCCAAAGAACTCTCTTCCCCATCCTTCTCTTCTCTTTTCACTCTTCCCTACTGCAGCTTCCTGCCTTGGCTGAGTGAAAGAAGAAAGGGAAGCAGAAGAGCATTTCTGACTCAAATGCAAATAAGGAAATGGCTTCCTCGAGACTATCTGAGTAACAAAGGACTTTCTTCTTGGGAAGGAAAATGAGAATAGAAATAAGCACCGAATCACAGTCATACATTTTTGGAGGTGACCTCAGATTTCATCTAGCCCAGGAAGTGATCATAATTATCCAAAGGATAATCAATTATAATATTCCAAACAAGTGGCTGTCCATCTTTTGAAAAACCTCAGAGGCCAGAAACTGGCTAGGTGGCAAGGCTGAACCAAAGTAGAGGGCTTGAGTAATCCCAGTAGAAGTCTAGGGGCACAGAGGATACTTAGGTGGGGTGCTAAAGAGGCTGCAGCCCCAGGAGAAATCCTGCCTTTGACATCAGCTGTGTTACCATGACCAAGTCATTTAACCTTCGTGAGTCTATCTGGAAAATGGGACTAAAAGTACTTATGGTACCGACAGCACATGTTATTGTAGGGTAGGTACCATAGACTCAAACAAAATAGTTAGTTAAAGGCTTTGAAAACTTTAAAGTGTTAGATAAATAATTATGGTTATCTAGTTCAGGGGCTCTTGACCTGGGACGAGAGTCCCTGAACTTAAAAAAAGGTTTTGATAACTGTTTTAATATAATCAGTTTCCTTTATAATGCTATTCATTTTATTTTGTGCACTTACAAACAGTATTCTGAGAAAGGGTCTATAGACTTTACCAAACTGCTGTGACACAGGAAAGTTTAAGAAACTCCAGTCTAGTCCAGCACTTGTATTTTATAGATAATGAAACCGATGACCCAAAGGACTTTGCCCAAAGCCAGTTAGCGGAAGAGCCAGAGCCAGAGTCCCGGCCTCTTGATGCTCCCGCTCCCCTCCAGCCCAGAGAGGGGCTTTCCACCACAGTTTGCTTACTGACCTGCCTTTCCTGCAGCTCAGATCCTCAGATCAGAGAAACAGGAGGGAATTTTTTTAAAGTTCAAAGTTCTAGACCAGTGGTGTCAAACTCAAATGGAAATGGGTGCCATTAAACTGTACATAAGGATCCCTGTGGGCTGCCTATTGTCTTAGAAAACCACATTTATAAATTCTTTATTTTTTTTATTAAACATCAAGACATTAAAATCTGATAGAAATTACATTGTCATCTCGCATGGGCCATACTCGGGAGTGTTGTGGTCTTCACATGGCCTGATACTGACTGTTCTAGACTACTGTGGGCTTCGCCTTCCCCATCAGCAACATGAGGAGAGCCTGTGTTGGAAAGTTAAGACTCCCCCACCCACCCAAAACCACTTTAAGCCAGTCTGAACCCTATTCTACTAGTGCTAAACCCAGAGCCATTCCTTTAGGCCTTAAATAGTCCTTTGTGCCAAAAAAAGATTCATGGAAATTACAAAACCAGCTCTGGCCTCTGTCTGCAGCATGCAGCCCCCTGCTTCAGTCTGAGGCCCCTCAAGCCTGCAGATTATTCACAATTCTCTCCTTGATTTCTAATGCTTTGCCTCCTCTGTGTAGCCTTTGCTTGCTTGGGGGCTGGGAGGAACAGGAGGGCAGCAGCTGAGGGGTAAGGTGGGGGCTTTGTAGGGGCCAGAGAGGCTTGGTCGCCTGAAGGGGGAGATGGCTTGTTTGGCTGACAGCTCCACATGGAAACTATGACCATTACCTCCCAGCATCCTTTAGAATGAGCTGCCAGAGCTGAGTATAAATAGCCTGGCTCACGCTTCTATTCACTAGAAAGAAGAATTTCTATAGCTGGAAGAAGAGAGCCCCCAGCCCCCTACTCCAATTCCTCCCAAGGCTGCAATTGCTTTCTTAGCACCATAACTTGAGTAGAGATCACAGAACCCTGATTAACAATGACTGATTCATCGCCCAGTTCTTACTTTAAAAAAAAAAAAGGCGTTTTGGAGGAAGCCTTTTCAATTCTTTGCTGTGTTGTAAAAAAAAGTACTGAAATGGTAAGCTCAGACATGCTAACGAATGAAGCGAGTGGCTTCTTATCTGCCACTTGATCACCCTGGGCCTGGTCTTGCCCTTGCCCTTCTGGGTCCCCTGAGCTGGAGTCCCAGAGCCTGGAGCCCTGGGAGGGGGAGCAGGATATGGAGTCTGAGCTGGGTGGGAAGAAGCTTGTCTGAACATGGTGCTTCTTCTGCTGAGGTGTTTGTTCCCTCCTGAGACTGGCAGCTCTTCCTTGAAAGTACAGGAAACACTTAATCATTTCCTCAGAGGGGCCAAGGCTTTTGTCTGTCCTAGACCAAGTTAGAACATCAGCTTCCCTGCGTTCAAAAATCACACACACACACACACAAACATGCACATACATGCACTCGCATGCATGTATGCACGCAAATGCGCGCAGATGCACATAGATATTACTGTTCCTTGAGCCTTCCCTGTGCTACATGCAATTTCACAAGGTCTCAAATTCAGAATATTGGGGCCAGAAAGGATCAGCCAGGATAGGGATTCTTAAGCTGGGGTACGTAAACTTGCTAAAACTGTATTTAATGTATCCCATGCATTTCATTTTACATATTTCAAAACATTATTCTGAGAAGGGAGCTTGGACTTCTCCGGATGGCTAAGGGGGTCCATGACACAAACGAGGCCAAGAATCCCTACCCTGTTCTAACCCCTTATTCTTTGAGATGGGGAAACTGAGGCGGAAGGTAGTTTAAATGACTTGTCCAATGTTCAAAAGTAGTGAAACAGCCGCAAGATGATTTGAACCTAGGCCTTCTAAAACTGAATCCAGACCCCTTTCTGTTAGGCCATGTTCAGAGGAGAGCTGTGATAGTAACAAGGAGAATTCTGGAAACTAGAGAGGAGAATAGGTTTCTAGAAAAAGTGTAACCAGTTTGAAGCTCCATGTTCAGCCAAGTCAATGTGTCATGAAGGTACCATACTGTACCCATTGTTGGCACTTAACCGCCTGTCCTGACTGATGTTTGGGCTCTGAATACCCTTCCCCAAGGTTGAGGGTTCAAATCCACTAAAGGGACAGCTATCTCTCCCTGGAGCCAAATAAGACTCTGATACGATACATACATATAACATACATACATACATACATACATACACACATACATACATATGTGCATACATACATACATAGAATGATGCAATCCCTATTCTCAAAGGGCTTGTATTTTGTTGGAGGGAAACAGAAAGTACATAAAACAGTAAATACAAAATCAATCGGGATCTCAACAGGTATTTATTATTCTCTGTATACAGCACTAGGGTAGGTCCTGCGAGGGTTATAGAAATACAAAATGCTGTTCTTACCTTGACAATGCTTATATAATCCAGCTGGGGAAATGATTAATACACATACACAAAGCAATTAAAGAGCAGAATCATAAATCCTGGAGGGTCAGACTTGTGTAAATACTTCAGGAATTTTTCCATCCCACTGAACAAAGGATACTTAAGGGAAGTTCCAGTACCTAGAGTGAGTATGTCAAAGTAAAGGGAACAGGCATTTATTAAGTACCTACTGTGTGCTAGGTACTTTAAAAATATTATCTCATTTGATCCCTACAACAACCTTGAGAGGAAGATGTTACTATTACCCTCATTTTTTTACAGTTGAGGAAACTGAAGCAGGCAGAGGTTAAGTGACTTGCCCAGGGTCGTACAGGTGGTAAGTATCTTCAGACCTTCTTGATTCTTGGCTTAGCACAATATCCATTGTGCTACCTTTGTTGTTAGTCATTTCAGTCGTGATTAACTCTTCATGGCTCCATTTGGGGTTTTCTTGGCAAAGATACTGGAGTGGTTGCCATTTCCTCATTCGACTCATTTTATAGATGAGAAAACTAAGGCAATGGAACAATGGATAAAGCGCCAACCCTGGAGTCAGGAGGACCTGAGTTCAAATCCATCCTCAGACACTTGACACTTAGGTGTGTGACCCTAGGAAAGTCACTTAACCCAGAGATTGCCTTGCAGCAAAAACAACAACAAAAACCAACCCCCCAAACAAATTCATGTTAAATGACTTGCCCAGAGTTATCTAGCTAGGAAGTAACTGAGGCTGAATTTGAACTCAGAAAGATGAGCCTGCCTGACTCCAGGACTAGAACTCTGTCCAGTGCACCACCTAGCTGCCCTTCGTACAACCTACCTCCCTCTGTAATTAAAGCCTACAGTTATAGCCCCTTTACCCACTGGTTGGGAGTTTGAATATCAACTGGCTGACATGCACGACTCCCTTCCCAAATGAATCAGCACCAGTCTCAGGTCCAGGTTCCTCGGTTTCTCTCTTGTACTGCCTGGTCCTGCTTGACCTAGATAAGAACCTTATAAAAAACTCACTAGACTTTACCAGTTTGGGTGCTCGCTTCCTAGCAGACCTAGGAGACCTGACCTGTTTTCTCTTTGCCTACCCCTTATTGTATTTCCTCTTTGCAACTCCAATGGGCTGGCCGTGTTGTTCAGATGCCAAAAGTACATTTGCCTAAAAGACTATTTTACTGTGAACTCACACAAGGCAACACTCATAAAGAGGTCAGAAAAAGTGATACAAGGATACTCTCAAGATCTCTCTGAAGAACTTTGGAATTGATTGCATGACACGGTAGACACTGGCATGGGATATCCAGCAGGGCGTGCCCACATCAAAGAAGGCACTGTGCTTTACCAGCAAAGCAGAATTGCAATAGCTCAAAAGAAACACAAGACGTGCAGATTTAGAGACATCTCCACTCTAAAGGTTCATGTAGACTATTTGTGCCCAACCTATGGTAGAGCCTTCCAAACTCTTGCTGGTCTGATCAGCCACAGTGCGACACACTGTACCTTGACCCCAACATAATGATGTCATTTTGGTCCTTTCCCAGAATGAGGGACAACAACCATACTTCCTCCCAACAAAGCTAGTTTGTTTTACTTTCTCTCTGTTGACTCTCTTGTACTCTCTTGAATTTCCTTGTACTTTTGGACCTCAAACTTCATTCAATCTGTATTAAGCCAGCTTAGAAGGAAGTTTAGAAATCATCTATCTGAAAGGTGTCAAACACATGGCCCAGGGCTGCATGAGGCCTCACAACACTCCTGAGTGTGGCCTGGTGTGGGGAGCCAGCTGTATCCTGTTTGGGCCTCTTAGACCTCTGCAAGGCAGGGTCAATTGAAAATGGGCCTATGCACAGCAACGCCAGTTTTAGGATAAGAAGACTTGGCAAAGAAAACCTGCCTTTGTAGCTGATTACCCACATGGGTGATGACAGAAATGTTTCAGTCTGGTTATCTATATGCGAGAGAACATAAATGTTTCAATTTGGTTAGCCTTAAAGAAAAGTGTCACTCCTAGGAACAAGGAGATAAAAAACTTAACCAACGCTTTATTGTACTCTTCTTTGAAGTCTGGATGACTCAGCAATTAACTTGTATAAAATACTGTCAGTAACTTCATTAAAATCAGTCTATAGCATGACTATACAATTCGCCTGCCCCGTGTGTCTTTGTTTTTTTGTGTCCATTACTTCATCGTATATTCATGCCACTGCTGGCACAGCCTGGTCCACATTAAAATGTAGTTCCTATCTGGTTTTAATGTGTTGCTGTATTATTAAAAAAAGAAATACATTAGGGGCAGCGAGGTGGCACAGTGAATAGAGCCCTAGCCCTGGAGTCAGGAAAGACTTGAGTTCAAATCCAGCCTCAGACACTTGACACACTTACTAGCTGTGTGACCTTGGGCAAGTCACTTAACTCCAATTGCACTGCCTTCTCCCCTAAAAAAAAAAGTTTAAAAAAAATGAAATACATTAACATGTGTGGTTTTATAAGACAATATGTGGCCTTCAGGGATCCTTATGTATGGCTTATTGGCCCCCCGTTTTTATTTGAGTTTAACACCACTGTTGAGTCCTCTTATTTTACAGATGGGGAAACTGAGGCCAAGAGAAATAAGTGTCTTGTCCAAGTCATACAACTGATGGCAGAGCCAAGGAAATGCTTATTTTATTTCTTAAGTTCAGATTAAAATAATAAAGAATTTTTAAAAGTCTAATCTCTTCTAGGCCTGTATGCTTTCTGCCACACTGTACAAAACAAGATAGTATAGACTCAAATGCTCCTTTGTGTTGGTTCAGACTTCAAGTCCTAAAGGAAGTAGGTTTGAGAAAGGTGACCTTCATGTGGGCCGCGCAATGACTAGTCCCTCTGTCTGAGTTCATTTGGTTCAAAACATCAACTTCACAAGTATAAGATGGGAGAGGTAGGACTGTCTAGGTTTAGGAAAAAAAAAATCTGAAGGCTTTAGTGGATTACAAACTCATTAAAAGTCACCAACAGCCTGATCTCAGCTAACGTGATTTTGGGTTGTATTAAGAGACTGGCAAGTGAGAGCCCTACTCAGCTCTGATCAGATTGTATTGACACAGAATTGTATTCACTGGTAGATGCCATACTTTAGGAAAGACACTGACAAATTGGAGTGAGTCTGGAGGAAGGCAACCAACCTGATGAGTCGACCAGCGGTCATATCATAGGAGGATGGGTTGAAATAACTGGGAAGGTTTAGCCTGGAGAAGAAGGGAAGACTTAGAGGGGCATGATAGTTGTCCTCAAATATTTGAAGGGCTATCATGGAAGAAGAGGTATTTGACTCATTGTTCTTGTCCCCAAAGCATAGGAACAGTGAGAAGAAGTTGTAAAGAGACAGAAAGAGAGATGCACAGAGACACAGAGACAGAAAAGTACAGAGACAAATAGAGGCAGAGAAAAAGACTTAATGTAATGAAATATTTATTAACAATTAGAACTGATAAATAGAAGTACATATAGAATGATTTTACATATACGTGTATATACGTATACTTGTATATACATGTATACATATATGTGTATATATGTATGTATATGTACACATACACATAAACACACATAATGGCAGCTATCTCTAAGGCAGGGGGGTGGAGGGAAGAAAAAAAGAAAAAAGAGAAAGCTTGTACATAATAGATTTGCAGGTTTATGTGCAGTCATCTTTTTTTCTATTCTACTATGTTATGTTTATTTCTTAAGTTCAGAATAAAATAAATAAAAATTTTAAAAACCAACCATTGGCGTGGTGGACAAGTGGAAAGGGATGTTTTAAGAGGTATTTGGTTCCTTATGAATGGAGGTCATCAAAGGTAGGCTGGATGACTACTTGTCAGGAATGTTATAGAGGACAACGGCTTTCAGGTACCAGTGGGATTTGATGGTCTCTGAGGTTCCTTTTACTTCGAACATTCTGTGATTCAGGCTGTAGATACAGCCGAAGAATGAATGGATTTTTAAAAATTCTCACTTTTCCTTTTCCATTCAAAATTGACTATATGGAAATATATTTAGTCTCCTAGTGGCTGAGAAAAATCTGATGATTTTTTAATTGTGCAAAAGTAGAAAATAGCCTGGCAGAACAGAAGGTGTTGCAGGCTGAGCCAAGAGGCCCACAATGGAATCCTGGCTTTGCCACTTATTAGCTATGGGGCCTTGGGTTAGTCACTAAATCTCTTGAAGTATCACTCAATGTATCTGTGAAATGGGGAGAAGAATTCCTGCCTTGCTCATCTAGTGAAGTTATTTGAAAGTAAAATGAGAAAATAGATTCAAAGCATTTTGCAAAGCAAAGTATGAGATAGTAGCATTACATCTTGATTGTTCACAATGTTGAGGATCAACATACAAGGTCATAGGACTAGAATTAGAAGGGATCTTAGAGTCCATCTAGTATTACTGCCACCTCCCTCCCCCTTATTTTATTGATGAGGAACCTGAAGCCTAGAGAGGTTCATGTGACTTGTCTGGGATCACACAGGTAGGAAGTAGCAAAGCCCTTATTCTTTTTACTGCGTCAAGGGGGTCCTTTCTATCTGGATAGATACAATTCAACAGCAAATATTTATTTAGTTCCTACTATGTGCCAAGCACCATACTAGGCACTAGGGATATAAAGACAAAAATGGAAGTTCCTGTCCTCAAGGAGATTACATTCTAAGGCAGGTGGAGGAGTGAGGCGAAGAACAACATACACACAGAAAAATACAAAATGCATGCAGCAAAAATATGAAGTCAATAAATATAAGAATATCCAAGGTATTTTGAGAGGGAAGGCACTGGTAATTGGGGGACAATGAAAGGTATTTTGTAGAAGGTAATATTTGCTGTTTAGCTGTATCTGATGACTCTTTGTGACTCCACTTGGGGTTTTTTTTTTTTTGGTAAAGATACTGGATTGGTTTGCCATTTCTGTCTCTAGCTCATTTTAACAGATGAGGAAACTGAGGCAAACAGTTATGTGACTTGCCCAGGGTCACACAGCTAGTAAGTTTCTGAGGCCAGATTTGAACTCAGATCTTTCTAACTTCAAGCCTGGCATTCTGCTTACTTCACCACCTGTCTGTATTCCTCCCACCTCCCACCCCCAAGTACTACTTGAGCTTTATTTTAAAGGAATAGAGGTATTTTGAGGCAGAGGGCAGCTATGTGGTGCATAGATAGAACACCAGGCCTGGCATGAGGAAGATCTGAGTTCAAATGTGACTTCAGACATTTATTAACTATGTGACCATGAAATCATGTAGAATCGAACAGGATAGAACTACAACAACAAGGCAGAGGGAAGGAGAGAGTGAATTTCAGGTTGTAACCGTATTGAACCAATTTGAACTGGATTGAAATGGTTTTGACTGAGTTGATCAAGTTTGAACTAGTTTTAACTAAAGTGGACTGTTTGAATTTAACCAATTTTTTATCTCACTACGTGACTCTGTCATCTCGGTCTTCATCCTCTGGAGTTTCCTGATTTACTTTAAACATTTGGCACCCAGGAATGAACCCAATATACTACATGTTTGATCTGGTATAAAAGATTTAGTGAAAACATAATTGCTGTCTTCAAAAGTAGAAGACAGATTAAACTTATTCTGCTTAGCCCCAGAGGGTAGAAATAGGAACAATGAATGGAGATTAAAGGAGGCCATTTCATGCCTCAGTTAGATCCATCCAACAATGGAACGATAGATGGTTCAGAGGATAGAATTCCAGGCCCGGAATCAGGAAGATCTCAGTGCAACTCTGGCCTCAGACACTTACTAGCTGTGTGACCCCGGGCAAGACAGTTAACCCCATTTGCCTCAGTTTCCTCATCTTTAAAAAAAAATGAGCTAGAGAAGGAAATGGTAAACCACTCTAGTATCTTTGCAAAGAAAACCCCAATAGAGGTCATGAAGCATTAGTCGTGGCTGAAAGAGTAAATAACGAACACAGTGGAATGGGTTGTCTTATGAACTAGTAAAGTTCCTGTCACTAGATGTATCTGGTAAGAGGCTAGCTAACCATTCTCTGGGGAAGTGGCTTCAAGAAGATGATTTTAATGGATCATCTCTTTTTCAACCTTGTGATTCTATGTTTCTATGCCCTGCCTTCCTAGAACTCACAATCACGGGCTCCATCTCTGCGGATGACCAAGAAACACAACCCCTGGCTTAAAGAGTGAGTCCAGATTCAGGTGAAAGAAATGGAACTATCCACAGGTGGTTCCACATTTTTTTTAGAAAACCAAAAAGCCGGTGGTCAAAAGGCCTTGTCTTCAGCAACTCTGCCCAAATGAAGGGCTCTGCCCAAGACAGGGCAGCGGACGGAGCAAAGTTCCTGCTTTGGTCCCCGCCTGACAATCCATTTCATTGGTAAAAACTCCCTAGCCCCAGAAAAATGCAACCATTGTTCCATTTCTGGAACAATAAGCACAATGTTGTTTTCTGAGGAAAAGTCAAAAGCAGCCTCAAGAATAAAACATACGCCTATTTCAGGCATGAACACAAATGACTCTATGTGATGGCTCAGTTGGGCAATAATAATTGTATTTAACCTCGGGGGCGCTGCTCATCTTTGCAGCCTTTACATACATTAAGATAGAAACTCTCAAGCTTAAATCACTCTTTCTTGGCCCGGTCACACACACCTCGGAGCTCTGAGCGCCCATGGCTTCACTTTAGAGAAACTAGGCAGCTCCCATCACCGGTCAGATTTGTTGAAAAAGAGGAATAATTTTAATGTGCCTCTAAAGAGTAATTTGGGAAAGAGTCTGCTTCCTGCCCAAAGGTGATAAAGTCCTTTTTTTTTTTTTTAATGTTCCTCTGTAAGAGTTTCTGACTGAAGTAGAAGATAGTTTCTCATGGTGGGGTCTGATGGGTGCTGCCCCCTATGTCTTTGCGTTGGATTTTCTGCACCAGCAGCTTGGTTCATAAAAGCACACCATTAGCTTGACACTTTTAGCTAAGTGTTGTAGGGTTCTGCCCTGACATCCTTGAAGTAAATCAACCCCTCATGTCTTAGCTCCGCTTGTGAAAACGTCCAATGTCCGCTCCTCACTTTGGCACGTGAGAGTGCTTCATCTTTCTTTCATGCCCTTCCTTTCCCCACAATCCTCTTACTGTGTGATTGCTTTGGTTGGCGAAGAGAGAATAGTTGGACACCTAGTTATACCTCCTAATTTGGTCCACCACCTCCCACAATAGGGGGGTTAGCTCCCACCTGTCCATTCTAGCCATACTCAGTCCACTTTAGAAGGAATCTGGGCCTTTCCACTCAGAGCTAGTGGAGTTCATTTCTTTACTATTAACAACCACAATAGCCAGCACTTTATAGCACTTCAAAGTTTGCAAACCAATATAAATGTTAACTCATTTGAGTTATCCCTGGTGCGAAGTTCACAATCCTTTTGGCTATTATGTCCTTTACTCACATCATTTTCCAAGAAGGAAGATCTTCCCAAGTAGTATGAATTATGAGCGGTATCTTTGGAAAGAGACTTGGACTCATCTTTACAAAGTACATGACCACAAATTGTTGTATTAAATGGCAGAACAACAGAATCTCCTCTAGTGTAAAATACCTATCAGATGATTTTGTAGGAGTGGGTCCATGTCTGGCAAATGAATTTATCTAAGGTAGTTTGACTATGTGAGACAATGGTTTAGCAAATTGTGAGTCAGTCTTAGAGTTAGGAAGCCCTGGGTGCACGTTCCTCCTCTGAAACACACTGGCTGTGTGCCTCTGGGCAAATCACTTAACCTCTCAGCACTGGGTGTCCCATAGACATCTTAAACTCAGGCTGTCTCAAATTGAACTTATCTTCTTCCCTTTGACCATCTTTTCTTCCTAACTTCCTTATTATTGTTGAGGGCAGGTTTACAACCTAGGCATTACCCTCTATTCTTCTATCCCTCGTACCACTCCACCACTCTAATATTCAATCTGTTGCCTATATTTGTTGCTTTTAGCATCAAAATTTCTCTCCCATATGCCTCCTTCTTTCTTCTGACACTGCCACCACTCTGGTCCAGGCTCTCATCTCCTCATGCTTGGGCTATTGCAAGAGACTGCTGGTTGGGCTACTTTCTCCCACTCCAGTCCATCCTCCACTCAGCCATCAAAGTGATCTTCCTAAAGCACAGGTCTAACTGTGTCACCTTCTTGTTTAATAAACTCTAGTGGCTCCCTATCTCCTTCGAGATCAAATGTAAAATTCTCCATTGGGAGATCAAAGTCCTTCATAACCTGTCTTCCCCCATTCTACTCTTATATTTTAAACCTACCCACGTACTCTGGGATCTAGTGGTGCTGGAAAACCCTCCTAGGGTGTATGGGATGTTCAGGGAGGACTAGTACCTCTGGTGGGAGGGCTTGCTGAGCCTTTTATCAGGGCTGGTCATCTACCGTTGGTGTCCACCTCTCACCCAGCTCTTACCTGTGGCACCAAGGAGGTGTAACATGCATAGCAGCCACACCCCCGTAAACCATCTCAGCAAATTGGCCTCAAACCCCATCGGTGATTTAGGGAGATGTCTACCCCATGCACATGAAGACTTCCCCCGGTGGAATGGATGGATGATAAGAATTTGTTCAACAACCATGAAGATGGCTGAAGTAGGCACCATGGAGTGCTTAGAGCTTGGCCAGACATCCAAGATGCCAAGGACATCTACTGTATCCCAGGCCATCACCAGTCATCTTGCCATTGGACTTCAATGACTAAGGAAGAGAGAGTGAGGCTGATGACTGTGCAACTCTGCCTTACTTAAATCCAATTCATGTATAAGTCAAGACATCAGTCTATGATATCATTGGTTCTTTTCAAAAATGAAGGACAAACAACGAAACACTCTATCTCTACTTACTGCATTTTCATTGGCTGTCCTCCATTCCTGGAATGCTCCCTCTTTTCTGTCTCCTGCTTTCCCTGGCTTCTTTTGAGTCCCAGTTAAAATCCTATCTTCTGTAGGAGGCCTGTCCCAATTTCCCCAAATGCTAGTTCCTTCCCTCTGTGGATTATTTCCAATTTTTCCCATATATAACTTGCTTGGACATAGTTATTTCCACACTGTCTCCCCCATTAGACTGTGAGCTTTTTGAGAGCAGGGACTGTCTTTTGCCTTTCTTTATAGCTCCAGTTCCTAGTACATAGTAGATGATCAATAAATATTTACTGGCTGGCTGCTCCAAAGGAACTCTTTAATTTATAAATTGTAGAAAAATTCCTGGTATATTTTTACTAGGAGTTTGTAATCATATTAATGAATTCATAGATGCTGACCCCCCCCCCCCAAGAAAAGTTGAAAGATCCTAACAACCCAGGCATAGGTTCCAAAGTGCATAATGAATTTATATCTTGTGGAGAGTAAAGTAAGGGAACATTACTATTACTCCCTCAATTCTCAATCTGATCACTTGTACCTTTCAGCAACCTGCCCATAGTAGCCAGTTTGTTTGGTGACTAGTTATTCTTCAAGAGCTCTTAAGTCTCTATCTATCTATAATAACAATGTTGCTTGCAGCTGCTGTGGAAGTGTAAGGCCAATATCACCAGCACACAGGAGGGCTGCTAGCACAGTTTCTTTGATCTGTTTTTCTAAGGAAAGCAACTTTAAGGGGTTTGCAACTTCACTTTAATTAAACATACATGTATTATTCACTTAGTTCAGGGGGGAAAGTCAATACCCTGAAGTTCAGAGAAAATAGAAACAGAAATTACAAACAAGAATTATAAACAGAGCAAAATAACACAAGTCAACAGAAAGGCTTCTATTTGTCTGACCAAGACATTACATACATGATTACCAGAGAGAGAAGTACCAACATCTGGGTTTTTCAAAGGGGGCGGGGAGGCACTGTGAGGCACACTTCTTAATGGCTACCTTGAGTCTCCACACCAACAGTCTTCCAATGAGTAAGCCCCCAAACAAAATGCTAGCCTCAGAGTATATATATACTTCTTCAGAGTCAGAGAGTTTAACACCTCTCAAGGGCTTCACACCTCTCATGACCTAATTAGCAAAAGGGTATGGGCCTTCCTACAAACAAAGGCAAGACTCACTCAAAGGCACTTGATTGCTTAGCGCTGAGAAGCACTCCAAAAGAAAAAACAGTAAAAAGTCCTACTTTGCTTGCTCTTACTCTAGCCCAATTCAGTTGAAGTGGGGACTAAAGCTCATCACTCAACCAGGAAAGTACCAGGTACAAGTACCAGGCACTGTGCTAAATAATGGAGATACAGAGAAAAGCAAAACAGCCTACCCACAAAGAGCTTAAATATTAATCGAGGAGACAACATGGAAATTTTTAAAAAAAAGAAGACACACACAGAACACAAGAATGGATTGTAGCCTCAGAGAAGCTCAAGTGAGTAAGGAAATCGAGATGGCCTCATGCAAAAGGTAGCATTTGAGCTGAATCCTGAAAGAACCAATGGGTCTCAAGAAGCAGAGGTGAGGAAGGTTTTTGTGTTAGGCATGAGAGACAACTGGTGAAAAGGAGGAGACAGAGATGGAATGTGTTTGAGACAGGAAATCAGCTGGTATTGTGGGATCTTAGAGTGCATGGAGAGGAGTCAAGGATGAGGAGACTAAAAAGATATGAAGAGACCTGTTAGGAAGAAATTTAAATGTCAAATAGAAGAATTTACATTTGGTCTTTGGGCAAACACACAATCAATGAAATTTATTGGGGTGGAGGTATGTGACATGGTCATACTTAAGCCTTAGAAAAATCACATAGGCAGATGAGTTGGAGGATGGATTAGGGTGAGGAAAAGTCTAGGAAACCAATTAGAAGGCTATTTTAACAGTCTGAGTGAGAGGCAGTAGAGGCCTGAACTAGGATGGTGGCTGTGTAAGTGAAAGGAAAGGGACATATATGAGAGACATTTTAAAGGTGGAGAAAACAAGATTTAGTAACAGATCAGCTATGTGAGGTGAGTGATAATGAGGCTTGGAAGAGAACAAGAACGTTGTGAATCTAGAAGAAAGAGAGTGTTGTGATGAATGAAAAGTTTAAGAGTAATAATTTCTGGATAATTAATAATAAATTTTATTAATTATGACAAACAGATAATTAATAAAATGATTAATAAAATAATAAAAAACTGGCTTTCTCTCATAAACCAAAGACAAATCATGGAGGCCACTCCAGCATTTACATACCCTTGAAACAGTGAGTGTTCCTGATAGAAGGAAATCAACTCTGATTGGTTAACAATTCATGAGAGAATGAATATTATAATGAAAGGTGAGCCTATTCTAATGAGCGCCAATGAGTGTATGTGACTCTGATCATGTCACTCATGGACAAAGATAGACTCATCTCAAACCAGACCACTCCCGCCTGAGGCAGTCTATACAAAAAGCTCTATCTTCCACCCAGTCAATGAACAAAGAACAATGGCAGGTAAGAATTCCACCTAGATAAGATGCTCTGGGTGGGGTGAATTCTTTGGGCAGGGTCAGAAATGCCCTTAAGAGGCTAGACTTTGAATGAGGAAATAGAAAGAAAAAAAATGTGGATCTATCCCCACCCCCACCTCCATCTCAATTGGTTATTAACATGAAAGAAATGATCATTTCTCTCATTTTGTATGATGCCTTCAATAGGGAAAAGGAAGTTCAGAAGACAGAGAGTTTGGAGGAAAAGATTACGAGTTCTATTTTGGACATGTTAAATTGGAGATGTCTCTTGGACACCCAGTTTAAATTTGTAATAGTCAGTTGGAGATGTGGGATTGGAAATCAGAAGAGAGGCTTTGACTGCATATATGGACCTGGGAATCATCTGCGTAGAAATGATTTTTGAATCCATGGGAAGCAGCAAGATCACTAAACAAGACAGTATAGAGCAGGAGTTTTTAACTCGAGGTCTGTGAAGTTGTTATTCAAATGTTTTTATAGCTATATTTCAATATAATTAGTTTCCCTTGTAATTCTACGTATTCTACTTAATGCATATAAAAATATTAGTCTGAGAAGGAAGCCATAGGCTTCACCAGACTAACAGAAGGATCCACAACACAAAACAGGTTAGGAAATTCTGGTATAGAGGAAGAAAGAGAAGAGGTCCCAGGCCGGAACCTCGGAGGGATACTCTGTGGGCATGACATGTGAATAAGCACTTATTAAGCACGTACTATTTGCCAGTCACTGTGTTAAGAGCTGGCAATACAAAGAAAGGCAAAACGACAACAAAAAGTCCCTGCTCAAACATCCAAACATCCACGTACAAACATGATGGAGACAGGATAGACTAGGTAGTCTCAGAGGGAAGGCGATAAGAATAAGGGGAACTGGGAAAAAGATGGAACAAAGGAGACTGAGAGTGGTCAGACAGGAGAATTAGGAGACAGCAGCATGATGAAAGCCTAGAAAAGAGGGAGGAGCTGGGAGAAGGTGATCAACAAGGTTAAAGGCTGATGAGAAGGAGAAGGATTGGGGAAAATTAGATTTAATTAAAATAATTTCATTCTAAATAATTAATTAATTAGAATAATTTAAAATTAGATTAAATATTTACATTTTGATCATTTACACCTCAGAAATCTGCAAAAGCTACACATCAAAGCCTGATTGAATGTTTTATTTGATTGTCTAGACTGAGGAAAGCAATGGAGAAAGCCTTAATATTGCAGATTAAACTTTAAACGTGAGTTGTGTATGCATTTTTTTTGAGAGCCGATTGTTAAACATTTCCAGCATACCACAGTAGAATTCAATAAAGGGGAAGGAGCCAGAGGGTGAGAAAAGAAGGGTATACAAGAGAACAACTGAAAGACCAAAGAAACTAGAGAGAAAATTTGAATAGCACACAAGCAGGTAAACAAGAACAGAAGGAAAAATGAGAAATCCAAAAGAAAGAGAAACTTCAAAGGGAAACAAAAGCACTTTAAAAAAATATGAAGGCAAGTGAACCAACATTGTTTGATGAAAGACTCCTATAGACTCTCTAGAGATTTTGGAATAACAGTAAGAAATTCCAGAATTCCAAAGAGAAATGCAATTCATAAAAGAAGAGACGAAGAATGAATTTAGGCCGAGTCACCCTGCCTCTACCATGAAACCATTTGGAAACAGGTTTTCAGGTGCTGCTGGCAGGTGTCAGAATGACAATTCTTTCCTTCCCTCCACTATCAGCACCACTGGTCTCTTCTTCATTGACAGGATTTCTCAGCAGCAGCTGCATCCGGGAGAACAGAGGCAATCTTTTCTAAGAGGTTTTCCTGTAGAGTTTCCAAGAGGCCTGTTGCTTTGTGAATGTGGAGGAGACCTCATTCCCTTTATGTTAACTCAATAATCAGACAGAATTAGGGAGGGAGAATGATGGTGAAATAGAAAGAACATTGGACCTGGAGTCAAAGGGCCTGAACTGGAATCCCCAGTCTGCTGCTTTTTACTATTGTGTGACCTTGGGCAGGTCACTTAACCTCTATGGGCCTTGGTTTTCTCATTTGTAAAATGAGTGACTTGGATTACATGGATGCTAGGATCACTTTCGGCTCTGATTCTATGGAGTCAAGGAAACCCGTCTTGAATTCTGGCTCTTCCACTGACCCACTGTAGCTTGGGGAAGCCATTTAACTTTCTTAAGATGCAGTTTCTTTACTTCAAGCCAGGCCCTGGGACTATAGAAAGCCCCTCAAGCTGTCCCTGGGGGAGAAACAGTCTCTGAGACATCACCCTCTCTTTACCTCTTGAAGCCAGGCCTGACAAATAAGCACCTCTCAGCCCATGGTACCATTTGATCATTTTCCTGAACCATGGCCAGTGATGTCTTCTATGACTATCTTTGCAGAAGATGATGGTCCTCTACTCATAAGTATAACTGAAAATCAGGTCAGTTCCCACAGCTCCGACTGACTATTGGAATTTCAAAATGCATGTCTGATTGACATAGCCATTTTAACATCGACATGTCTAAAATAAAACCCATAGTCTTTTCCCCCAAACCCTCCCGTGTTCTGAACTTCCTTTTCACTCTTGAAGGTACCATCATACTCTTATTGTTCCAGAATCACAACCTTGGTGTCCTCCTCTATATTGCATACATTATCTCATCTGAAAAGATAACCTGCTAAGAGTCACAGAATTAATGAATTTCACGGGTGAAATCTGAATCCATGTCTTTCTCTCTCAAGGATGAGCATGCCAATTGTTGAACCACACTGAATGACTCAAAGCTATTATTGACCCTCATGCTATTTTTGTGGATAGATGGAGAAATTTGCTTAGTTAATAGTAATAGTAAGGTAGATTCATAAGTGGTTGAACCTGAATGATCAGTGGACTAGTGTCTTACCCCCACTCCCCAGGTGGAACACCTAATGGAATGACCCAGGGAGCTATCCTTCGTCCCAACTTTCTTGTAATATCAGAGTCAGAAGGAACTTCAGAGGTTTAGTCCAACTCATATCAAATCAAATTGATAAACATTTATTTACAACCTGCTATGTGCCAAGCACTGTGCTAAATACTGGGAACATAAATAGAGTCAGAAAGAAGACTGTTCCAGTCCTCAAGGTGCTTACATTCTAATGGGCCAACACAAAAGAAAACTGAAAGGTAGGTGGGGATGATGAAGTTACTTGGCCCAAGGGTGTGACAAAGAAAGTCCTGGAGAGTAAGGAGTGCATCTGGGAAAGGAATGAACATTCATTAGCCTGGATGCTTTCCTAAAATGGAGGTTCTGGGAAGAATCATCCAATCAGAGGGAGAGTATGCAGGCATAGCATGAGCTTCCAGGGTAAAGAGGTTTCTGGGACATGATACAGAGAATCCAGGAGAGCCAGGAGTGCAGCCTGGAGAGGGACGCAATCATAAAGCACATTAAAGCTTGCAAAGTACTTTGCATATCTAATCTCATTTGATTTTTACAACAACCCTGGGAGACAAACAGTATAAACATCATTACCCTCATTTTACTTTATAATAAAAAGGCTTAGAGAATAGTGGAGTTCACAATTATATAGCACTGTAAGGTTTGTGAAGCCCTTTACATACATTATGTCGTCTGATGAATGTCACAGGAGAGCTTTGAATTCAGGTCTTCCTGACTCTAGGTCCAGCATTCTAGCCACTGCACCACACTGGATGACCCAAAGCTATGAACTCTCACGCCATCTACAGTAGATTAGCTAATAGTAGTAGTAATAGTGAAGTAGATTAGGAAGTGGTTGAACTCGAGGAATAATAATCAGCGGACCAGTTTCCTTTCTCAGTCCCCCTTGTCCTTAGTGACATGCCCCAGGGGTCTATCTTTCATTCCAACTATTTCACAGTATCGGAGTCAGAAGAAATCTCAGAGATTGTCTAATCTGACTGACACATAGTAAATGTTTAATAAATCCTCTACCTGTCTGTCTGTCTATCATCTATCTATGTATCTATGTATCTATCTATGTATCTATGTATCTATGTATCTATGTATCTATGTATCTATCTATCTATCTATGTATCTATCTATCTATCTATCTATGTATCTATCTATCTATCTATCTATCTATCTATCTATCTATCTATCTATCTATCTTTCTATCCATCTATCCAATCATCATTATTTCTCTATCCTAAGGGGGTGGATGAGATCAGCAATGGCAAAAAGTATTGAGAGAAAAGGAAAGAGGGTTCAGAACAAAGAGACTGGAAACAGGCTATCCAGTAGGGAAAAGGGTGTGATAGATTTGGAGAAATTACAACAGAGCCTTATTATACCATTGATATTCAGAGCTCTGATTACTCCTATACGTTAATTAAAACCCATTTCAAATCCTACCACCATCATGTATAATGAATATCAATTTTCATTGATAATAAATTCACTTTACAATTCACAAAACACTTTTCAGAGACAATCTTGTTCTACAGGGTGTTCCTAAAGTCTGGACACATGGGCAAAAAAATGCATATTTTTTTTCAAATTTAATTTATTTAATATATTTAATTTTCAGCATTGATTTTCACAAGAGTTTGAATTACAAATTTTCTCTCCATTTCTACCCTCCCCCCCCACTCCAAGATGGCATATATTCTGGTTGCCTCATTCCCCAGTCAGCCCTCCTTTCTGTCATCCCACTCCCCTCCCATCCCCTTTTCCCTTCCTTTCTCGTAGGGCAAGATAAATTCCTACACCCTATTGCCTGTGTATCTTATTTCCTAGTTGCATGCAAACACATTTTTTTTTCTAGTTTTGAACATCTGTTTTTAAAACTTTGAGTTCCAAATTCTCTCTCCTCTTCCCTCCCCACCCACCCTCCCTAAGAAGGCAAGCAATTACACATAGGCCACATGTGTATCATTATGTAAAACCCTTCCACAATGCTCATGTTGTGAAAGACTAACTATATTTTGCTCCTTCCTAACCTATCCCCCTTTATTGAATTTTCTCCCTTGACCCTGTTCCTTTTGGAAAGTGTTTGTTTTTGATTACCTCCTCCCCCTGTCTGCCCTCCCTTCTATCATTCCCCCCTTT
>CM053622.1:100109962-100156917 GCA_028646595.1 Phalanger gymnotis
AATTCTGCCTTTCAAGGCATTCTTCTCCTCATTGGCTTTTTGGAGCTCTTTTGTCATTTTAGTTAGTCTATTTCTTAAGGTGTTGTTTCCTTCAGTATTTTTTATGGTTTTTTTTTTTTGGCCTCCTTTAGCAAGTCATTGACTTGTTTTTCATGGTTTTCTCACATCCATCTCATTTCTCTTCCCAATTTTTCCACTACTTCTCTAACTTGCTTTTCCAAATCCTTTTTGAGCTCTTCCATGGCCTGAGACCAGTTCATGTTTTTGTTGGAGGCTTTTGATGTAGGCCCTTTGACTTTGTTGACTACTTCTGGCTGTATGTTTTGGTCTTCTTTGTCACCAAAGAAAGATTCCAAAGTCTGAGACTGAATCTGAGTGTGTTTTCGCTGCCTGGCCAGGTTCCCAGCCAACTTATTTGACCTTTGAGATTTTATCAAGTTATGACTGCTTGTAAAGAGTACTTTGTTCCAAGCTTGAGGGGATGCGCTATTGTTTTCAGAGCTATTTCTACACAGCCAGCTCTGCCACACCAGCACTCCTACTTCTCCAAGAACCGCCAACCCAGACCTGACACAAATCTTAAGCAGGCTCTGTATTTCTTCTCTGATCAGCCACTTAATTCCTCCCACCAGGTGGGCCTGGGGCCAGAAGCAACTGCAGCTGTAGTTCTGCAGCTGTGCCACCTCCCCAGCCCCTGGGGTGGTGGCTGAACCCGAACTCCTTTCACTCCCCGCGGCTTTTCCCACTAACCTTCTCTTGTTGTCTTTGGTGTTTGTGGGTTGAGAAGTCTGGTAACTGCCACAACTCACTGATTCAGGGTGCTAGGTCCTGTTCCACCCAGCTCCCGGTCTGGTAGGTCCTGCTGCCACCCACGCTGGGCTCTGCTACCCTCTGCTCCCCTCCACTCCCAGCTCTGTGCCCAGTGGACCTCACCCAGCGACCATCTAGGCTGTCCTGGGCTAGATCCCTGCTTGCCTCTGCTACTTGATGGGTTCTGCAGTTCTAGAATTTGTTCAGAGCCATTTTTTATAGGTTTTTGGAGGGACTTGGTGGGGAGCTCACACAAGTCCCTGCTTTCCAGCCACCATCTTGGCTCCACCCCCCAAAAATGCATATTTTCAAGAAATGAAATGAATGAAATTTTCAACATTTTATTTAATTGGAATGTTAACAGATAACATCTCCAATATGGTTTCCATCATTTGTGATGCAAAAGTTGTTGCACTTTGCAAGATTCATGTGAACTCGATGCAATAACTCCGCATTGCTGTCAATTTTAGCACTTTGGCTCTTTATGCATTCAATCAACTGTGTTGCATCTGTGATTTTCACTGAGTATACCTTCTCTTTTAGCATACCCCAGAAAAAGAAGTCAAGAAGGCTAAGGTCTGTCTGTTAACATTCCAAATATTTCAAAATATGAATTTTTCGACTTTAGGGACACTCTGTATAATCACAACAACCTTTTGGGGCAGGCTAGATGGGGTAGTGGCTATAGCACTGCATCTGGAGTCGGAAAGACCTCAGTTCAAATCAAGCCTCAGAAATTTACTAGCTGTAAATATCTGGGCAAATTACTTAATCACCGTCTGCCTCAGTTTCCCACCTGTAAAACAGGAATGATAAGAATAGCTCCTACCTCTCAGGGTTGTTGTGAGGATGAAATGAGATGATGACTGTAAAGCACTTTTGCACAGTGCCTGGCACATACTAAGAGCCATATAATGCCATTATCGTTATTAATATTTTCATTATTACACTTAGCCAAACTTAAAGCACTAGATGAAAGCTATCACCATCACGATGCTTATGTTAGAGATGGGAGAGCTAAAACACACTGCTAATGAGTAGTTGGGTAGGGACTCCAAGGCAGGTCTTGCGAGTCCACATTTAGTGCACTTTCTATCAGGCAGACTCTCATGAACAAGTGAAAAGCATGTTCCATCTGGAGGTGGGATCCTGCTTCCAACGCTTATTACCTGAGTGACGATGGGCAAATCACTTAACTTCAATTTCTTCACCCGTGAAACGAGAATAAAACATATCCGCAGTTTCCACCTCACGATATTGTGTGAGGATCGAATAGGATAACGTACACCTTCAAGAGATTTGTAAATGTTTTCTAGAATTGTTATCATTAACTTGAAGACTCTGTAATTTCACAGACATGAGCATTCCCTCCTCTGAGACAGATTGCAGCTCCTCTCCTACTTGGGTTTTTTAATTCATCCTTGGTCTGGTGGTGAGCTTCTTCAAACTTAAGCTCATCCTTGAATTACAGACATGCATACAGCTCATCCTCAGGCTAGCGCTTGAAGTCTTTCTAGCTTGGGAGTACTTGGAAGAGCTTAGGCTCTTCTAGGATAGCCTTTGAGGTCCCAGGGTCACCTCGATGCCACCAGGAAGTATTGGAGTACACTAGTGGATTATTATGATTATGGTTGGGGTAGCTAGGTGGCATAGGAAAGAGAGCCCTTGGCCCTGGAGTCAAGAAAACCCAAGTTCAAATCCCATCTCAGACACTGGCTGTGTGACCTTGAGCAAGTCATTTAACCCTGTTTGCCTCACTTTCCTCATCTGTAAAACAAGCTGGAGAGCACTCCAGGATCTTTGCCAAGAAAACCCCAGATGAGGTCACAAAGAGTCATACATGACTGAAACACAACAATGATTATTAACAAAGATAACACATTATGGGTTATAAAACAAATCATGTGAAAAGAATCTCAAGGTTTTTAGTGGACCACAAGCTCAATATGGGTAAACATTGGGACATGGGAAACCAAAAATGATGAATCAACATGTACAGTGGAAAGAAAACTGCATTTGGAGTTGGAGGATCTTTGACTCTCTGCTCTGCTACATACAACACTGGGCTTCTGTTCCTCATCTGTACAATAAGGGCTGGCCAGCATTGTCTCTGAAGTCCCTTCCAGCTCTTTGTCTATGTTTCTATTATAATCAGGGCTTGGAGAGAGCATTCACAAAGCTCACTAACCCCTAGCTCCGCTTCCATCTGATGACATGTCCTATCTCAGCCCTTGGGAGCTTTGGGGACCATGAAACCCCTGTCTGTTTCTGGTTGGCCTTGTGTAACTCAGAGCTGAATGGTGCTTTGGGCGTGATGAAGCAACCCCCTTATTGGCCACTCTGCAGGAATGACTCAGTGGACCTTGAAAAGGAAGTGAGCGGTGCTAAGCTGTCTATTTCATTTCCTGGCTGCAAAGAGCGTGAGTAACCTTTAAGCTTCTCCCTAGAGAGGCATCCGTAGCCCTGTCTGCTCCCACATCGCAGCAAGAGAAGGGACTTTAACTCGGCAAGCTAGACTTTGAGTTTCTGCTCATCTCTTTTGTTTCATGTTCCTTTGCCTGATCATAGCAATCTTGAGATGGACCTGTCTAGTCTTAGAGACAATCTCATGAGTCTAAGAGCTCGAAGATCATAGACCACAAAATAACATATTTAGAGCTGAAAATTTATATTCTCTCTTCATTTTTACAGATAAGGAACCTGAGCCCCAGAGAAACTGAATTACTTGTTGAAGGGAACACAGTAGAAAGTAGCCATCCCAGAATTTGAACCCAGGACCGGAGAGTTTCCCAGTTCTTGGCTCTTCCCACTACACCACACTTCCCACTACACACGTTCACCAGACGGGGAAACAACAAAAGAAATATGGCACCTCGCAGTCAACTTGAGAGTTGTCTGGGAGGCAGGCATTGAACTTGGCCCCAGCATCTCTATTTCACAGATGGAAAAGCTAAAAGCAGAAGACTCATAAAAATCTGATGCCAGCATTTTTGTTCTATCCACACACAAGACAAGGAGCAGGGAGGGATCCAACAACAATGCCTTAACAAGTTCAGAACCATGGGAGTTCATGACCCTCAGACATTGGGATCCCAATTCTCTCCCTTTAGGAAATTCCCTCCCTGCTCCTCTAGTTTTGTGTTTTGTGTGTCTTAACGAGGGTGGAAGCTCTGGCCAGAGAGGGCTCAGATTGAGTTCTTTGCTTAGTGGTATTTTCTTGGCCTCTTGAAAAGGTTTTCATATAATTCCAGATTATTTTTGTTCTTAGTAGTAAAGACGTTCTTATACTTTGATGCGTCTACAGTGTCATGGATGTGGCCTCCTCCTCTACTATCTCAAGTCCTGGAAAAAGCAATAGAATCAGAATTGGAGAACTTCTTTGTTGTTGAGTTATTTCAGTTTTGTCTGCCTATTCGTGACCCGATTTGGGGTTTTCTTGGCAAAGATACTAGAGTGCTTTGCCATTTCCTTCTCCAGCTTATTTTACAGATGAGGAAACTGAGTCCAACAGGGTTAAGTGACTTGCCTAGGGTCACACAGCTAGTAAGTGTCTGAGACAGGATTTGAACTCTGAGTTCCGAGGCTGGGGCTCTATCCACTGCACCACCTTGCTGCCCATTATAGCACCTGAGTCAAATCTTATTTCTGATGCTTACTACCTCTGTGACCTTGGGCAAGTTATTTAACCTCTCTGAGCCTCAGTTTCCTCATACGTAAAATTAGAGGGTTGACCAGAATACATTTAAAGCCTCTTCCTGTTCTAAATCTAAGCTGCTATGACATTTTTACAACCTCGTTTATAAAAAATATAAATAAAAATGACAATTTATGAAATTCTTTCCCTGGAACAATCCCGTGAGATAAGTTGTACTAAAATGATTATTCCCACTTTACAGAAGAGAAAATCAGGGCTTGGAGAGGTTAATTGATTTGCCCAAGGCCACGCTGGTAGTAAGTATCATAGCCAAAATTCAAACCCAGGACCACTAACTCCATATCCAATGCCCTTTCCAGGGCACCATCTGTCAGTGGCCATCTGTTATCCTTCACTGTTGCTAAAATGTCTGGTCCGCCTTCCTTTTTGGGGCAGGTTTGCATGTCCCCTAACGCTGTCTTTTCTAGTACTTTTTATACAGAAGTCATGGTTGATAGCATGCTTTAGCCTGCTCACATCCACCAGGCATCACTCCATTGCCCTTTGGGTCACCCACAATTATGATTCTTCAGAAATTATGGCTTTCCTTGACTGTTTCTCATCGCTATCAGTCCCTGCTAGCGCTGCTAACAGCTGTGAATTGTGGGGGGTTTTCAATCCTCCTCGTTAAATTAAAAAAATGACCCTGAACACCCTACCTGCATCTAGGGAGGAGGCCCATGCCAGTTTTATCTGAGGGCCAGATGGTGTGTTTCAGAGTGTGAAAAAGGAAAATGAACATTTTCTCTCATGTTTTATCACACCAGCAAGTGCTATGCCCGACCCCCTGATGTATGCACAGACGGTCCTGTCTTATTGCCTAGGCACAGAAAAAGAGTTAGAGGCTGTAGCTGTGGGCGTAGGCCCAGGTTATGACAGATCTCAGCCTGGGCCTGCTGAGGGCCAATCAGAAAGCTCCAGCTGGGTTTGGGCCTCAAAAGGGCCAGTTCGAGCCATGCCACAGAGAGACAATGAATATCTCCTGGGAGCCAAAGGGGTTCTTGGACATGGATGGCCTGTCAGCACCTGGAGGCCTTAGCCTTCAAATAGAGAGTTTGAAAGAAGGGCCAATGCAGGCAAACACCTTCTGGTCTTTTGAACCACTCAGATATTTTGCCTAAAGCTGTGACACTGCATCCTTCTGTGGGGAGAAGGAGAAGGGTGAGTAAAGGACCTTTTCCAGTCAATGCTGGTCCTTGCATCCCCCTTCAGAACTGGAAGGGAACATAGAAACCTTGGAGTCCTATTTCATAGGTTGGGGTGACTAATCTTGGCACTAAAAGTGGGGAAGAACAAGAAAAGAACATAGGAAAGAGGCAAGGGAATGGCCAGCCCTTGGGAGGAAGATAGACTTCTGTGATAATCACCATAATATTGATAAATAGGTCAAATTCAGATTTTTTAGAAAGAAAATTCAAATTTACATATATTATATATAAAAATAATATATTGTATACAATATAATAATAATATATGAATATATTCTATAATATACAATATATTAATACCATTTATAAATATATTATATGATATGTAATACAGAAATATATTAATATCATATAGATTATATATTAAATATAAAATATATCTGGTGTATATAGCATGCAAATACACATGTATATGCTTGTGCATATACACGTGTATACACTTGTACATATATGGTTTGCATTTTGTATTTATATACATTTTTATGTAATACAAACCAAGTTAATAAACATCTATTAAGTGCTTACCATATGCCAGGCACTGTGCTAGGACAAAAATGGAACAGTTCCTGCCTTCAAGGTGCTTATATTCTACTTGGAAAATATAGCCTGCATGAAGGTAAGTAAATACAAAACAAATACAACATAATAAAGCATTTTCTAGAGCGAGAGTGCAAATAATTGAGGGGATTAGGAAAGGCTTCAGGTAACAGGTAGCACCTGAGATGCTCTTTGAAGGAAGTTAGAGATTTAAAGAGGTAGAGGAGAGGAGGGGCACTCCTTGGATAAAGCCATAGAGGCAGGAGATGGGGAATGGTTCAGCTTCCCCTGGAAGAAAACGTAGGCTTCCTGAGAGCAGAACAATGCTATTTGTGTCTGTATCTTCAGTGCCTTAGCACAGGGCCTTGTACCTAGAGTAGACACTTAGGAAATGTGGTGAATGGGATTTCTTCAGTGAGACACCAAAGTTTTAAAGATGCGTTGAAACTTCAACTCCAGGTAGCTTTGGCAAATTAACTGGATGCTGCTCCCTTCACTGCTGGCTCAACTCCACATCCAGACTGCTCCACCTCCCCTCCCCACCAGTAACCTTGTGCAGACCACCCTTCAACCTCCATACTCTCACTGGCACCCTTCTCTCCCCCTCCTCCTTCTCAATTCTTCTTTATATTTTCTCTTCCCTTACTAGAAAAGTAGAGACGTCTTGTTTTATTGTATTGTTGTCCCAAGCGTTTAGCAGAGTGCCTACCACAGAGTAAATAAATTCTCATTCTCTCTCTCTCTCTTTCCCCTCTTTCTCTCAATCCTTGTATCTGTCTTTGATTCTCTCTCTGTGTCTGCCTTTGACCTTCACTATGTCTCTGTGTGTCTATATGTCATTCTGTCTTTCTAGCTGTGTGTCTCTGGACAAGTCACTAAACCTCTCTGGTCTTAGTTTCCTCATTTATAAAATGAGGTAGTTGGTCTTGACAGTCTCTAAGATCCCCTCTGGTTCTAAATTGAATCTATGATTAAATTATTATTATTTATTATGTTATATTATTATTTTGTTAATGCTTTTCAAAAGGGAGTACATTGGCATGCACAATGCCAGCTCCCCAGAAACAGACTAAGGAGTAAATCTAAACTTATCATTGATTTTTAAGAGGCCTCACCGTTAGGCCCAGATGTGATGCCTAATTACACCTCACGAGTGATTAGGCCAAAAACTGAAATGTCCTGTCATTTCTAACTGTGCCACAAATGATAAGATAAAGCGCTGAAAGAGTATGGCACTGGCATTTAGCTTCAAGTATTTTCATAGTAGAGGAACAAAGGCCTATTTCTCCTTTATTATTTCTTGGAGGTTATTTCTTTTCCCTCAGGCCTTTAACTGGGAAATTATTTCAAGGTTCTGAGAAGAGAAAAGATGTCTTTGTCTTTCAAGACAATAAGGTGGATACCCAAGATTGAAAGCCAGAGGAGACCTGGGAGCTCATCTAGTCTAAGATTAGTTAGGTAAATGAGCCTTGGAAAAGTTGTCACCCGAAGTCTCAGGAAAGATCCTAGGCATTCACACTAGAAGGGATGCTAAAAGTCATCTAGTTCAAACCCTTTGTTGTAGTAAGTGGCAAGCCGGAATCTGACCCTATGCTCTCCAACTCCAGATCCACTGTTCTAGACCTCTGTCTTACAGGGAATTAGGAAGGATTGTCAGAACCATCAGTGGCTCCCTATTTCCCCTGGGAGAAAACAAAAACTCCTCAGTCTGGCATTTAAGGCTTTCCAAAGTTTGGTTCTAACCTGTCTTTTTTCAGTCTGATTTCATATTGCTCTCCTTTCATTCACAGCCAACTGGGTAGTCCTTACTGCTTCCTCTCTCTGTGAATTCATGTCATCTGATTCCTATCCATGCCTGGATATATCCTCTTACCAGCCCCCCTGCAAGAATTCTTTAAGGTTTTGCCCAATAGCTACCTCCTCCAATGAATTCATCCCTGTTTGCCTCTCCCACCTCAGCTGAGAGTATTCTCTACCTCCTCCTCAAATTTTTTTCTTGTTTTCCTTGTTTTTTAAAAATCTGTTAAGTGGGGGATAGCAAGGAAGTGGGCTTCAGTGACTTTCAAGACTGAGCCCCCATCAGAAGCCTCAGACTTGGACACATGAACAATAGGTTCTGTTTGCTGGCAGCTCTCTTGGGGGCTGGGGGGGGGGTCTTAGTGAGTTGTTTCCAGAAGTGCATGATGACCTAGAGTAGAAGGTCCTGCCTTCTGCTTCAGAGCATGGGCAGGTAATCTGTTACTCTTATTTCATGGTGAAGAAGTCTTTTAATTGGCTGCAAAGCTTGAACTGAGTATGCAGACAAAAGGCACTAAAACTGGCCAAATCAAGCTCCCACATATACACAGCTTCTGGAGGCCCAGAAGTCTGTTAGCCAATCAAGAGTCATGCCTCGCTACGTGTCTGCACTGCTACGTACCTGTCCTTTGGTGGACTTCCACGGCCTGGCTGAGCCACGGTCCCAATACCCCCAGCGCTCCCTTGTGAAAAAGAAGAATATTTAGGCAAAACCAGGAATTGGCTATGCTTTTCAACATGTGCCTGAGTCCCACATGTAGTCTACTATTTCTCTACTGAAAGGAAGGTGGCATGTTTCACCAATAATCCTCTGAAATCATTTCCGCCCTCAAATGTTTCTCACTGTAACTAAAGGGGTTTGTTTGGGTCTCTCTTTTGCCATGGTCATATTGTATCTGACCTAGTGCTTTCTTCTGTCCTATATGTATCACTTTCAACATTGCATTTTTATCACTATCTGTTTTGTTTTATCTCTCTTTAGACTAGGTGCCCCATGAAGGCAAGGACGGTCTGATCTACATTTTTTTTTTTTTGCAGGGGGGAAGGCAGGGCAATTGGGGTTAAGTGACTTGCCCAAGGTCACACAGCTAGTAAGTGTGTCAAATGTCTGAGGTCAGATTTGAACTCAGGTCCCCCTGACTTCAGGGCTGGTGCTCTATTCACTGCACCACCTAGCTTCCCCTCTTATCTACATTTTGTTTCTCTCCCAGTCCTGAGCTTTATAGTACCTTTTATACAGCAGGCACTTAATGAATGTTTGCTGTTGTTGCATTTGGGCCTTGTGTTTTGCTTGTCTGTGTCCATGCCATGTCTTCCTTAGTGGACAGTAAACTCCTTGAGGTTACAGGCTCTTCTACTTTTCATTTTTATATCTCAAGATCAGAATGTCTTGCACATAGTAGGAGCTTAATAAATATTTGCAGAAATAAATTGAATAATGCCCTATATTTGTAACACACATTATTGCTTTTCAAATCAATTCCATGACCATCATTATTTCATTTAGTGTGCAGAATAAGCACCCCCATTTAACAGAAGATGAAAATGAAGTCTGCAAAGGTCACATAACTAGTTAGTAGCAAAGCTGAGACTCATGTTCCTCCCATTAGGTCATGCTGCTTTCTTATATTCAACACCACGCACACAATAGCAAGATAATAATATGATAAAAAAGTAATAATAACTGGCTTTGATATCTTTAGAGTTTGCCATTACATACATTATGTATGTAATATTAGTGTTTAAAGTTTACAAGTATTATAAATATGTTGTCTTGTTTGATCCTCACAACAACCCTGTGGTACAGATTACTCCTATTATCCCCTTTTTTTACAGATGAAGAAACTGAGGCTCAGAGAAGAGTCAGGCAGTTAGCAATTATCTGAAGCAGGATTCAGACTGAAAGGAGAATATGGTTCCTACTCTCAACCATCTTCTTTAGTTAGCATCAACTCTCCATTGATGGAGGATTGATACTGACTTCCTAATACCACTTTGAAATGGAAACCAGCAAATATATACCCCAAGGGTTCCATCTTCCAAGAAGCAGGGATATCTATCTCCCTTGAATTACTTTTAACTCTTGTTTCAGAGGCTCAAGCTCTTGCCAACTGGCCCCATTTTCTTAACTGCCAAAAGAAAAAAATCCTTTAAAAGAGATAATTTGAAAATATTCTGTGGCACTATTTTTTTTAAAATGACCAAACTAAGAGTAAAGGAGAACAGGGAAGCCTTTGTCTGCTGGAGGAAAGGGAAAAAAAGATGAAGTCTTTCAAATCCCTGGCTGTCAGGGCAGCCATATCCACCATGGACAACTGCACCATTGTGTCAAGAATAGGCTCTGTACAGCAAGGATCTGATGAGACCAAAGGTGGTCACAAAGACTGCCAAAGATCAGGCATTCAAATAGGCCGCCAATTCTCTGTGAAGGGGTGGGGAAGAGGGAGGGGCCTCAAAATAACTCCCAGGGAAATATGCTTGACATGAGGATGCTTCTCTAGTGAACATACTTTCTAGGCTGAATCCGCTTGGTTTTCAGTAAGGGTTATAGGGGAAAAAAGCCTTGAACTTGAAATCAGAAGTCCTGAGTTTGAGCCTTGCCTCTGTCACCGATTGCTAGATGAAGTTGGGTAAGTCATTAAATCTCTTTGATCCTCAGCTTCCACGTCAATAAAATGGGGACAATTTATTTACATTACAGAAGGTTCTGATGAAGCTGATAGGATCAAGAGTAGAAGGAACAATTGAGAGCTTTTAATCTGGTCCCTCATTTTAAGAAAGAGGAAACTGAGACCAGAAGAAGGGAATTGATTTTCCCAGAGCACTCAACTAATAGCAAAACTGATAGACTAACATTCAAATTTCTTGACTGCTTTTTCTTCTACACATTTTTTTGTATTTAGAAACACATGACTGAGTGCAAGCTCTCCTGTGAAGAAAAGAAAATCCAGTTTATAAGTATAAAAAATGAAATAAAACAACCAGAAAACCCTGAAGGTTTGGGAGCACATCCTAAAATGACTAATTAATGCTAAAACATGGACAGCCAGTCTTTTTCTGTTGAATTCTCTGCTTTTCTAAAATGGATGCTCATATTAAAAAAAATTTAAAAATTTCGGGAATGAGTCATATTTGAGGTCTGGGGATTTCCCCTTTGTTCCTAAAATCTATAAACCAGTAGTCTGAAGTGTTGAACACTTCCTCAACTGCAAAGATAGTGGGAGGCTTGGACCAGAGATGCCAGACGAAATGCTAACTCATGCCAGGCTTAGAGCCTGTTCTCTCTTTCACATGTGGCCATTGAAAAAGAAGTAAGTATTATTATTACCACACATATATATATAGGAGATGAATAACTCTCTTTATATTTAGTTAGTAACTGAATCATCCCCAAAATGGGTTTGTTACTAGGTGGTGCAGTGAGTAGAGCACCGGCCCTGGAGTCAGGAAGACCTGAGTTCAAACTGGCCTCATACATTTGACACACTTACTAGCTGTGTGACCTTGGGCAAGTCACTTAACCCCAATTGCCCTGCCTTCCCCCACCCCCTCCAAGACAAACAAATATATAACTGGCCAATCCTTTCCCCAAAAGGGTTCCTAAAAACTGTAACCAGATTTAAAGTTTTATTTGAGTCAATATTTATTCAAGTTCTCAACTCTTAATCACCAAATGCTGCTTATGACATATTAATTCAAAGTAAAATAACCTTTTATTAAACCAGAATATCAGGGTGATAAGAAAAACCACCCTCATACAAACACACACAGTAAAGAAAACATGAATTACTCAGACAATTCCCTTTCTAAGGGCTTCATATGAGATGAAAAATATTTATGCTCCTCATGCTGCTACTTCTATGAACAACTGTGGATATCATCTGCTGGGCTGCATTCTTCCTCCGAGCTACTTACTACTGGTAGCTATTGATTTTTTTTACTAGATTTCAGTTGCTAGGTGGCTTCTTCCCGTAGGGAATACTTCACTGCTTGAGGCCAGTGAAGTATTTCATTACTTTAGAATTATTTCAGTCCTTCTGTGAATCAGACCTTGGGGCAGATGAGTTAGCCTGTGGTGCAGTGTGTGGAGTACAGGGCCTGGAGTCAGGAGGCCCTGAGTTCAGATATGATCTCAGATACTTATAGTTGTGTGAGCCTGCACAAATCACTTAAGCCCCATTTGCCTCAATTTTCTCAACTATAAGATCCAAATAATAATAATACCTCACTCACATAATTATTGAGAGGATCAAATTAGGTAAAATTTGTAAAACAAACAAAAAGCAAATGTACACAGAACTGGCACGTAGTAGGCACTATATAGATATTTATTGCCTTCCCTTTTTCTCCACATCCAGTGTCTTTCAGGTCAATTCTGGTTTTTTGGATCAACTATAATTCCAAAACTTGCTTCTCTGTGTCCTCCTCTGAACTTTCTTCCGTTTTCAATCCATGTATTTTTTTAAATGTTTTCATTGACTCTCCTTTTTCTCCTCTCATTTTCTTTGGCCTCACTATCATTAAACAAGACACACACACACACACACACACACACACACACACACACACACACACACACACACACAAATAAAGCCCTCCCTTATACCAAATAAATGTAGAAAAGCAAAAATTCTCACATTGGCCACGTCTAAAACTGTATGCTTCAGTCTGCATCTCTAGTCCATCGATTTTTTGCCATGAGGTGGGAAGAAAATTCATCATCAGTCTCCTGGAGTCATGATTGGTCATTGCATTCATGAAAAGTTCTTGAAAGTTCTTAAATCATAAAAGTTCTTAAAGCTTTCCAAATTTTCTAAAAAAAATATCATAGTTGTACAAATTGTTCGTCTGGTACTTTCATTTCATTACATATGAGTTCAAACAAGTCTTCCCATGTTTCTCTGAATTAATCAGTCCTCTGGTTTCAAGGTCACTGTCTCTTTGCACAACAGGCCCAACCCCAAGTAGGCCCTGTCTTCTGATTGTCCCAGGCAAATGTTGGAGATTATACTGGTCTCGGGCCTCCTGATGGCCCTGTGTCCTGCTGTCTCAGCACTGCCTAGGTCTGATCTCCAGCTGTAGAGTCATGGCTCTAGGCTTCTTGAGGAGTCTCCAGCATAGACACAGATGCACTCCCAGGTCCTGTCTCCCTGCCCAATGATTAATGGGGACTAGCTCCATACTCCACTGTACCTCAGACCTGCCAAGGATGAGACCCTACTGGCTTTAAGCCCCTTTACTGAAACCTACCCTAGCTTCTCTCTCTCTCTCTTTCTCTCTGTCTCTCTGTCTCTCCCCTCTCCCCTCAGGTTTCTGACTGGCTTCTCATGTAGGTTTGGTAGGTTGGATGAAGGAGCTTACTGGGTTTTTTTTTGTTTCTTCATCATCATCATCATCATCATCATCTCAAGCAATGCAAGAGGACATACCACCATAATTATGTAACTGATTCCCTCATTGGAATGCCCAGTTTCTGTAAATGACCACCATGTAAACCACCATTCTCTCAGTCATCCAGGCTGGGAAGCTTGGTACCATCTTTAATTTCTATCCCTTTCTCATTATACCCAGTCCTATCAATATCTTCCCCTTTTCTTTCTATTTTTTTTTTTTTGCTTTATTCATTTTGTTCGGACGCATCAGCCATTTTCCAAAAAACACAATCTCCACTTCCTCCTTACCTTCACATTTGAAAAAAGGGGGTGGGAGGGAGTAAAACTGTCTACTAAAGCATCTAGGCCTGACAGGACATATAATTTTCCACTCTTACAATGTTGGTTCCGTTTACATTATTGCCGTCGCTGTGTTCATGGCTCTTTGGATTTTGCTTTCTTCCTTCTTCAGTTCAGCATTGCTGAATGTCTTTGAATTCTTTAAATTCATCATTCCTTTAATTCCATTAAATTTGTCACAATAATATTCTGTTCCATTCATTCACCACGATTTGTTCCGCTCTTCCCTAACCACCAGCCCCATGTTTGTTTTCAGCTTTTGGTTATTACAGTTAGTCCTATTATGAATATTTTGGTTCCAAAGTGAACTTTCTCTCTTTGAGCTGTGTGATCCGCACACAGCGAGGAGTGCATCAAAACGTATGAGTTACTAGCTAAACCCATAGCTGCTTTTCTTCGGTCCTTTTTTCAGTTGACTCTTCATGACTCCATTTGGGGTTTTCTTGGCAAAGATACTGGAGTCATTTGCCATTTCCTTCTCCAGCTCATTTGACGGATGAGGAAACTGAAGAAAACAAGGTGAATTTACTCTCCCAGGGTCACTCAGCTAGTAAGTGTCTGAACCTGGATTTGAACTCAGGAAGACGTCTTCCTGATTCCAGGCCTAGCACTCTATCCGCTGAACCACCTAGCTGCCTGTAATATTAATACAATTTGAAGATCTTCCCTTAATAGATCTATGTGACCTGCTTTGAGCCTGAGTCACATGAACCTGGGTCACAAGGGTTGTGATGCCCTCTGGCATATATATATATATATATATATATATATATATATATATATATATATACTCTGAGGTTAGCATTTTGCTTTGGAGCTCTCTCATTGGAAGAGTGTTTGTGTGATGTAGCCAGATGAGACTCTGGGTAGCCGTTAAGGAGCCCCCTGGCTTTGAAAAACCCAGACGTTGGTGCTTTTCTCTCTGATAACTATGTACGATCCATTTTATTCCTCCCTAGCAAAGGAATTGGCTGAAAGAGCTGGACCCTGTGAAAACTGGGAACCAAGGAAAGAGAGGAGATCCTAAGGATCTGGAAAGGTGTTTACAGGAGGTTGGAATTCAGTCAGGGGCATCACTATCTAGGCAAAGCTGGATAGTGTTATCAGCCTACCGGCTAGTATATGAAAGATTGAGATTAAGAGATGGGGGCATTCCTACCCCACGGCAAGAAAGGCAATCTCAGATAGCAGGAGAACAAACTGCTGCTCAAGAATCTACTGACTCAAATGAGAACGCCAGAGGCTCAGCTGCGAGGAGAGGCGAGCTAAGAGAGACTACAGCTGAAGCTGAAAAAAGCCGAAGCAGGAGACCTGTGTGAACCCAGGAGTGCGAGCAAGGACTTGAGGCCAGTGAATATGTGGTTTAATACTATCTTGTTTCTCTGTGGCCTCCTGGTTACTCTTGTGAGGCGGGCCTATTGGGCCTGGGGTTTTTTGGTCAAGATGTCAGAATGTGGAGGCTGGTTCGCTAATTTGCTGCTGTGGGGCCTAAATAAAAGTTCTGTTGCTTTCTACTTAGAGAATCTCTCATACCTTGCGATTTCGAACCATTCAAATATATATATATGATTATATTTGAGATTAAAAATTCGGCCTTCCTACTATACCAGGGTCACTAGTAATTGTCTGAGGCCAGATTTGAACTCAGGAACATGATCTTATGGACTCCAGGCCTGGCACTCCATGCACTATGGCACCACCTAGCTGTCCTCAGCATTGCTCTACTGTGGCCAGACTGAGCTCCTTCAGATTTCTTTTTCTGTCTCTTAGGTGACAAGCAACAGATGTATTAGGAGTTCTCAATAGGAAGGCCAGGGAAGGCTTTATGTAGGGTTGAGTTTGGCATCGAAGGATTGGATGGGATTTTGATAAGTCAAGAGGAAGGAGAGCTAATTATGATCTTCACCAAAGGCACAACAATGGAGTAAATGACCTCCAGAGGTCCCCTCCTGGCCAGTGATTTCTATAGAGTCTTTGGTGAAAAATCTCATTTCTGCTTCCCCAAACAAAGAGGAGAATAGGTGAGACATTCCTCCCTGAAGGCTTCGCTTTTCCAGACCGCGGCAAGAGGCAGCAGAGTATGAAAGAAAGAAGGCACGGCTTGGAGCCAGGAGAGACCCGGGTTCAGATTTTCTTCCGACGCTTTCTGGCTATATGACCCTGGGCAAGTACACCTCATCTCTTTGGAGCTCAGTCTCTTCATCTGTAAAATGGGGATAATAACACCTCATGAGGATATTGTGAGGCTCATATGAGCAAATCTAGGTAAGGCGCTTTGAGGAGTTCAGAGTTACCTAAATGAACATCACCCGTTATGATGTTGTCAGCTCCTTGACAAGGTCAGTCCTTCCCTGGGTGCCCTGGAGCTGCTCACATCCTGATTTGCTGTTAGGGAATGTTGCTTCCTATGGCACAGACAGCCTTCTTCTTGAGAGTTGTATGGGGTCCAGAAGAGGTGGGGAAGGGAAAGAGCTCTGGTGAGTAATCACAGGATGGCAGATAATAACACAGCATGGAAATTTGCTTCCTCCGCCTCTGTCAGAGCCAACTTTGAAGACACCAAGTTGATCGATGCCTGATAATGCTCGTGTTTCAAACTACATTGTGCTCCAGTCTGAAGTACCTGTCACTAGGGCCAGGAAGCCCATTGTGGAGATGGAGATGGTAAGCATTCATTTTGCACACAGAAATAAATATTTGAAGTTGGCAGGCGGGTGTGCATTGGGGTTTGTTTACTTTGCTGTTTGTCAAACAGAAAAGCCAGTAAGGGAGGAAAGCTGAGTCAAATGAAGAGATAAAGTGTCGGGGTGAGGGTGGGGGGTGGAGTGGCACTGGTGTTCTGATCAAAGCATTGTGATAAAGTGAAGAGGAAGCTGAGCCAAGAGGTGAGAGACCTGAGTTCTAATCCCACCTCAGATACTAACTCATTTAACCTTGGGCTAATCACCTCATCCTTCTGGGTTTTCATGGAGCTACTCTCTCATAGTTCTCTTCTAACTTATCTTAACTCTCTGTCAGCCTTTTCAGTTTTATTTGTAAAATGAATGGGGTAGATTCACTCACTCTCTCTCTCTCTCTCTCTCTCTCTCTCTCTCTTTTCCTCTCTCTCTCTCTCTCTCCCTGTCTGTCTCTCTCTGTCTCTGTCTTTCTCTCTCCTCTGATTCTGCATCTATGTCTAAACAGCTAGTAGACATATCTCTTTAATTAAAGGAAATAAAAAAGAAGACTTGGGGAAGGAGTGGGGGACGATAAGAGGAAAACATGAAAACCACCTTTATAGATCAAAAGAGAGATTAGACTTGTTCAATGTTGATCTTAATGGCAAAATCTTTGGATGCACCAGTGGCTGAAAGTTGCAGGAAAACTTTATTTCAGCTAACAATTAGGAAGAATTTTCAGTGTTTAGAGTTTTTCCATAATGCCATTATATGAGGGGGATTTCAACATTCATATCACAATCCCTCAAACTCTCTAAACTTCCAGTTCCTCATTCTCCTTAAATTTCATTATATACACCTTTACCCCAATGTAACAACAATGTTGCTTATAGCTGCTGTGGGGATGTGAGGCCAATAACACCAGCACATAGGAGGGCTGCTAGCACAGATTGCCTGATCTGCTTTTCTAAGGAAAGTGACTTTAAGGGGTTTATGATCTCACTTTAATTAAACGTACAGATATCATTCACTTAGTTCAGTGGAAAAGGTCAGCACCCTGAACTTCAGAGAAAACACAAACCAAAATTACAAGCAGAAATTGTGAACAGAGAAAATAAACACAAATCAACAGACAGGGCTTCTAACTGTCTGACCAAGATAATATACACATAGTAACAGAGAGAGAAGCACAAACAACTGGGTTTTCAAAGCCTGGGGGGACGTGCTCCTTAACTGCTACCCAGAGTCTCCACACAAACACTCTTCCAATGAGTGAGTCCCCAAAGCAAAACCTCTCCTCCTGCAGTTCTGAGAGTTCTTGATTCTCCATTCTGAGTTCAATGGCTATCCTCTGGGTATATATACCCTTTTTCAGGGCCTGAGGGCTTCACACCTCTTGTGACCTAATTAGCAGAAGGGAGTGGGCCTTCCTACAAACAAAGGCAAGACTCAATCAAAGGCATTTGATTGCCTTAGTGCTAAGAAGCACTCCAAAAGAAAAAAACAGTAAAAAGTCTCACTTTGCTTGCCCTTACACCCACCCCAGCCAATCACAGGAAGGTAACACTCTGGATTTCACCTTTATTAAGAGGTATTCTATTTCCTTAATCAAAAACTTTATCATTCTTCCAGGGGATACTATCATTAGTGTACTATCACTCCACCATTCCCTAATGATTTGCCCTTCCTACCCTATTCTTTGCCTTTATTATGTCTTTCAATCCTTTCACTCTCAGTGTTTTTTTTTTTTGTTGTTTTTTTTTCAGGCCATTACCTCTGCTTTAACTTCATTTCCTCACTTTTCCATTCTCAGCCTTACCATCTGTAAAGGCAATCAGTGAATGGGAAGATCTTCCCCACCCATTTGAGTGGGCTTTGGGGGCGGGGCTCTCAGGGTTCTAGGGGAAGTGGTTAGGACTGGAGCCAATGGAAGCTTGTGGTGGGAGGAGCTTGCTGAACGGTTGGAGCAAAGCTAAGAGTTGGTGAGGCAGTTGGTGAGAGCAGTTGGTGAGAGCAGTTGAGAGCTGAAGGAAAGAGGACGCAGTCAGCTAGCTGGAGCACAGCTTGGAGATTGCAGCTGAAGTCGGTGGAAGCGACGGGCGACTATGGCAGGCGCTACTGGAGAGTGCTGAGCAGGGGCTTGAGGCCAGTGGGTGGTCTTCTTGCTGGTGGGCCCTGGCATTGGGGAGGAAGCACCTGTATGGCTTGGCTTGCTGCCATAATGTTTTTCTGTGGCCTCCTGGTCACTATTGTGAGATGGGCATACTGGTTTTGAAAGATTCTTGCCAGGATGTCGAATTGGGGACACTGGTCTGTGGGTCTGCTACTTTTGAGTTTCAATAAATGCTTTAACTCCTCTGCCTTCTACTTAGAGAATTCCTTAAGTCCTGCAATTCTGGACTATTCAGGCGTAATCATGGCTATCTTTGAGGTCATTAATTCTGCCTTAATGATATACCATCCTCTACTCTTGAATTCCTTATGCTCTTGTCCTGTTGCTGGTTATTTCCCACCAAACCTCAGCCCTGGAATACTCCTACCATCTACTCCTGTTCATAGGTATGCTATAAATTCATGGTGTCCAATTTCCACTGGTCCCTCACTGCAAAAAGGCAATCCTTTTATACTTTCTTAATTGATCGTCATCGCTGCACAGAACTATTCCAAAATGTTTCTCTCCTCAAGCCACCTATACCTCCCCTCATGCTCTCAGCTAAGGACTTTACTTTTTATTTTACTAAGAAAATTGGGGACATTCAAAGTGAGTTTTCTCTTTTTCTGTCTTCGTCTTGAAACCCTTTGACATCATCCTCTCCTTCTTCCTCCTTTCCCTGAGCCTTTGACAAAGAAGTAGCTTTCTCTTTAACAGAGCCAGCCCCTCTACATGTACCCTGATCCCCTCTCATCCTAAATTCTCCAGCAGATTTCAATCTCAATCATCTCTACGTACTTATCCCCCAGTCTTCAAACTCTATCTACTGGTCCCTGATTTCTATTGCCTTCAAACCTTCTGAGGTCTCTCCCACCCTCAAAAATCTTTCACTAAACCTTTCTATCTCTTCAAGATGTTTTCATACAGCTCTCCTCCCTCTCTCAGCAAAACTCTCAGAAAAAAAGGTGTCTATACTAGCTGCTTCCTGTTCCTCTCCTGCTGCTCTCTCCTCAACCCTTTGGCTTCCAACTTCATCACTCGATTGAAACTGCTCTCTCTAAAGTTACTAGCCATCTCTTAATTGCTGAATCTGATGTTTTGCAGGCTCATAATCTGTATCACACTCCCTAACTTGGCATGTTCTCCAAGGATATGGGCCCTCTTTTCTCCCTTTGCACTGGCTTGATGATCTCATCATCTCCCATGGGTTTAACTATCATGTCTATAAAAATGCTATACATATACATATATATGTGTATATATATTTTTTGTTGTTCAGTTGTTTCAGTTGTGTCTGACCCCATTTGAGGTTTTCTTGGCAGACATACTGGAGTGTCTTGCCATTCCTTCTCTAGCACATTTTACAGATTAGGAAACTGAGCCAAATGGGGTGAAGTGACTTGCTCAGGGTCACCTAGCTAGTAAGTGTCTGAGGCCATAATTGAACTCAGGAAGATGAGTCTTCCTGACTGTAAGCCTGGTATTCTATCCACTTAGCTGCCACCCAGATGCCACACATATATATACATATGAAAACACATATATGTGTGCATACTCACATATATATATATATACATACATACATACATACATATATATATATATATATATAACTCCATCTCCCTTGTCAAGATATTAGGAGACACCTTGTTTTCCAGTGCCCTGAGGCTGGCATAACAACAGTCCTTTGCACTCACCCTCAGCTACAGCAAAATCCCATAATTGTTCCATATAACTATTACATTGCTTTGACCCAGCACCAGGTGTTTTTGAGTTCAGACAGGCACCTGCTGTATCCATACTCTGGTCATGAAGTCTTGCTATGGGTCAAACTTGTTTCACTGTTGCTGTTACCCTTCATTGTCAGGGCTTCGGCTTGGTGCACAGCCATTGGGACCCACACTAAAGTGAGTCCTCTCCCTGCCCCCAACTAGGGGCAGGGCCCAAGCATGCGTGTCTCATTTGCTTCCTTGTTTGCAAGCCATTTTCCTCGCTTTGAAATTACACTTGTATTTGATTCCTGACTCTCCTGTCTCTAGCCTGCTTTGCTCAGCTCCAGCCACCCATAGCTAGTTCAGTCCAGTTAATGCTCTTGATGTCTCCCAAGAGCTTCAGTCCCATATAACCAATTCCAAACTTTGTTATTTCTGTTATTGATTATTATTTTGTATATTTTGTTATTCTTTGTTATTTTATAATCCTTCCAGTCCTCCAAGCTCATAACCTTGGCCTTAGTCTCACTCTCAAACCACTTGTCTAATTGGTCACCAAGTCTTGCCATTTCTATATCAACTACCTGACTCCACTCACAGAGTTAGTTCAGAATCCAGTAAGATAATATTCCTAAAAAACTCCTGGCTCAGTGCCTTGCGATAGTAAACTCTATGTAAATTACTATTCTTATTATCATCCCCGGCCAGTTTCAGTATCACCTTTCCTTGAACTCCTATAGCAGTTTGTATATCTCTCTTTTTAAAAACTTTATTAATCTTATTAAGTCAGCATAAGCACAGGTAGACCCTGGGTGCTTCTGCCCCATGGCAACTACCAATAGCTCTTGGTGAAGGAGAATTTCCAGCAGATGTAGGCCTACCCTTAGCTTTGCTGCGCTCTCAGGTTCTCTCCAGAAGAAATATTAAAAAGATCAGTATGTCTGTAAGTTCCCTTCAATAAGCTAGCATGAAAGGGTGCCATAATAGTTTCTCCTCACCACAGTGGAGAAAAACCAGTTCAGCCAGTCTCAGTAAAATCCATCCATCCTCCAAGATGTACCAAGGGGGTCAACGTCAAGCATTGATCAAGCACATGCTAAGTGCCAGGGACTGTGCTAAGCTATATAGATACAAAAAGAAGCAGAAAGACAGTGCCTGCCCTGGAGGAGATTACATTCTAATAGGAGAAGACAACACATGAAAGGAAGCTCACAAGTGGGGGTGGGGGAGGAAATGAAGGTATCTAGTGTAGGAGAGAAAGTCCAGAAAATCAGGGGCACAGACTGGAGAGGAGTGAAGACGTGATTCACTTTGGTGTCCTCCTTAAAATGAAGGCATTGGGAGGAATGAAGAGGTCACAGAGGCACAGGGTATTTTAACTATGAGAAGTCCAGAGACCTTCTAGGGTGGAGAGATTTCTATGGCGTGGTCCAGAGAGTTGTGTGTACTGGAAAGGAACTCATCTATGTATCCTGCACAGGGCACATATTTAGTATTAAAATTCCAACAACATTCCAACAAAATTCCAAAAAACCCTCACCATGTTGAAGCTCATTAAAGTGATTGCACTCAACCCATCAATCATTAAACATTTGTTAAGTGCTTCCTATATGCCACACACTGTGCTAACTGCTGGGGATACAAAAAGAGGCAAAAGATAATCTCTGCCCTCAAGGAGCTTACAATCTAATAAAGGAAACAACATGAAAACAAATACGCAGAAAATAAGCTATGTATAATGATGAATAGGAAATAACTAGCTGTGTAATCAGGGGTAAATCACCCAAATTCCGAGTCACATTTTCCTCACATATAAAATGAGATTGAAGTAATCCAAGGGTGGAGAATCTGCGGCCTGGAGGCCACATGTGGCCTTCTAGATCCTTGGGTGTGGCCTTTTGACTGAGTCTGAGTTTTACAGAACAAATCCTTTTATTAAGGACATGTGTTCTGTGAACTTTGGATTCAGTCAAAGGGTCCCCTAGAGGGCCACATGTGGCCCCAAAGCCACAGGTTCCCCACCCCTGGACTAATCTATGATTCTATGAGCCTATGATTGGGGATCTTGCTCAATCAGCCTACTATAAGTATTCCTGTCTCAGACTCTCAATTCCTTTAAGATAGGACCTGGCTCTTATTCACATCAGTATATAGGAATGCCCAACATAGAACCTTGAAAAGGCCTCCAGTAAATGTTTGTTAAATGGAGGAATAAAGATGTTTATTTTATATTGGGAGATATAACTCTTTTCTCAGGATTTCAGCTCCAGCCTAGCTGATATAAGGTAAAAAACAAAGCTCAGTGTCCTCAGAATTAATGGGCTCCAAGAACAGCAGATATTTCCATCCAGTCTCCCTCTGGCTGATTGTCTTTGGATTAAAAAGTACTCCCTCCTTCCCTGCCCCCTGCAAGTGTCCCTCTCAGCAGTAGACTGGCAGGAGTGAGTTGGAAGAGTGGCCCTTTGGCCCCGGGCCTGGACTCAGACAAAGAGCCGTTTGGAGCAGGGCCTACATCCTTGTACTCTCAGGATCCTGCCCAGATCCCCTACTGACAATCAGGGGGTAGAGTTAAATTCACCCTCTTTCTCTTGACCATTTGCCCATGAAGACAGTGTGCTCCTCCCCCTACAAAGCAGGACATTAAAAAGACACGGCCCCTGCAATTTAATTGTTTGCCCATGAACAGACCTTCTAAGTGCTCCTGTGGAGCAGGAGGCAGAAGAAAAGGTATCTCACTGACCAGAGGTCACATCAGAGGAATCTTTGAATATACCTGTGGTGAAGTGGTTTGGGTTACCTGTGCAAAGACGGAGACAGGAGAGGTCAGACATTCAAAATAAACAACCAGAGTTACAGTACCTAATGAATATTCACATAAATTCTCATGAATCCCAACGCCTTCTACTCGTTGAAAGGGAAGAACACTAGCATGCCAACATATCACCATGGTGGACCCTATTCATAGGCTGTCTACTAAAAAGTTGGGCTCTTTTCCTCTTGGTTAATTGGGGGCAAAGCGAGGCTGGAGGATGGGGGAGCAGTTCATAATAGTGATTCCAGAGAGGGGGAGGAGGAAGAGGAGAGAGAGAGAGAGAGTGAGAGAGAAAGAGAGAGACAGAGAGAGAGAGAGAGAGAGAGAGAGAGAGAGAGAGAGACAGAGAGAGGGAGAGGGAGAGGGAGAGAGACAGAGAGAGGGAGAGAGAGAGAGAGAGACAGAGAGAGAGAGAGAAAGAGAGATCATAACATTTTCTAAAATTCACAGAAGATAATAGAAGAAAATTCAGAAGGAAGCATAGACATGTAGGACAGTTTTGAAAATAAAGCTTAGAATTTATTGAACTGGGTACCCCAAAAGTCTTCATGTAGTATTGAGTTATTAATGCTTAAAACCGGACTAAGAATTTGGGACATCCTGTATAGTTACAAAAACAGAAACAAACCCTAACCATGTAAAATGGAGATTCACAGTTTTATACAGAGTCCTCGCTATGTTTTCCCTTGTGTGCATGGAAATACTCTTTTGGGGGGATATGTAAATTCAGAATAAATTGTAAAATGAGGAGGTTAGACTCTCAGATTCCATCTAGTTCTAAATATATCATATGATGACTTAGTCATAATATTTCATAAACTTATCATGAATTTTTCGGAAACTTTCATCTGTGATCTCACTTAGAGATAAGAAGGATTATTGGCTATTTCTCTAGTACCACCCATTATCACCCACTGATAGCCATCAACCATAAAAACTTAAGAACAACGTTTTTAATAGATGTTGCCATACCCAAAATCCTAATATCCAAGTCACATGGAAGGAAAAGCTTTCAAAATACAGAGACCTAGCAAAGGAGATCAAAGTTTGTGGGAAACGGATGAAGTCTGCATCATTCCCATCACTCTGTCTGCTTCTGGTTAGCTGTGTGGAGGATACTTTCAGCAAACCCAGAGAGGATGAGCTTATATCCTGATACACTCATTCAACCACAAAAAGTGGCTATTTTATCCACTCGTGTAAAAGTGAACAGAACATATTATGCAGAAAGAATAATAGCAAAAATATTGATTTGTCTCAGAGGTATTTCTGTCAGAACTCCTTCAAGAAAGATGAAAGCAACATAATGCTAATAATAATAATAGCATCTGACAGTTCTAGAGTACTTTATGGTTTGCAAAGTGCTTAACAGAAATTAGCTCTTCTGTTCCTAAGTACCTGACGGTTTGGGATGTAGATCACAGCCTGAAGGGGTTATTAGTCATAATAATTATTTTAGTTATAATAATTTTGGTAGCGTGTTTTAATTTACAAAATGCTTTTGTGATAACAATAGCTGAGGCAGATAGAGCAAATATTATTATGTTTATTTGACGGATATAGAAACAGAGGTTCAGAGAGGCAGTTCACAGAGTGCCAGATTTGTGGCCAGAGGACTTGGGTTCACATCTTGAATCTTTTCAGAATAATGTTTTTTAGAAGCATAAAATACATAAGATTACAAAGGAAACCAATTAAATTGAAATATTTATATGTATATGTATATATATACATATGGGTATGCATATATATGTATGTATGTGTGTGTGTACAGGGCACCTAAGTGGTGAAGCGGATAGAGCGCCAGGCCTGGAGTCAGGAAGACTCATTTTCCTGAGTTCAAATCTGGCCTCGGACATTTGCTAGCTGTGTGACCCTGGGCAAGTCACTTTACCCTGTTTGCCTCGGTTTCTTCATCTGTAAAATGTGCTGGAGAAGGAAATGGCAAACCACTCCAGTATCTCTGCCAAGAAAACCCCAAATGGGGTCATGAAGAATCAGACACAACTGAAATGACTAAGCAGCAATGTGTGTATACATATATGTACACATAATAGCTAACATTTATACAGTACTTACACAGTGCCAGACACTTTACAATTATTTTCTCATTCGATCCTTACAACAACCCTGGGAGGTAAGCGCTATTATTATCCTTGTTTTACAGATGAGAAAACTGAGACAAACAGGGTTAAGCGACTTGCCCAGGGGCACACAGGTAGTAAGTGTCTGAGGTCATATTTGAACTTGTCTTCCTGACGAGTTCAAGCCTGGCACTCTAACCACTGTACCACCCATGTACACACACATATACACATACATGTACACATACATACATATGTATATACATAAGTTCACTGATCCAGTTTAAGAACCCCTGGCCTATGTGACATAAGGCAAGCCCTCAGTTTCCTAATCTGTAAAATTCAAGGATTGGACTAGATGATCTCCAAGGTCCTTTGCAGTGTAGTATTCCCTCTTGGGCCAACCCTCCAACCTGCACTTGGACTAAAGGCTTGGTCCGTGGCATCCAGCTGACTCTTCCTCAGAGTTCTAAGTTCTAAGGGTCCTTCTAGGGGAGCACAACACTTCCTTTGGCTTCACTTAGCCACCTGTCCCACTAGCCCCTCTCTGGCACAAGTGCGGTGGTCTGCCTCCTTAAGGAACTCTGTAGCTTCCATTCTCCTCCACAATAGATTGAATCACTGCTGCATTCACTTGTTGTCTTTATACACAGGCCAAGATGGCGATTACGGGTTGTTTCCAATGATTCAGGACTTCTTCATACCTAGTTTATACCTCTGATTGATTCAATATTTAGGCCTGGGTCTTCTGTGATTAACGGGGGTAGAAGGCCACCTTTATACTAACTTTAAATCTTCTGATCCTAAATAGATGATAAAATAATGGTTATAATATTTCAGAAACTTCCCCTAAATTTTCACAACCCTATGGGACCAGTAGCACACACTTTGTTATCCTTGTTTTATAGCCAAGGCTCAGATGGAAATGATTTGCCCAGTATCATCACAGGGCTAACTGGCTGCAGAGATAGGATTTGTACTGAGTCCTCCTGAACCCAGCCCAAGGCCCCATCCTTCACCCCACATTGCCTCTTTTCCCCTCCTTCCTTCACACTGCCTCTTTGTGACCCAATGGCCCAGCCTAGACAGTCATAAAATACACTGGGCATGATTTTGGCTGCAGGCTGCATTGCGAACTCATTTGGAATTTGCTGGCCCCTCTTTAAATCACTTTGCTTTTTATTGCTTTGGGGATTCTTGCGCCCTTCACTTCCCCTAGTTATCTGATTTGTTCTGTCAAACAGAGTCAGCTTAATTCGCAACTCTGCCCTGTGGAATGTGTGCTGGCCAGGCAGGGAGCCAGGGCCAGCCCTGGGCAAAACTGTGAAGTCAGCAGAGATGCCCTCTTCCCTCCCCAAAAGGCTCTTCTTTTAAAGAACCGTATGATAAACTCCTTCCTGCTAAGTGCCTCCCTCGTGTGCTTTAAGGGGAGCCAGAGAAGGCCTCCCGTCCCCACTCATTTCTCCTACCAGCCTGTCAGCTCAAGCCGCCACCATCAATTTAGTCACCCAGGTTAACAAACTTGGATTTATCCTTGACTCTTCCCTCTCCCCAACTTTATGTGACCAGTTACCAAGTCTCATTCCTTCTACCGCCACAAGGCCTCTCCCTATCCTTCCACTCTAATCCCAGCCACCACGCTAATTCAGCCTCATCACCTCTCACCTGCTTGCCTCCAGTCTCTCCCCCGTCCAGATTGATGTTCCCAAAGCACAGGTCTGACCGTGCAGAGCTCAGACTCTGCTCAAGACCCTCCAGTGACTCCCTATTGTCTCTAGGATCAAACCCAAACTTCTATGTTTCGCATTTAAGGCCCTTGAAGACCCCAGGCTGCAGCCTGACCTTTCCAGGAGCATTCCACATTATTCTCTTTCTGGGTCCCCATGTATGACACATCACCTGCCTTTGCACAGAGCATCCCCCATGCCTTGAGTGCATTAACTCCTCATTTCTGCCTTTTAGAATTCCTAGCTTCCTTCAAGCCTCAGCTCAAATGCCACAGCCTGTACCAGGCCTACTTTCATCCCCTCCTAGGTGCTAGTGTCTTCCCCCACTTCAGGAAATTATTTTGTATTGATTTTGTATATATATACATATATATATATTTTTTTTGCATTTACTTATCCACGTGTATATAGTTCCCTGCCCCCTAAGTAGAATGGAAGTTTCTTGAAGACAGGACCTAGTTCATTTTTGTCTTTGTACCTACCATTCTTGTCAAAGGGCATACACAGTTTTATAACTCTTTGGGCATAATTCCAGATTGCTCTCCAAAGTGGTTGGATCAGCTCACATTTCCACCAACAGCGTATTAGTATCCCAATTTTTCCATATCCCCTTCAATATTTGTCATTTTCCCCTTTTATTATTTTAGCCAAACTAATAGGTGTGAGATGATATCTCAAAGTTGTTTTAATTTGCATTTCTTTAATCAATAATGATTTAGAACATTTCTATATGACTATATATAGCTTCGTTTTCTTCATCGAAAAACTGCCAGCTCTTATCCTTTGACCATTTATCAATCGGGGAATAACTCATATTCCTATAAATTTGACAAAATTCTCAATATATTTGAGATATGAGACTTTTATCTGAGAAACTCAATAATTTTTTTCCCTTCCTCCAAATCTTGGCTATATTGGTTTTATTTGTACAAAACTTTTTTAATTTAAGTGTGATCAAAATTATCCATTTTACCTCTCACAATGCTATCTCTTGTTTATTCATAGATTCTTCTCCTAACCATAAGTCTGATAGGTAATATTTCTATGTTCTAATTTACTCATGATATCTCCCTTTATGTCTAGTATCCATAAAGTATCCATTTTGACCTTATCGTGGTAAATGGTGTAAGATGTTGGTCTATACCTAGTTTCTGCCATACTGCTTTCCAGTTTTTTCTGTATTTTTCTTTTACTAGATAGTGAATTCTTATCCCCAAAGTGTCTTTATGTTTATCAAACACAAGGATCATTTACTATTGGTTATTGTATGTCTACTCTGTTCCATGGATCCACCTTTCTATTTCTTAGCCAGTACCAGATAATTCTGATAATCATCACCAGTTTAATATCTAGTATTGCTATACCTTCTTGCTTTACATTTTTTTTATTAATTCCTTTGATATTCTTAACCTTTTGTTCTTCCAAATAAATGTTGTTACTATTTTTTCTAGCTCAATAAAATAATTTTTTTGGTAATTTAATTGGGATAGAATTGAATAAGATTAGTTTAGGTAGAATTGTCATTGTTATTATATTGGCTCTGCTCATCCATGAACAATTAATACTCCTTCAATTGTTTAAGTCTGACTTTATTTGTATAAAAAGCATTTTATAATTATGTTCATGGAGTCCCTGGGTTTATCTTGGTAGATATACTCCCAGGTATTTTATGTTGTCTACTAAACTCATAATTTTTTGACCCAAACAATTACTTACTTCCCTATTTCAGCCAATGGCATCTCCATTTTTCTAATCTCCCAGGTTTATAATTTCAGCATTATCCTGGAATCCTCATTCTCTTTCTTCCTACATATCAAATCAGTCGCCAAATTTTGCTACTTCTACATGCACAGCATCTCTCCAATACCTTCCCTCTTCTCACTCACACCACTTTATTTAACTTATGTCTTCTTTCTCTGTTGCCTAGAATCTGAAATACCCTCCTAATTGTCTTCCTGCCCCAGGCACTCACTAGATTCTTGGTATTAGGCCAGGCCCTGAGAGTTCAAATACAAGCAAAAAAGAAAGACAGTCTTATCCAAGGAGCTTACGTTCTGATAGGGAAGACAATCTATTGGAAGAAGCTGAAAAGGGGAGAGAAAGAGAGGGAGAGAAGGTTCCTGGTATAGGGTCATGACAAACAAGTCAGAGATCTTCTGTCTGCTGAGAAATGAAGAGACGAATGGACTGGGAGTCCTCCTTAGATGGAGCCTCTGGGAAGAGCCCCCTGCCCTCCAATCAGAGGAAGGTCCCCAGGGGCCAGTCCATCCTACACCCTACTACTAAATAGTCTTTTTCCTTAAACTTGAGTCTGACCGTGTGACTCTAGGATAAACTATATCTATTGTACCCCTCTCTCTAGCAGAAGCTAGTCGAATACTAATTTGACAGCTAGGTGGAACAGCGGATAGAGCTCTGAACCTGGAGTCAGGAAGACCTGAGTTCAAATCCAGATTCAGACAGCTATGAGCTGTGTGATCTTGGGCAAGTCACTCAACCTAGTTTGGCTTATCCACTGGAGAAAGAAATGGCAAACCAGCCGGTATCTTTGTGTGACTCTGGGCAAGTCACTTAGTCTCTGCCTCAGTTTCTTCAACTTCAAAATTGGGAATAATAATGGTACCCACCTCCCAGGGCTATTGTGAGGATGCAATGAAATAATATTTGTAAAGTACCTAGCACACAGTAGGTCCTAAATAAATGCTTGTTTCTTTCCTTCTTTTAGCTTTAAAGTCCTATACAACCTGGCCCCAACCTATATTTCTAGCCTCATTGAATATTACTGTCCTTCAGTACTCTACAACCTAGCCAGACTGACATCTGTTTCCTCATACATAACATGCCACCTCCTATATCCATACCTCTGCAATTCCCATGCCTGGAATGCAATGCCTCTTCAACCCCACCTCATAACATCCCTGTTTCTTTAAGACACAACTCAAGAGCCATCTTCTGCAGGAAGCCCTCTCGATCTACCCACTAGCTAGCACCTTTTCTCCCACACTACCTTGTATTTAACTATTTGCACATTTTACATTTATTCATCTTATATTTCTACTGTATATATTCACATACGTACTTGTCTCCCAGCACATAACACAATGCCTGCTGCATTGTAGTATTAATAAATGCTAGCTGACGTATTGATCCATGTCCTGCCTATGGATTCTCACCATCGTGGATGCTCATGGTTGCTCTCTGGGCAATGATGACTTTGGTTGGAGCCACCCTGCTTCCAGCACAGGTACACAGCTCCATCACTAGCCACGACATTTAATGCACGGTTCTTTCTATGACCACTCTGCTCTGGTCCTCCCTTTTCCCCACCTCCAGGACTGTGACCTGTTTGTATGATTCAGGTTTATACTTCAAGTCAACAAACATTTGTTATTCAGCCAGTTCCTGGGATCAGGATGAGAACCAAGGACAATACGGTATCAAAAGAACATAGGCTGTGGAGTGAGGAGACCTAGGTTCAAAGTGGATAAAGTGAGTGCTGGTTCTGGAGTCAGGAAAACCTGAGTTCAAATCTGGCCTTAGACGCTTACTAGCTGTGTGATCCTGGGCAAGTCACTTAACCGCAAGCCTTAATCCGCTGAAGAAGGAATTGGCAAACCATTCCAGCATCTTTGCTAAGAAAACCCCATGGACGGTACAGTCCATGGGGCTGGGGTCATAAAGAGTCAGATGTGACTGAATGTTGAACTACAAGCTGTATGACTTTAGCCAAGTCATTGAAACCTTCTGGGCCTCAGTTTGTTCATCAACAAGATGAGGGGACAGAAGGAGGTAATTTCTAAAGTTTCTTCAGGTGCTTCCAGTCCCAAGTTTTTCACTAACTGGCTGACCCTGGATAAACTGCTTCATCTCTCTGAGAGTCGGTTTTCCCATCTATAAAATGGAGATAATATTATTTGCTTCGACATGTTTTGGGGAAGACAAAAAGCCTCCGAGAGCACTTTGGAAAATAAAAAAGAGTTTGTAAAATATACTAAGTTCTTCGTCTCATGTACAGCACTCCAGAACCACTAAGCAACCTGCGGCCGCATTTTCCAGATTTTACCGGCCCTGGTTTCTGTCTCCAGCTATTGTTTTGCAAAAACACCATCACGTTGTACTCATCCAGAGGCTCCCTCCTTCCTCTTTTTGGGGGGGGAAATAGAAAATCTCAAATACTCTTGAGACATGACTTTCCAGCCTATGCTCAGGACTGGCTCCTGCTTTTGTTTTTTCTTACGTAAACCTCATCCTGCTCCCTTTCCTCTGACCAAGCCCATTCCTTAGCACCAGGGTCAACAACCCTTTTAGTCCTGGTAGACATTCAAAAGCTAAAGAACATGAAACAGGAAAAAGGTTTTTTTTCTTCCCCTCCAAAAGCTTTTTTCTTTTTCCAAAAAAGCAAGCAATCAGAAAATTTTTCAGAAAAAAAAAAAGTTTTTTTTTTCTAGGTTTTCATATCTCTAATGGAAGGAAAAGAAAAGGAAAGGAAGGGAAGGGGAAAAAAGGGAAGAGAAAGGAATAAGCATTTATTAATTGAAATTGAAAGAGAATGAGCATTTATTAAACCCTACAATATTCCTGGCAGTGTGCTAAGTACTTTATAAATATGATCTCATTTGACCCTCACAACAACCCTGGGAGGTAGGTGCTATTATTATGCCCATTTTACAGATGGCAAAACTGAGGCAAACAGGGTGAAGTGACTTGCCTAGGGTCATACAGCCAATACATGTCTGAGGTGGGATTTGAGCTCAGGTCTTCCTGACTCCAGGGGGCAGCTAGGTGGTGCAGTAGATAGATAGAATGCTGGACCTGGAGTCAGGACGACCTGAGCTCAAACCCACCTCAGACACTTATTGGCTGTATGACTCTGGGCAAGTCACTTCACCCTGTTTGCCTCAGTTTCCTCATCTGTAAAATGACCTGGAAAAGGAAATTTCAAGCCACTTCAGAATCTTTGCCAAGAAAACTCCAAAGGGGGTCATGAAGAGTTGGACACTACTGAAATGACTGAACAACAGCTTCCTATTTCCAGGCCCAGCAATCTGCCCACTGCACCTCTAGATGTGACAAGCATCATAATTATTAAAAATAAGTCAAGTTATATACCTTACATTTTAGTATGAATTTGATATAAATTTAGCATGTAATTTTGATACAAAATAACAATGAATTTAAACCTGTTGAAGACATTAAAAATAAGCACTATACCTATTTCTATCTTTCCCCAAATTTCTATCCCTAAACCTATCTCCTCCCCACCCTACTCTCCCCCTTCCCGCCCCCACCAAAACCAAACCAAAACAAAATAAAAGACTATCTCCTATGGATTAAAAAGCCCTGGAACTCTTATGTAAATTTTAGAAACAGAGCTAGATGACTCTTAGGGGTCACCTAGTAGAATGCCTTCATTTCAGAGATCAGAAAACTAAGGATCAGAAAGATTAAATGATTTTCCCATGGTCACACAAAAAAGAAATAGCAGAGTCAGGATCTGAACTGAGGCCCTAAAGTGCTTTTTTTTTCTTTTTTACTGTTCCATACAGCTCTAGGCTTGAGCTATCAGAAACCAGAGACATCTGGACCACTGCCTAACACAAAGCATCAGAAAAGGAAAAAGGAAGATTTGTTCATTTGCTCATTCAAAATTCATTTAATGAGGACTTTTTTTGCACTTAATAGTATTTTATTTTTTTCCAATTACATGTAAAGATAGTTTTCAATAATCACCTTTGAAAGATTTTGAGTTCAAAATTTTTTCTCTTTCTTCCCACCTCCCCAAGGCAGCAAGCAATCTGATATAGGTTTTACATGTGCAATCATGTTAAATATATTTCCACATTAGTCATGTTGTGAAAGAAGAATTAAAACAAAGCGGGAAAACTGCAAGAAAGAAAAAGCAAACAAAAAAAGTGAAAATAGTATGCTTTGATCTGCATTCAGACTGCATAGTTCTTTCTCTGGAGGTGGACAGCATTTTCCATCATAAGGCTTTTGGATTTATCCTGAATCATTGTATTGCTGAGAAGAGCTAAGTCTATCATAGTTGATTATTGCATAATGTTGCTGTTAATGTATACAGTGTTCTACTGGTTCTGCTCCCCTTGCTCAGCATCAGTTCATGTAAATCTTCCTAGGTTTTTTTGAAACCCACCTGCTATCATTTCTTATAGGATAGTATTCTATTACATTCATATACCACGACTTGTTCAGCCATTCCGCAATTGGTGGGTATCCCCATAATTTCCCATTCTTTGCCACCACAAAAAGAGTTGCTATAAATATTTTTGTACATGTGGGTCCTTTTCCCTTTTTTATGATCTCTTGGGGACACAGACCTAGTAGTGGTATTGCTGGGTCAAAGAGTATGCACAGTTTTATAGCCCTCTGGGTATAGTTCCAAATTTTCTCTAGAATGATTGGATCAGCTCACAACTCCACCAGCAATGTATTAGTGTTCTAATTTTTCCCGTATCTCCAACATTTGTCATTTTCTTTTTCTGTCATATTAGCCAATATGATTGGTGTGACGTGGTACCTCAGAGTTGTTTTAATTTGCATTTCTCTAATCAATAGTGATTTAGAGCATTTTTTCAAATGACTATAGATAGCTCTAATTTCTTCATCTGAAAACCGCCTAACAAGGACTTATTAATCAGGTGCTATATGTAAGGCTAATTTTAGGAGGGGAAGAACTAAGATTTTTTTGTATGTGTGGTAAGGAAGATCAGAGAGGGAAAATTAAAAACTAGAAAGTGTCAACAAACATTTATTAAGCACCTACCTTATGCCAAGCATTGTGCTAAGCATTGAGGATGCAAAGAAAGGCAAAAAACAGCTTCTGCTCTAGAGGAGATTGCAGTCTAATGGAGGAACAACATGAAAAAAATATATATACATGCATATGTATATATATGTATGTATATGTGTGTGCATATGTGTGTTTATAATATGTTTAACCAAAGTTTAAATGGCATCCTTGTAGAGATATATGCTTCCACACAGTCTTTCATGTGAGAAAATTTCTGTGCATGATGAGGAATCAGCTAGACTTTGCTGAAATAGCTCTGGTGAGAGAGATCTAACCACTCACAACAACCTCTTCCACTTTTGTATAACTCTAATTGTTAGCAGGGGCAGCTGGGTGGCTCAGTGGATAGAGTGTCAGACCTAGAGTCAGGAAGACTCATCTTTGATTCAAATCTGGCCAGATGTATGATCCTGGGCAAATCACTTAATTCCATTTGCCTTAATTTTCTCATCTGTAAAGTGAGCCAGAGAAGGAAATACAAACCACTCCAGTATCTTTGCCAAGAAAATCCCAAACGGGGTCATGAAGAATTGTACACAACCGAGCAACCACAAATTGTTAGCAACTTTTTTTCTGGCACTGAACCTAAATTTATCTCTTTGGTGCTTCTACCCATTTCTCCTAGGTTGGCCACAAGCCTTTTCTCTGTGATAGACCAGCAAATACTTAAAGACAGCTATCACATGCCCCTAAATCAGGGATTCTTAACCTGGGGTCTGTCAGTCAATCGACAAGCATTTATTAAGGGTCTATTACATTCCACGGTGCTAAGTTCTGGGGACACAAAGAAAGGCAAAAACTGGTCCCTGCCCTCGAGGACCTCACTGTCTAAAAGGGGAAGCAATATGCAAACAATGATATACAAATGAGATAGAGACGGGATAAACTGGAGATAATCAACAGATGGAAGGAAAGGCAGCCAAGGAGGCCAGGAGGTGGTGAGGAAGAGGAGGAGGAGGAGGGAGAGTATTACAGGCATGGGGGACAGCCAGGAAAAATATCGGCATTCAGGAGATGGAGTGTTTTATAAGGAATAGCAAAGAGGCTGGAGTCACTGATCTCAGCATATGTGCAAGTGAGTAAGGTAGGAAGCCTGGAAAGGTAGGAGGGGGCCAGGATATGAAGGGCTTCGAACACCAAGCAGAAGATTTAATACGCAGTTTATTGAATAAGGGGCTTGAGTGGTGGTATGGTCAGTACTACACTTTAGGAAGGGATAAGGGAAACACAGAGAGGGATTAAAGAGAAAATCAGGCAGGAGACTAAATTAAATGCCCTTTAAAGGACTTTCTATCTCTAAGATTCTATGTGACAGGGTCTCCAGCTTCTGGCCTGGGCCCACTCTCGGGTAAAAGGAATGGTCTCAGAAGGTCATTTAAGACATGGAGCAATAGCTGAACCTAAGGTACAAATTTTCATCAACAGACCTTCCACTGGTTTTATGTGTCCTGGGACCTCTGGACAGCATGCCAATGCAGACGTGGACACCCAAAGCATTCTCAGGAGAACATAAATGAGGCATGCCTTCCTGGTTACATTACCCAGGTGGAAGGCCTCATAGCAGAACGCAGAGACATACACGGAAAAGAAAGCATTTCAGACCCCTGAGTGCTGTGGCCACACTGTCTTGCTGTGATGAATGACCTCTCCTGACCTTTTTAACTTTCCCCTCTTACCTGTTCTTTCATGGGTAGGTGGGATGTTGGGGCTTGCTTATAAGGGAAATATTAGTTTTTTCTTCTTAGTTAAGTCTGCTGGTTAAAGGCAGCTCGTGGTAGTGTGGAAGCACACCTCACAAGGCGTGGCTACACCTTCGTTGCCCCCTTGGGTCAAGTGCTCTATCACGTGACCACTATGATTATAAAAAAATCAATATAAGTCTTTGTGGTGCCAGGTGGCAAGGTATCACCTGCTATTGCCTCTGTGAACACTCTGCGGTCATTTTTGTTCAGTCATTTCAGTTGTGTCTGACCCTTCGTAACCTCATTTTGAGTGTTTTCTTGGCAAAGACACTAGAGTGGTTTGCCATTTCCTTCTCCAGCAGATCCAGTGGAATCTTTAGGATTTGTTCTGTAAAATTTGGATTCAGTCAAAAGGCCACAGGTTCCCCACCCACTGACACAGAGGATCACAAACATAAACACATAGGGAGAGCCATTTAGAGCCTCAGAGCCCCCGGAGCTCCCGGCTCTAATGCAAAGAGTTCTCACTTGGCTCTATCGATCTTCCTGATAACACTTTGGATGATGGAAGATCCCCAAATGTGCGGAAAATGGCATGAAAGTGGAAACAAGAGGAAGCCAAAGAGACTCTGACTACCTTCTTCATCATTTTGCCTGATTTGGATCAGTCTCTTTTCTAATCTTCCTTTTCTTCCTTCAGGATATCGTGTGATAGAAAGAACATTGAATTTGGAATCAGAAGTTGTTGTTTAGTTATTTTAAAGTCCAGCTCTTCTCCATCCAGCTCTTAAACCCCATTTGGGGTTTACTTGGCAGAAATACTGGAGTGGTTTGCCATTTCCTTCTCTAGCTCATTTGACAGTTGAGGAAACTAAGGCAAACAGGGTTAAGTGACTTGCCCAGGGTCACACAGCTAGTAAATGTCCAAGGCCAGATTTGAACTCAAGAAGATGAGTCTTCCAGACTCCAGTCCTGGCACTCTATCCACTGTACCACCTAGCTCCTACCGCTGACTAGCTCTGTGATCTTAGAAAAGTCTAGGTCTTTGATTGCTCCTCTTTAAAGTGAGGTGGTTGGCCCAGAAGAGTGGGTCTGGAAGGTCCTTTTCAAGTTCTATGGCCTACAAACCTACAATAAAATCCAAGAAGATTTTGATTCCCCGCCATACACAATAGGGAGAAATTGCTGATCATGGCAACATGGTGGCTGTGCAAAAAATGGCAGAAGCCAAAGGGCCCAGTCTTTCCTCTGCTTATGCTGAACTCCACAGCCTCCTTTCTTCTGAGTTTCTGCTCTTGAGGGTTGGGATGGTGAGTTATCCCCTAGGGCAGGAATAATCTCTTACTTAACTCAGAACCAACTCTTCACTTCCCCAGTCAACACAGATTGGGGTTAAGCCCTTGGAAGTCCACCAACTTCTTGTTAATTACAGGGAGGGGATGTGTTTAGGCTTTTCCTTAGGAGTGACAAAAAAGAGACTCGTTGGTATAATGGAAAAAACTCTGTGATGGAAGGCAGAGGACCTAGTTTCTAAATCCCAGCTCTGACACTTACTAGGATTAGGACCTTGCAAAAGTCCCTGAATCTGTCTGGGCTTTAGCTTCCTTCTCTGTGCAATGAGAGGTTTGGAGTAAGATCTCTTCCAGCTCTAAACTGGTCCAACATCTGCTCTTCGATTGCTTTTGTCCTCTCCCACCAACAGAGTAAGACTTCTATTCGCTGCAATCCAACTGACTACCAGAGTAAATGATGCCCAGAGAAGCTAGTGGCTAGAAGATGGATGTGGAAACCGAGCTCCTGGGTTCAGTTCCCTGCTCTGCTACTTGCTACGTGTGTGACCTTGGACAAGACCCTTAATCTCTCTGAACCTCAGTTTCTTCATCTGTAAAAATGAGGTATAAAAAATTTCTATGTACAGATACACACACATATACACACCATATATGTTTGTGTATTGAAATGTGTATGTATATGTGTGCATATACACATATGTATAATGATATGTATATACATGTATAAAGATATGTATACACATCTTTCTAATTTTGTGTATCTAACAACATATTGCATGCATGTACATGTATATGCACACACACTCATCTTTCCAATTTTATGTGTATGCACATATACACATATATAGACATACATTTCTACTATTATATATGTGTATACATACACATACATATGTATCGTATATATATGTGCATATACATCTCTCCAATTTTATATGCACGTGTATATATACGTGTATACATACATCTTTCCAATTTTCCTTCTAAACTAAGTTCTATGAAGTCAGAAACTTAATGTCCTCCAGCCTCAGCTCTTAATACATGTTGAAATGAGTTGACCAAGATCACATAAAATGTTTTGGGACTGTGATCAGAACCAGGACTGGGATCCAGGACACCTAACTCGCTGTTTTTTCCATGATATCACAGTTCAGGACTCTGTAAATGCCTTCATATAAGCAGCCCTACAACACCGGCGATCTGAGATCTAATCTCAGAAGAGAAAATCAGGAAGCCAGGAGGAAGTAAAGCAGTGCGTAGCCAACCTCAGCAAGATCTGTTCTTTGGCAGCCAAGTCCTGCCTACGCTTGAGCTCTCAACAGATGTTTTCAAAAGCATTTGTGCCTGGCCTCTGAAGTGCTCTTAGTTGCAATGTTCCAGAGGGGAAGTGTGCCATTTCTCAGTCACTGGAGATAAATGAAGAGGTTTGGAGTTGTACTTCAGTCTTCTTTGAGGATGGACTACCATGACGCTGTATGCCATACTGGAGAGGGCTGAAGCCAGATGGAGGGGAAGGGCAGCTTCTCTCCAATTATGGCTGTACCCCATTTGTTTTGTTTTGTTTTTGGCTGTACCCCATTTTTAGTGTGATGAAACCAGAACACCAGAGCTTGAAGAGTCCTCAGGGGTCATCTAGTCTAACTCCCTTATTTTACAGGCAATAGAAATGTGTGTGTGTGTGTGTGTGTGTGTATGTGTGTGTGTGTGTACATGCATGTATTTACTGTACCTGTGATTTCCAAAGTATAGGGAACTCCCTACAAGAAATGCCCCCTACCAATGCAGATCAGCATCTGCCCTGCAACTTATCATCTCAGAGCAGGGTCCGTAGATAGATTACAGGGAGTTCATGAGCTTGGATGGGGAACAAAATTGCATCTTTATTTTCATTACACCTTAACTAAATTTATAATTCCTATCAATTTTTAACATGGTTGTAAGTTTTATTTGCCAAAAAATTAAAGCATATTCATAATGTTTTATTCTTTTGGACACTTTTAAAATTCAAATTCCTTAAAGGGCTCAGCTTCCCATTTAATCTTCAGATTCAGAACCTTCCTCATCTCGACTAATCTGGAAATAACAAAATTCTCCTTGTCAATTGCAACCACACGAAGCCAATCATGAAGATTGTTCTTCTTAAGATATTTCTTGGTAAGATGGTTTAAGTATCTGCGTTGGTAAGCAAAATGGGCTCTTAGCATTCGGTTCAACCAAGTACGCTCGAAGAGTTTGGCCTTTGTTTCCTTGATTAGATTTGGGTGTCCTTGGTGCCTCCTTGCCTCAGGGGATGGCCTAGTTTACACATGAGTTTGAGTAACATGTCTGGGACAGCAGAGGCTTTTAGACCACGTGGGTTTAAGTCACCTTTTTGTGACGATTCTAGGTCACGTGGGTGAGTTGCATGTGTGACTCACCCCTGACCCTGAAAAAGATATAAAACCGGGGGTGGCTTTCTCTTCTTTGGAGCAATTACCCACAGCAGTGGTGGTGCGTGTGACTCTGGGCCGGCCCACGTTATGAGCCCCTGGGCTGAACCTAGATGTTGGTAACTATGAATCTGTATCCAGTCTGTCTGTCGATGTTCGTAATTTGTTTAGGGCTCTCACTCGCGGTGAGACTCCTGCAGAGACTCTAGGCAGCTGTAGCTAAGAGGCCTCCAGCTTGTAAACCTGGATGCTGAGACTTTGTTAAACTCTGGTAATTATGTATTGGGATTTGAATCAGACAAGGTCTGTCTGTCCATGTTTGTAATTTGTTTGTATTTGCTCTGAAGTTCAGGGTGCTAGTTTTTTCCCCTGAACTAAGTGAATGATATTTGTATACTGAATTAAAGTAAGCTTGTCAACCCCTTAACTTTACTTTCTTTACTAAAGCAGACCAAAAGAACCTGCACTTTTGCAGCATGCTGGTAGCTTTCTTGTCGTTGGGCTTATGTTGGTCTTTCACCTCCACAACAGCTGCTAGCCGGATTGTTGAAACAGTATCGTTTAGAGAGCTGTTTCTCAGACGCAATGGTGATCTTATTCCTGAAGGTCAATATGAACAACATTCCGTAGGTTCCCCATTTTTCCATTGATTTCAACTTTCTCCTTCAAGAATTGCTCAAAATATCCATAATCAAAGATTCCATCTTCAACTGGATGACTAAGGTCAAGGTTAAGCTTCCAAGTTGATCTCTTAGCTTTCTTATCTTTTGGTGGTGCCATCTTGGACACACACTTTGCAAAAAGAGGTCTACCAATTCTTTTAAAACATGATTTTGAGAAGAGATCAGCCACATTCCACAACTGAAGAGTAACCCTCTCTATAATATTCCTAATACATTCTCATCAGTCCTTGGCTTGAAGATCTCCAGTGAAAGAGAACTCACTATCTCACAAGATAGTCCATCCCATCTTTGGACAACTTTGTTCAGAAGCCTTTCCTTTTTTTGAGAAAAAAATCTATCCCCTTAAAGCTTCCACCCACTGGTTCTAGTATTGTCTTCAGGGGCTGAACAGGACAAACCTAATTCCCTTTTCAGATTGCAGCCCTTCAGATATTTAAAGACTGATCATGACTCCCCCATATCTTCTCTTCTTTGACACAGAGCTCAGAATAAGTCCAGGTCCTACAATCAATTAGTGTTGACTAGAATATGTCTCCTCTCACTCTTACTGTCCCACCACAGCCCGTTGGTCACTGAGCCCAACCCCCTCTACTGTGTTATCTAGGCATATACATGGCACACAAAAAAAGAACCCTGTAACAAATGTGAATGGTCATGCTAAATGAATTTCTGCATTATCCAAGTCTAAGAATATGTATGTCTCCCTCTATATTGTGAATCCAACACCTTCCTGTCCCACGTACATTTCTGACCATATCACTTCCTTACTCAATAAACTCCATTGGCTCCCTATTCCCCCTAGAATCAAATTTAATCTCCACTGTTTGGCTTTCAAGCCCTTCACAATCTGGCTCCTTCCTCGTTTTCTTCTTACATGTTACTCCTCTTCCCACATTCTATGGTCTAGCCAAAATGGCTTTCTTTTTGTTCCTCATTAATACCACTCCTATCACTTTGATAGACCAACCCTGTAGCAGCAAGCACCCTAACATACCCAAGATGGCCTGCTAGCACAGATTCTTAGATCTGCTTTTAAAGGAAAGCAATTTTAAAGGGGTCAACAATCTTACTTTAATTACATTCACTAGTTCAGGGGAAAGGTCAGCACCCTGAACGTCAGAGAAAATACAAGCAGAGAAAAAATAAGCAGAGAAAATACAAGCAGAGAAATAGCATAAAGACCAACAGACAGGCCTTAACTGCCTGAATCAAAGCAATATCTCTATACACTTTACATACATCACTGGATCGAGACAGCCTTTATGTCTGAGTAGTTGGAGGGCTCTGAACAAATGGCTACTCAGAGTCCAGTCCAGGGAATCAAAAGATCCTTCTCATAAGTGAGCCTCCAAAGCAAAATACCAACTCAGAGTATATATACACTTCTCAGAGCCAGAAGGCATCACAGCCCTTATGACTCAGTGACTAATTGGAAATTAGCAAAAGGTGTGAAAGCCTTCCTACAAGCAAGCCTTGCCTAAGCAAGCTTCTCCTTTAAACAAATTCTTCTTAGGCAAGGTCCTCTCCCAATAGACTCTATGTGACTCAGGATGTATTACAGCTGTGAACTGGGCCAGAGCTCAAAGCCTACTAATGGACAGGGAAGATCTTCCTAACCCGTTAACATTGCAAACCCCCACGAGCATCTGCAATGTGTTCTATCATCATCCTGGCTTTATGGCATCCCTCATGTTCTTCAAGATACAGCTCAAGCACCACCATCTACATGAAGCCAGTCCTGAACCCACCAACCACTGGGGTCCTCCCTTCCAAATCACCTGGACTAGCTTGTATTTTTTTGTGGTTATTCTATACATGCTTATATTTGTACATGTTTTCTCTCTCCACGGAACGTAAGTTCCTAGAGAGCAGGGATTATTTCGTTTTTGAGCCTCGTATCCCCAGTGCCTCATATGGTATCCAGAACCTAGTGGATGCTTAATGATTGACTAAATGACTAATAAAATCTGATATCCAAAACCTATAGCATATTGATAATAAACTTTAAGATGAAGAACAAAAAGGATGAGAACACTTTTCAAAATAAGAGTTGCACATCATCAACAACTATACTAAAAACTTGTTAAAAATTACCGATAATCAGAGAAATGCAAATTAAGGCAACTCTTGTGCTTTGTGCCTATCAAAATAGCAAAAATGGTACAAGTTGGAAAATTGAGTGTTAGTGGACCCATGGGAATGCAGACACACTAATTCATTGCTGATGGAGCTGTGAGTTGGACCAAATATCCTGTTAAATCATTTGAAATTCTGCCACAAAAGTTACTAAATTTATTCATGTCCTTTGACTCAATGATCTCATTACTGGGTTTATACTCTAAAGAGATAATGGACGGCAAGAGAAGACCAATACGAACCAAGATAGATCCCTAGCAGTATTACTTGTGATAAACAAAAATCTGGAAATACAATATGTGGCCAACAATTGGGGAATCAATATCAATATTGACAAACATTTATTAAGTGCCTACTGTGTACCAGGCACTGTGCTAAACTCTGGAGATAAAAAAAGAGTTAAAAGACAGCCCACGAGAAGCCTACAATCTAAAGGAGAAGCTTACACTCTAATGATTGACTGAATAAATTATGGTAAATACAATATGGTACGATATCACTATGTCAGAAGGAATGATAAGTACAAAGAATTCAGAGAAACAGGTGGAAATTTGTATGAAATTATAAAGGGTGAAGAAAGAGCCCAAAGATTGCTATAAAATCAAATGAGATATTATTTATAGGTACTTAATAAATGCTTCTTGCCTTCCCTCTCCTTCGTTTTCGGCAGTGGTGATGGACTAGGGATGTGGCATGAGGTCTACATTTTCAGACATGGCCAATGTGTTGATTTAGTTTGGGGTTTTTTTTTATTTGTACTTATTTAGGATCATAGATCTAAAGCAAAGCAGGAAGGCAGGGAGGAAAGAAAGAAAGAAGGGAAGAGGGAAAAAAGTAATTATATTTATTGATGCCTTCCTCCCTTCCTTTTTTCCTTCCTCCTTTCTTCCCTTTTTCCCTTCCTCCCTTCCTCTCTTCCTCCCTCCATTCCTCCTTTCTTTCTTTCTTCCTTCCTTCTCCCTTCCTTCCATCATTCTTTCCTTCCTCCCTCCCTCCCTCCTTTCTTTCTTTCTTTCTTTCTTTCTTTCTTTCTTTCTTTCTTTCTTTCTCTCTTTCTTTCTTTCTTTCTTTTTTCTTTTCTTTCTTCCTTTCTTTTTCTCCAACAATTGGGCTTACTGCATTTTCTACTGCGTCCATTGATGTATTTTTTATATGGCAATATTTGCTATTTTAAGTAAATTTTTCTTGTTTTCATTAAAACATGACACCATATAATTATAGCAAAGCTTCTTGGACTTTTCAGGGGGAAATTCAGAATGGAATGGGGGCTCAGAGCATGATTGAGAGGAGTTTGAACGCAAAGCCAGGAAGATTTGCCAAGACAGTTTATAGTCACTTGTCACAACTACAAGTGTAAGTGAAGACTGAACTGAGAGACAACAAAATTTAGGTTAAGCACAAGGGACAGTACCATAACTGTTAAAATTAGAACACAATCCTTTCTGGCAATAATTAATAAATTACAAAAGCGGAAAGTGGAATGTACTATTCATCCTAATTGTGCTGCTAGACAATTTTGCTTAATTTTTCAGTGAATTTACTTATAGGGACGTTTGGGTGTTTGTTAGGAGTGTCTCTTGTGACAGAACAAAGTGTATCAATAAAAAGAAACTGCTTAGTTAGGGGAAGTAGCTTAGGATCATGGAAAATGGTAGGGAATTTCCCAAAGGCAATTCCTCTTCCCAGAGGAGGCTCTTCTCTATTGAGTTCTGGGCCAGATTACTGTTTGTCTTCAATGTCCAACATATATACACTGACAGACTAAATCAATAGCTGTCCATACAATTATATGTCACTATATGACATAATCTGGGTAATATATGTTTTTTCATCCACTTGTTTTTCTGTGTGGATTGTTAAGCCAATTTCTCCTCCTCTCTCCTCTTTTCTCTCCTTTCTGCCCTTTTCCTCTCATCACCTCTCTTCTCCTCCCCTCCCTTCCCTTTTTTTCTTTACCTCTTCTCTGTTTTCTCTTCCCTTCCCCTTTCTTCTCCTCTTCTCTCTTTTCTCCTCCACTCTTCTCCCATCCTTTCCTCTTCTCTCCTATTTCCTTTCTTTCCCCTTTTCTCTATCCCTCCTTTTTCTTCTTGTCCCTTCCCTTCTTGTTTTTCTTTATCCCTCCTCTGTTTTCTTCTCCCCTCCTCTTTCTTCTCTTCTCCGCTTCTCCTCTCCTTTTCTCCTCTCTTCTTTCCCTTTCTCTCTCTTCCCCTCTCTACCCCTCTTTCCTCCTCTCTCTTTTCCTCTCTCCTCCCTTTCCCCTCTCCTCCCTTTTTTCTTATTTCCCTTCTCTCATCCCTTCCCCCTCAGTGTGTGGAGGCTGAAGCTATCCAGAGGACACACAGTGGACTGAGTTGGAAGAACAAAATAGACCAGCATTGAAAAGGATGAGAGATAGGGAGAGAACAGGGAGATAGACTTTTTATCCTGACAGCAGTGATTCTGAGCCACAGGGATCAAAGCAGTAGAGGGTTAGAATTTACTAACCACTGAGCAAGGGGAGTTCTAAGTAGATAGAATGCTATGGACTCAATGATCTCCAACAAGCTTATGAGAATTTGGGTGCCAAGTGCCCCCTGTAGATCGTATTTCCCTAGTGGAAAAAGACCATCACTGGACTTAGGGAAGACTTTGTTTCATACCCCACCTCTGGCACTTGGTGACTTGGGTAAGTCATTTAGCCTCTCTAGCCTTCAGAATCCTCACCTGTAAAATGAGAAGATTAAATTAAATTAATTAAATTAAATTAAAAAGCTTTAAGGCCCCATCCAACTCTAAATCTGACTGTGTGCAGTGATCCCCATCATTGATTGCAGTGGGAGATGGGAGAGCCAGGCCTCATGGCTCCTGCAGTCATCCTGGAGATGGAAGGCATCTACCAGTGGGGGCTCTAGCACAAGATGGGAGGCTGCTATAGAAAACAAGCTAAGTCATTACCTTCTCATGCAGGTTGTTTCTCAGGAGATCAGCACCTGCCTCAATGAATCTGAGGGCTTGCACGTGCCAAGCCCATAGCAGAGCTTCTTCTGTAAGCCCTACAGACTAAGTCCAGTGAAATGTAATCATGTCAGGTCAGAAATGATGCAAGCCATTCTTAGAAGGCAAAACTACATCCCCTGCCCTGCATGTCCCTAAAAGGTCTGTCCTTCAGGGACCTATCCAGGTTGGAGCTGGAGCTCACACTGGCCAGGTAACTAGTGGCAGCTTGGGGCCAAGTTGTGAAAATGAAACTTTGTTTTACGGGCCCTCAGCCTTTCCTTTTCCTACCTCCTGCTTCCTCTCTCATCTTATCTATCTTATCTCCCTGCAGGCATCCAATATATTCCTGTCTTCTTCAACCCCTTTCCATCTATTATAAATTACTCTCAGGATAGAGCTTCTCTATGACACTGTAATATCCCCAAGAGCAGGAATGCTGACCTTTTTTTTTTTATTCCTTGTGTCTTATGCAGAGAGCAGGCATTTTTCTAATGTTTCTTTTAAACCAGGTCTCTAATACTCTTAACCTATGCAAAGCAATTTGGAAACCTTGAAGTTCTGTGTAAATATTATTATTATTTATTATTTTCATAGGTCACATGACCTTGCTATATTTAACTTCCTTCCTTCCTTCTTTCTTTCTTTTCTTTCTCTCTTTCTTTCCTCCTTCCTTCATTTCTTTCCTTCTTCCTTCTTTCTTTCTTTTTCTTTCTTTACTTTTTTCTTTCTTTCCTTCTTTTTTCTCTTTCCTCCATTTTTCTCTTTTCTCCTTCCCTCATTCTTTACTTTTTCTTTCTCTCTTTCATTCCTTCTTTCTCTTTCTTTCCTCCTTCTTTCTTTCTCTCTTTCCTCCTTCCTTCCTTCTTTCTTCCTTTCCTTCTTTCTTTCTTTCTTTCCTTGTTTCTTTCTTTCTGTCTTTCTTTCATGCCTCCTTTCTTTCTCTCTTTCTTTCTTCCTTTTTTACTTTCCTTCCTTCCTCTTTTCTTCTTCCTTTCCTTCCTCCTTCCTTCCACATTTCTTTCATTCCTTCTTTCTTTCACTCTTTCTTTCCTCCTTCCTTCTTTCTTTCTCTCTTCCTTCCTTCCTTCCTTCTTTCCTTCCTTCCTTATTTCATTCCTTCTTTCTTTATCTTTTTCTTTCTCTCTTTCATTCTTCCTTTCTCTCTTTCTTTTTTCCTCCTTCCTTCCTTCTTTCCTTCCTTCTTTCTTTATCTTTTTCTTTCTCTCTTTCATTCTCTTTCTTTTTTCCTCCCTCCTCCTTTCTTTCCTTCTTTCTTTTTTCCTTCCTTCCTTCTTTCTCTTCCTCTTTCTCTTCTCCTTCCTTCCTTTCTTTTTTGTTTTGCCTTATTTTTCATTTAGTTTTTAGAAGTCATGAGACCTGGAGACTGTGGAGTAGTAGGAAAAGTGCTGGCCTTGGAACCAGACAGCTTGGGTTCAAGCGCTGATTCTCCCTCTTCCTTGAGAGGCAGCACCCCATCGAGACTCAAGTACTCAAGATTGCAGTTAGAAAGACCTGGGTCTAAGTCCTGTCTGTGACATTTCCTAGTTGTGTGACCTGTGGCTAAGTCACTCACCCTTTAAGTTTCAGTTTTGTCACCTATAAAATAGGCATAGCAATGATTATTTCTGCCTATTTCACAGGGTTGTTGTGAGGCCTATCATCCTAAAATGCTATAAGTAAATAATTCAAAGTAATACAAAATCACTTCTAAAGGGAGACAGTGCTTAGAAGTAGGAGGATGAGGAAAAGCCTTGGACAGAAGGTGGCATTATGAATTGCAATTGATTCTGAGCATGGATGCCTTCACCTCTGCCTCGTAGAATTCCTAGTTTCCTCCAAAGCACAGATCAGGAACAACCTTCTAATGAAGAACCCTGAAGGACTTTCAAGATAAAATAATAATAATAATTATTATTATTCTTTTTTTGTATTTTATTTTAATTTATTTTTGACATGTTTGGTTTTCAGCATTGATTTTCACAGGCGTTTGAATTACAAATTTTCTCCCCATTTCCTCCCCCCCC
>CM053622.1:100166516-100203620 GCA_028646595.1 Phalanger gymnotis
AGATATAGATATAGATATAGATATAGATATAGATATAGATATAGATATAGATATAGATATAGATATAGATATAGATATAGATATAGATATAGATATAGATATAGATATAGATATAGATATAGATAAAGATATTTCTTATCTTGGTCCTCTACAATCTGTCATGTCCTTTTCTAACTTCATTTCTAACTCTCATATATGCTGACTTCCAGCCAAACTGAACCATTTATCATTTCCCATCCTCAGTCTTTTCTTTCCATCTCTGGGCTTTGGGGTCATGTTGTTTTCCATGCCTGTAATCTCCTTTCCCCCATCTCAGCCTGTTTCAACCTCTGCCTTCCTTCATGACCCAGTCAAGTGCCACTTCCTCTATTAAGCCTTTCCTGATTCCACAATAAGAAATTCTCTCTCTTTTCCTCAAATTCTCTCCACATTTTGGCAGACATTTCCTTTACCCTCACTGTCTAATTTATATTATAGTTACTTATGACTATATCTGATCTTCCCTAACAGATTGCAGATATAATACCTCCACAAAAGCAGACTGAGCAGACTTTCTGGGTATGCAGAAAAAGACATAATTCCTGATTGTCTGAGAGAACACTGAACTATAACACTGTGTATTTGTGGGAGGAGGAGATGAAATTTCTTCAGTTTGCTGGAAGACTTTCAGAGAGGAATAGTGAATAGAGCATCGGCCTTTCCCGGAGTCAGGAAGACCTGAGTTCAAATCTGGCCTCAGACACTTGACACTTACTAGCTGCGTGACCTCAGGCACATCACTTAACCCAGATTACCTTGCCCCCCCCAAAAAAAAGACTTTCAGAGAGGTGACCATGAGAGACTTTAGAATGATGGACGGGAGGTCTTTCTGAAGCTGCAGATATCTGGGGGGGTTGATCTGCCACATGTCTCTTGACTTAGTGCTTGAAACCCTAGAGACTGCTAAGAACAGATTTCCATGGTGAGATCATCTCTCCCTTTCCTCGATTGAGCCTGAGATCTTATCTCTCTCTTAGTTGAAGCAAATCTTGATTCTTGCCTATTGAGTGGTCTATTTTAATATATTACTTTCCTGATTTCTGCTTACTGTTTACTTTCATAAAAAAGGTATAGTAACTATTTGTGATGGTCTTTTGTGGCATTTGGTGGCAAGGAATAAACTAAATATTATCTTTCCCCTGGAAGTAGTCAGCAAAAGTAGTATTTATCTTAAAGTATGATACCCCAAGACTACCAATATTTGAGGTATGGTATGTAGATATAGTGTTATAGTTACTATACGTGTATGTATATATATATGTATATATATATATATTTATAGATATCCCTCTTGTAGAAAGGTAAAAGAAGGAACGAGTACTCAGCCACCAGTTCTCCTGCTCCTCGTAAAGGCAGAAACTAAAGTTTCTTGAGGACATGGGTGGAAAAAGTCCTAGTTCACATATCTATCTATGCCACACACAAGCTGAGCCATCTTTATATTTAAATAGCACAGCCACATATACCCTATACATACTCTTTGAATTCAGGGATTGTCTGATTCAGCATGATTTCGTATGTATTAGACATTTAATATTTGTTGAAATGAATTAAAATCCCCATCTTTTATTTGAGTAGATAATGTTGTGAACCCAAATGTATGGCTTTACATTTATCACTCAAATCTCCCTTTTACCTGCCTAAAATTGAGTTGCTCCTTAAAGGCTTTCTGGAAAAATGCATATATTATATTTAAGCATATATTATATTATATTATTATTACTTAGTATATTACATTGCACATAGTATTAACATGTTATGTTAAGTATAAACACATATGTATATGCACCTATCTACATATATGTACATATACATATAAGCACACGTATGCATATATTAATGAGTATGTAAATATTTAAACTGAAGCATTGTTGCCCATTAACAGTAATTTATTAGTTTGCAATCACATTAAGGAATCCTTTATTTAGTCAATCCAGTACTACACACTGTTACGTAGCAGAGAGTAGGCCTTGAAGGAACATGGATATAATGACAAGTAAGTTTTGACAGAAATAGAAATGGAGATGTAGGTAGTGATGTAGCATAAGGCACAAGCAGAGAGGCAAATAAAGCCTGAAAGCTTTGGGAACAACCTATCCCAGTGGGAGAAACTGCTTAAGCAGAGGGCATCACAACTACATTGGAAGCCCAAAGAAGGCTGGGATGGAGCAGGGAAGACAAACTTTGCCTAGAGCCAGCGCTGCTGGAACAGTACAAACAAGCCTGCAGGAAGGTTCTGATTTACTCAGTAATTGTGCAATCCGTGAGTTTGCTCTGGCTGTCTGCGTGGGTACACTTTGCCTGCTGTTGGTGATCAGAGAAGATGAGCCAAAGCCTACATAACGTGAGCCAAAACCAAGAGCCCTTGAGGCAGCCAAGGAAGCATGCCCACACTGGGCACTACTGGCCCGTCCTCTTTCTGCTGCTGCTAGAACTGTGACTATATGGACTGCCTGGGCCTGAGGATTTGGATCAAGAAGGGACCTTTCAGGTCATCTAGACCCAATTTATGGATGATCAGACTGAGGCTCACAGAACAGAATTTGACCAAGTTTCCATAAATAGTAAGTGGCCAGTCCAGAATTTGAACCCAGGTCTTGTGCCTTCAAATCTAGTCATCTTTCTACTACATTATACTTCCTTGTTCTCTTACCCATCACCCATAGTGGACTCTCATTTAATGTTTACTGATGAGTGTTGAAAGAGAACATGCCTGGGCAAAAGGAGTTAATTAGCAAAAAGGTCCAATTTGTCTGCAAGGTAAATTTCTAAAAGCTGCCCTTTCATAATAGGTAAGAATGAGTGAGGTTTCCTTCCAACTGGCCTCTGTATCATTTTCCACTTGAGTAGGGGGAGGAGCTGTTTCCTGGCATTCAGAATCAGCAACTGTCCTAAGCTGAATTCTTAACATGGTCCATCCCATCCTGTAAGGGAAGTGGTATATAAAACCTATTGTCATATGAATACTCTACTGGCCGTGTGCTTCTGATCTGGCCCCAGGTAATAGGACCCAGGATTGGGGTTAAGAGGGTTTCATATTGCACTGCTCTGGAATATACTTTAGGCTGCTACAGAATGGAAGACCTTTAGTGGGGGAGAGGGATTAGATACAGAAAACCTGGAGCACCTGTAGAGTCTGTTCTTCACAGGGCAGGAAAAAAACTCTGGACAAACAAATCAGTCTGGGGTTAACTAAAATGAGATGTGATTTCATTTAAATGTGTTGGTTTTGCTTTTGAAATAAGTAAACAAAGGATCTATCTATATAGGGACTGACCAATGAGGGCCCAGTCCTGGGAATAGGCAGAAGGGACCAGGCAGAAGGGACCCAGATGGATGTTTGAGCTGGTTTCTAGAAGTATGTATGGATGTGGAATGAAGGGCTCTGACTTTTCACTTCAGAGAACAAACGAGTATTCTGTGACTTTTGTTTTCTGTTGGCATACTGTGTGAAGCAGCCTTTTAATTGGTTGCTGAGCCAGAAATGTTTGTGTATTCAAAAGGGACCAACAGGACAAATCTCTCTCTTTCCTTCCTGCTAATCCAAATAGAAAATCTCCCTTTTAACAAAGAAAAACAGTTAAGTAAAATCAATTGATATAGCATTTTTATCTAATAGCATATCCAACATTCCACGACCATAAAATAATAATAATAACTAACATTTATATAGTATGTTACAGTTTACAGAGTTTTTTTACATATATCATTTCTTTTAAAAAATTATTTATTTTTTACATTCTGCTCTTTTTAAATTTTGACTTCTAAATATTCTCCCTCCCTTCCACCCCTCCTCCACACACAAGCAAATGATATCACTTGTATATGTGAAATCATGAGAAGCATATTTCCATATTAGCCATATTGCCAAAAATTAAGCAAGAAAAATATACTTCAATTTGCACTCAGAGTTCATTAGTTCTCTTTATGGGTGTGCACAGCATTTTTTCATCATGGAATTCTCTTGGATCATTGTATTGATCAGAGTACCAAGTCTTTCATGGTTGATATCATTGTAACATTACTGCTGCAGGGCACAATGATCTTCTGGTTCTTCTTACTTCACTTTGCATCAGTTCATACATCATAGTTTTTTTGTTTTGACCACCCTTCTCATCATTTCCCACAGCACAATAGTATTCCATCACAATCACATGCCACAATTTGTTCGCCATCCCCCAACTGGTAAGCATCCCCTCAATTTCCAATTCTTTGCCACCACAAAAATAGCTGTTATAAATATTTTTGTACATATAAGTCCTTGTCCTTTTTCTTTGCTCTCTTTGGGGTACAGACCTCATAGTGGTATTGCTGGATCAAAGGATATGCATAGTTTTTATAGCCCTTTGGGCATAGTTCCAAATTGTTCTCCAGAATGGTTGGACCAGTTCACAACTCTACCAACAACTTATTAGTGTACCTATTTTCCCTCCCTCCTCCAGCATTTGTCATTTCTGATAAGTGTAAGGTGGTACCTCAGAATTTTAATTTGCATTTCTCTAATCAATATTTTCTATTCAACTCTGATCCTTTCATTGGGAATGCTTGAAGGTCCTCTATTTCATTAAATATCCATTTCCCCACCAAAGGATTATACTGTTTTGCTAGGTAGGTTTTCTTGGTTGTAATCCTTTGCCTTCCAGAACATCACAGCCTTAGCCTTCTACTCCTTTAATGTGGAAGCCACTAAATCTCATGTGATCCTAATGGTGGCTCCATGATATTTGAATTATTTCCTTCTGGCTGCTTGCAATATAGTCTCCATGAGTTGGGAGCTCTGGAATTTGGCTATTACATTTCTAGGAGTTTTCATTTTGGCATTTCTTTAAGGAGGTAATTGATAGATTCTTTTACTTTTTATTTGACTCTCTGGGTTCATGATGTTGGGTCAGTTTTCCTTGATAATTTCTTGAAATCTGATGTCTAGACTCTTTTTTTAAAAAAAAAATCATGGCATTCAGGTAGTCCAATAATTCTGAAATTATCTCTACTCTATTTTTCAGGTGAATTGTTTTTCTGATGAGATAGTTCATGTTTTCTCCAATTTTTAAAAATTTTTTTAACTTCGTTTTATTGTTTGCTGATGTCTCATGGAGTCATTAGCTTCCACTTGCCCAATTCTAATTTTTAAGGAATTATTTTCTTGATCTCTTTCATACAATAACCAGAGGGTTTAATGAAATCTTCAGCCAATTGGAACAGAAGTTTTATCTGGTCATTTCATTTCTTCAGATGGTACTTGACTTTTTGCATTTAGTCTAAGGCCTAAGATTGATAGAGACACATCCTCCCCTAGGTAGCTATGGTATGTATCTGGGCTAAAATTGATATTGCTTATCAGTAAAACTTTTTTAAAATTAAAAAACAGAAATTACTAGATATACAAATTCACATCCTCCTTATTCAGCCTCTTTCTCAATGAGATCATTGGGTGTGGTACATCCATTACTACCTTAATTTATTTTGTGTTTACATAGCACTTTTCCTAAGGCTTAATTATCACTATTACTTTTAGTTTGAGGGCATTGGGGCGCAGAGAAGTTAGCTTCTTGTGACTTGACTAGAGTCACTCAGAAAACCAGGGACAGAAATTGAAATAGGAGTCAGGTCCTCTCCTTCACCAAGATGTCAATTGTGAAGAGTCTTATGGTCATGCCTTATAAGGATTAGTTGGAAGGACTTCAGCTGCCTTGGGAGGTAATGGGTTTTCCCTCATTAAAGAAAGATCTTCCAAGATAGAACGTCAGCTCCTTGAGAGTAAGGACCTATATCCCCAGCACCTATCCTGGTGCCTGGCATATAGTAGGTGTTTAATAAATGGTTGTTGGCTGATTTAAGCAAAGGCTAGATAACCACCTGTCAGGAATGTCACATGGGGAGCTCTTGTTCAGGTAGAGAATGGACTAGATGGGTTCTGAGGTCCCTTCCAACGCTGACATCTTATGATTCTGTGTGAACTCTTGAGAATTTTAGAATGCTTTCAAATGTCCAGGCTGAGGGTATCTGACAAGTCTCAAATCCATCTGTGGGTTAGAGGGATGTCTACCCCGGGCGTGTGAAGATTTCCTCTGATGGAAAGGGCAAATGAGAACAATTTGTTCCAATGGCCATGAAGGTGGCTGAAGCAGGCACTGTGGAGCATTAGAGCTGGGTCGGACATCAAAGGTTCCAAAGTCATCTGCTGCATCCCAGACCATCATGAATCATCTTGACTTTTGTCTTGCCACTGGACTTCGATGACTCTGAAAGAGAGAGTGAAGGTGTTGACTTTACACAACTCTGCCTCACTAAAATCTAATTCATTCACAAGTCAAGACGTCACCTCCTCATGTCCTCTTTGAAAATGGACAAGGGGCCGCTAGGTGGTACAGTGAAAAGATTACCAGCCTCGGAGTCAGGAGGATCTGAGTTCAAATCCAGCCTCAGACACTTACTAGCTATGTGACCCTAGGCAAGTCACAAAACAGATTGCCTCCAAAAAATAAAAAAAATGAAAATGAGGGACGGATACAATAAATATCATCTCATTGTACCCCAAATATATTTTATATCATCATTGACTTTATTCTCTTTTCTAAATTATTACATTTTCATTCATTTTACCTTTAAATATTTGAATGGTCATCTTAAAGAGAGATCATAAGATTTCAGATTTAGAGGAGATGTTAAATGCATACCTTTACAGAAATCCTCCTTAGTCTCCACTTAAAGATTTTTAATTACAGGAAAGCCACCATCCCTGGCTTCTGCTACTGGACAACTCTGATGGTTAGGAAGCTTTTCTCTCCATGGAACCTTAATTTGTCTGTGCTATTGCCCCTCTGCTCCTAGTCCTTGCCTTGGAAGACAAGCAGAAAAAAATCTAATCCTTCTTAACCAAGACAGCTCTTGAAACACTTGAAGACGTCAGCAATGTCTCCCCCTACCCCATCTTTTTTTTCTGCTGAGGACTAGATATCTTGAGGTCCTTCAGTGGATTCTGCCATACCAGCCTCTCACCATGCTGATTACCTTCTCCAGGGTTTGCTCCAGTTTGCCAATGTCCCTTCTAAAATGTGAGGCAGGGCAAAGTACTGTGGGATTACCACTCCTCTGGGTCTGGACAGATAATCTTGACTTAGACGCCTCCCATAGGCTCATCAGTCCACTGCAGGACTGTACCTGAGTTATAACAGCAGGAGAGGAAAGCCGTGCTAGGTGATAGGAGGGAGCCCAGCTGTAACCAGGAATTTTGGCAACTGGATCAAATTCCATTTGTGCGTGTGGAGAAAAGTCCCACTGTGATACCCAAAGCCTGATGTGCACCATAACTGCTGCTGATCCCAGATGTCCTGGTGGTGGCTCTACATTTGGTCTGATAGATTGCTCAGAGCACAAGGCTTAGGCAGCTAGGTGGCATAGCAACTGGGAAGACCCAAGTTTAAGTTCTGGCCTCAGACACGTGCTAGCTGTGTGAAGCTGTGTGACCTTAACCTCTGCTGTCTCAATTTTATCATCTATAAAGTGGAGAAAATAATAACACGGACTGCCTAGGTTGTTGTGAGGACCAAATGAGGTAAAATAAGCGAAGTGATTTGCAAACCTTGAAGTATTATATAAATACTAGCTATTGTTATTATTATTCAGATGAAAATCTTTTTAATAAAAACATCCAATAAAAACCACCCAGGTAAAAGACAACCCAAAAGGCAGTAAAAAGCAGTTTGGGAAAGTAGAGTTGGTAAAAACTCTGGTGAGAAGATTAAAAACAATGAGGGAAGAGCAGGAGGAAAAAGAAGAAAAGAAGAGAGAAGGGGAAGAGGAGGAAGAAAAAGGAGGGCATGAGGAGGAAAGAGAAGAGAAGGGAGAAGGAAGAGAAAAAAAGGAAGGGGGAGTAGGAGAGGGGGAGTTGGAGGGGAAGAGAGGGAGGATGAGGAGAAGAGAGGGAGGCAGAGGGAGGGAAGAAGAAAGAGGAAGGAGAAAGGAAGAGGGAGAGGAGGGGTGAAGGAAAGGAGGAAGAGGTAAGGTGGGGAGAAGGTAGAAGGTAGGAGAGGGAAGGGGGAGGAAGAGGAAGTTCTTCCTTGGGGTTATATTCTCCTTGCACAAAGGGACCCAAAGCTGGGTCTTAAATCAATCCATTTGGGGCCAAAGTTAACGCTAACTGCCTTCTTCCTTCACAACATCTCCACTTATTATTGTAGGAGTGTAGAGGTTAACTCAGTCAACCCTCCCAAATTCCACTAGTCCCTGACCTACAACACCAAATACCCTGCAGGATGCAGGTCTCTAAGCTTCAGTCAAGAGCTATTGTACTGGTGTGTGTGTGGGGAGTGGGGAGGTGTCCTCAAAAGAATGTAATGGAGATAGGGTGCTGGGGGGATGATGGCCTGGGGTTTGGAGATAAAGAGGCATGCTTCACCGCCCCCTGCCAATGCTGACATAGTCCTCCACTTGCCTGGCACCATCTGGCACAACTGCCATTGGTAAGAAGTTCAGCCCCCCCCCCCGCATGGGAGTGCCTTGCAAGGGTGGGGGAAGGGGACAGAAAATACTTGCCGCCTCCTTCTCCCCCCTACTCTTGTCTCCTTTCCTCCTCCCTCCACCCTTGTCAATGCCCTGGGACAAATCCCTGGTGGCTCAGTGCTGGATGGCTCTGGGAGGATGTCACTAAAAAAGGAAGTCACAGAATGCCATAGACAGACTTCACCCATTGCACAATTTTGTGGAAGGCCAGCCTAGCCCTTGTGAAATTCTTTTTGGGGAATAGAGATGCTGGTGATCTTTCACAAAAGATTTCAAGATTCCAGAGTACACCACTGGAAAAATACCACATTAGACCACACGACGGTCTTTTTTTGTCCCATAGGGGGATTCAATTCATTTCCAACAATTATGGTTACAATTAAGAATGTGTCTGACAGGGCACCACCTAGCATTCTGTGAACAGAAGGCTGTTGGCAACTTGGTGTCAGTTGTATGATGGGTAGTCCCCAAAGAAAGTAATTTGTCTTGCTCAACTACTATCTTAAGGGCATCACTAAGAAATACATACTTAGAGAAATGTCCCTGAGTCACTTCCACAAAAAACAAACAACCCCCTTGCCTCATCCTGTTGTTTCACAGTGCACTTGAATGCTATTAACTGAGATCATTAACTATTGCATGAACTCTTACATACGCAAGCCATAAAACCTTGTGTGGGTGTGAGCTCGGGCTCCCAACTTTTATCTGAGTTCTTGAGAACAATTCTGTACTGGATATTTTTGCAGATGGAGAAAGTGAGGCTCAGAGAGCCAAGGAAGCCTGTCTTTTGTTTTGTTTTGCCGCTGGATTTTGATGGAAGAGAGAGTGAGGCTGAGAACTTTGCACAACTCTGCCTCACTTAAATCCAATTCACAGGTGATATCATTGGTCCTCTTCAAAAATGAAGAAGAAGAAGAAGAAGAAGAAGAAGAAGAAGAAGAAGAAGAAGAAGAAGAAGAAGGAGGAGGAGGAGGGGAAGGGGGAGGGGAGGGGAGGAGAGAGGGAGGGGAGGGGGAGGGGAAGAAGGAGGGGAAGGAAGAGGAGGAGAAGAGAAGAAGAAGGAGAGAGAGTATAAGGAGTAGAACAAAAAAAAGAAGTGGGATTAGAACCAAAGTCTTGATTGACAGTAGCCAAGATTCTAAAAAGATCTCAGCAAACTAGGACAGTGGACTGAGTCTAATATTACAGATTAAAATTAATAGCTCAAAAAGTTGGCTTCATTAGTACAGGATGGGAGGAGACATGGCTAGACAGAAGTTTGCCAGAGAAAATCTGAGGGTAGACTAAAGCTCAATATGGCTCAAAGGTGTGACATGGCAGCCAAGGAAATGAATGGGATCTTACTGCATAAAGTCCAGAACACAGCAGACATAGTCCTGCCCTACCTGCTCTGGTTGGACTACATCTGGAATATTGTATTCAGTTCTTTCCCCACAAGCCTTCCTTTCTCCCTAATTTTCCTACTGTGATCCAGGAAACTACCATCTTCCCGGTTACCCAGACTCCCAACATAGGTGTCATTCTTAGCTCCTCCCTCTTATCTCTCATTTCCAATCCATTGCCAAGACCTGTTTGTCCTCCCTCCCCATCTCTCCAGTGCTCCCCCTGTTCTCCTCTGACACTGTCACTGCCTTGCTGGTGACCTTCATCACCTCACACCTGGATTGCTGTGGCAGCCTGATGTCTGCCTGCCACAATTCTCTCCCCAACCAGTCCATCCTCCATTTAGCTGCCAAAATGACCTTCCTCAACTGCAGTTCTAACCATGTCATCCTTCTATTCAATATGCTCCAGTGGCTCCCTATTACCTTAGGGATTGAATTTAAAATCCTCTATTTGGTAGAAAAAATAGCAAAAACAAAACATATAAAACTCTTCATAACCTGCCCTCCTCTTCCATTTCCAGTCTTCTTACATCTTACTCCAAGTCCCCTCTACCCCAACTCCGCTAATGCTCTGTGGTCTATGACACTGGCCTCGTTACTATTCCTGGAATACCACACTCCATCTTCCCACTTCGTGAACTTTTCTGGCTGTCCCCCATACCTGGAATTCTTACATCCTCATCTTTACTTCCTCATGGAGCAAGTAAGTGGTACAGTAGATAGAGTGCTGGGTCTGGAGTCGGGAAGACTCCTCTTCATGAGTCCAAAGCCAGCCTCAGACACTTACGAGCTGTGTGACCCTGGGCAAGTCACTTAACCTTGTTTGCCTCAGTTTCCTCATATGGAAAATGAGCTAGAGACGGGAATGGCAAACCATTTCAGTCTCTGCCAAGAGAACCCCAAATGGGGTCATGAAGAGTTGGACATGACTGAACAACAGCTTCTCTACCACCTGTCTTCTTTGAAGTCTCAGATGAAATCCCACTTTCTAAAAGGAGTTTTTTCTGTTGCCCCTTCAGGCTAGTACCTTCCCTTTAATGATTATCTCCAATTTATTTCCTCAATATCTTGTTTGTATGTAGTTGTTTGCATATTGTCTCCCCCATGAGGCTGGGATCTTCTTGGGAGCAGGGATTGTCTTTTAGCTACCTTTCTTTGAATCCCCAAGGACTTAGCACAATGCCTAACACATAGTAAATGCTGCTTGACTGATTAAATGACCGACTGATGCATTTTAAGAATGTTGACAAGAAGAGAGTAGGCAGAAGGGTAAAGGTACTGGACCATGCCATAAGGGAGTCACTTGAAGAAACTATGGACTTTTAGCCTGGAGAAGAGAAGACTCATGGAGAACATGATAACTTATGGTACCCTGGAAAGAGTGTCAGATTTGGGGTGAGAGGACCCAAGTTCAAACCCCAACTCTGCTACACTTACTGTGCATCCTCAAGAAGTTGCTTCACTTCCCTGTCTTCCTTTGAGTCCCAGCTAAAATTCCACCTTCTAGAGGAAGACTTTCCCAATCCCTTCCCTCAAGTGATAATTTCTAATTTATCTTGCATGTAACTTGCTTGTACCTAGCTGTTTGCATGTTGTCTCCCCCATGAGACTGTGAGCTTCTTAAGAGCAGGGATTTTCTTTTACCTTTCCTTGTCTCTCCAAGTGTTTAGCAAAGTGCCTGACACATAGTGGGTACTATACAATGTGTTGCCTGGTGGTATTAATTATCTTTTCACAGGAATATGTTGTGTTCTCTCCAACCACACTGTAAGGTGCTCAGGGTCTTACATGTGTCTCCCACAGTGCCTCGCACAGTGCTAGTTATATAGTAGAATCTGATCATCAAAGACCATTAGAGCTTCAATGGAACCTTCAAGATTACCTAGGCCAATCCCTTCATTTTACAGATGAGGGAGTTGAGGCCCACATACACTTAAGCAAGATTTGACAGTAGGTTAGAGGCCTCTTGTCAGGTCTCTTGATTTCCGGTCTACTCCTATTTTCCCTGCCCTATGCCTCCCCAGACAGTACAGCCCTTATACCATGTGAGTAATTTTCAATTCGCCATTGTACTCCAGTTTGCCATCCTTCAAGCTGTGTGTTATATTTCTGTAGGCTTATTACATCTCATCTAGATATGCCTGAGCTGAGGTCTATCTTTGGATGGAAACTCCTGGAGGCAAGAACCATGTCTGAAGCACTTGACTTGCCTTCTCTAAGAAAATCTTCACACGGTTCTATTTGTATGAAGACAAACCATGCTGGATGAAACGGATTCTTTTCTAAGGCAGGAGGCTCTCCTGGGAAGCTGGGGCTCATTTCATAGAATAACAAACATTTAGGATCCTCTAAGTCTAGGCTAAAATAGGCTACAAGCAACATAACTAATGTGAAAATATGTTTAATAAGAATATATTTGTAGAGCCTACATCAGACTGCACCCATCTTGGGGAGGGGCAAGGGGAAGGAGGTAGAGAAAATCTAAAACTTATGGAAGTGAATGTTGAAAACTAAAAATAAATAAATTAATTTAAAAAAACGAAATAGGTTATGAGGATGCAGCCATGGACTATTCTTAACAGTTTGACTGGAAAAGTCATTTAACTTCTCTGGCCCCAGTCTCCTCTATAAAATGATGGTATTGGACTAGATGGCATTTGAGGTCCTTTACAATTCTAAATCTATGCTATTATTATAATAAGTCCTCTCTCTTTCTGTTATCTCTCTGTCTTTCTCCTTTTTATACATCTGCCACTTTTTACTTGACATAATGAGCATTAGAAAAGGCTGTAAGTAGGGTGAGTTGTTGTTTAGTTGTTCAAATGTGTCTGATTCTTCATGACCCCATGGACCATAGCAAACCAGGCTCTCCTATCCTCTGCTATCCCTTGAAGTCTATCCAAGTTCATGTTTGCTGTTTGCTGATAGATAGTGTATCTATCTATCTATCCGTCTCATCCTCTGACATCCTCTTTTCCTTTTGCCTTCAATCTTTCCCAACATCACATTCTTTTCCAATGAGTACCATCTTCTCATTACATGGTCGAAGTTTTTAAGCTTCACCTTCTATATTTGACCTTCTAGTGAATAGACTGAGTTAATTTCTCTAAGTATTGACTGATTTGACCTCCTTGCTGTCCAAGGGACTCTCAAAAGTCTTCTCCAGCACCACAATTCTAAAGTATCAATTCTATGGCATTCAGCTTTCTTTATAGTCCAGCTCTCACAGCCATACATTACTATTGGAAAAACCATAGCTTTGACCTTTGTTGTGTCTCTGCTTTTTAGTGTGTTGTCCAGGTTTACCATAGCTTTCCTTCCAAGGACCAATCACCTTTTAATTTCATTTTTACAGTTGCTGTCCGCAGTTATCTTTGAGCCTAAGAATATAAAATCTAACACTGATTCCATTTCTTATCCCTCTGTTTGCCAAGAAGTCATAGGACCAGTTGCCAAGATCTTACTTTTTTAAGGTGAGGGTAGGATAGGTAGTGGAGTCTTTTCCCAGAGTGCCTATAGGCAGGTGGGTATGGCAGCAGGGCCAGAGGAAATGGGTGGGATTCTCAGGAGTGGCATCATGTGGCAGAGCCAGTAGATGACCACAAGGCTCAGGGATGGCAAAGTGGAGGACTGCCATGGGGAAGGATCGCTGGGGTTGTCAGACAGGTGAGCAGAAGCTCTTACGTTATGTCTATTTTCCATGCCACTTGACAGAGTGATTTTGCAGGGAGCATATTATTAAGAGCTGGAGAGATTAGAAAAGGCTTCTGGAGGAAGGTGACGCTTGAGTGGAGCCTTAAAGGAAGCTGGAGATTAGGAGAGAAGGAGATAAGGAAGGATGGCAGGGATGGAGGACAGTCAGCTCAGAGACATAGACATAGGAAATGGATTGTCAGGTAGGAGAAATAGTAAGAAAGCCAGCTTTGTTGGGCAGTAGTATCTGTAGAGGGGAGTAATGTGTGGAAGACTGGAAACGTAGGTTGGGGCCAGGTTGTGAATAACAAACAGATGAATTTCTATTTTATTCTATTCCAGAGACAGCAGGGAACCATTGGAGTTAACGGAGTAGAGTGACATTACAAGATGAAACTTTATGAAGATCACTTTGGCAGCTATGTGGAGGATGATGATGATGAAGATGATGACGATGATGATGATGATAACTAAGATTTATATAGTGCTTATAAGCATGTTACAGTTATCTTGTCTGATGCCCACAACAGCCCTGGAAGGTAAGTGTTGTTATTATTCCTATATTACAGATGGGGAAACTGAGGCAAACAGGATGAATTAGAATGGGAGAGGAGCTGAAAATAAGAGAGTCTTTGAGATGAAGTAAAGAGAAGCAGAAGCTGAAAATAGGGATTAAAAAACGCAAGAACAAAAACTAGAATTGGAGGATGTACAAAAACTTGTAAATCTTTTCTCTTTAGATGAGAAATTGCAGCTGAGAACAGTCTCCTCCAGGTACAACAACCAAGATGGAAAGTCTTTGAGTGTGGGCTTAGTATGCATTGCCGAGAACAGCAGCACAAGCCCCAGGCTCAGAGTCGGGAAAGATCTGAATTTGAATCCCGGTTGAGATACTTACTGATTTGTGACCATGGGGACATCATTCATTCATTCATTCAATAAATGTTTAGTGCCCACTATGTGCCAGGCACTTGCTAAGTTTAGGGGATGCAAAAAGAGACCAAAGTCAGTCCCTGCCCTCAAGGAGCTCACAGTCTCGTGGCGGAAGCAACAAGCAAATAAATGTGTACAAATCAGCTATATAGAGAGTAAATAGGAAATAATTAAAGAGAAAAAGCACTAGAATTAAGAGAGTTGGGGAAAGTTTCCTGTAGAAGGTGAGATTTTAACCGGAACTTAGAAGAAGCCAGTGAGGTCAGTGGTCAGAGCAGAGGCAGGAAAGCATTTCAGGCATGGGGGACAGCCAGAGAAAATGCCCCTAGCCAAGAAATAGAACAGCCAGGAGACCAATGTCACTGGAGCGAAAAGTACATGTTGGGGGATAAGGTGTAAGAAGACTGGAAAGGTGGGGCAGGGGCGGGGGGGGGAGTCTAAGTTATGAAGGACATTGAATGCTAAATGAGCATTTTACATTTGTTCCTGGAGTCAATAGAAAACCACTGCAGTTTGTTGAGTGGGGGAGTAACATGATTGAATGTGTGCTTTTGGAAAATCATTTTGGTAGCTGAATGGAGGATGGATTGGAGGGTAGAGAAGCATGAGACAGGCAGATCTACCATCAGACTAGTGCAATAATCCAGGCTTGAGGTGACGAGGACCCACTGTAGAGGGATGGCAATGGCAGTGGAGAACAGGGGGCATATCAGAGATGTTGCAAAGGTGAAATTGACAAGCTTTGGCAACAGATTGGATATAGGGGGTGAGAGATAATGAGGAGTCAGGGATGAGTCCTTCGTTGTGAGCCTGACAGACTGGGAGGCTGATGTTGCCTTCTATAGTAATAGAAAGGTTGTTGTTTGTCCTTCGTTCTTGAAGAGGACCATGACAGTAGGGAAATGATGACATGACTTTGATTTGAGTGAGGGAGGGCTGTGCAAGGTCACCAGCCTCACTTTCTCCTCCAGAGCCATGTGGGTCCAATGGCCTGATATTCACCAGGACGACTGGAGATGGCCCAGCAGTTAGAAAGGTAAAATGATGATAATGATGCTAGTTCAAATGCCAAATGTCTTAACTTGTCTGCATCTCGGTGTCTTTATCCGTAAATTGAAATAGTGAGAATGCAGACTGTGGAGCTGTCCAAAAGGAGATGTGATGCCCTTCTCCCCCTACCTTAACTTCCAAGGCCCTTCAAACTGTCGGCTGTTATGAGGAGAACTATTTATAGACTCTAAACTGTCACAGAAGTGTGAGCTATTATTGTCATCTGAGGACAAACCTAGCTAAGGTCAGAAAGTCTTATTATCAGAAAGCTGACCACAAATTGGTCTATTTTAGGGTCACAGCAACTCAGAGAGGCTGTCTCCTGAGGTTTAGAGGTATTGCAGTCTGACAATGTCTAACATTTATGTAGTATTTTGGTAGATTTATTCAGAATTTATTTAAGGATTTATTAAGTGCATACTATGCACTGTGTTAAGCAAAGGAGGGAAGGGGGTGGGTTCAAAACAAACTCAGGCAACTGTTCTTGCCTTTAAGGAGTTTATATTTGACATTTTGAGGATCTTTTCCTCCCAGATTGATATTTTTGGGATGATAAATTAGGCCATCTTTTTTCTCAATTCTTACCTAGGCTTTAGTCATTGAATGGGCATTGCCTCGGAAAATTGAGGCAGGTGAAAGACTTTAACTCGGGCCAAAATCACCTACTTCATCCTGGGCCGTCACCCACCATCTTGACCTCTATCTTGCCACTGGACCTCAGTGACTCTGGAGGAGAGAGTGAGGCTGACAGCTTTATGTAACTCTACCTCCCTTAAATACAATTCACTCACAAGTCAAGATAGCACCCTCATCTTGTCATTGGTCTTCTACAGAAGGAAGGACAAACGACGACAATCTGAATGGAGGAAACAACATATAAAGGGCAGGTGGAAGTAGGGGAGGAGAGATGCTTTAAAAGCTACAAATTAGCATACATCATCTCATTTGATCCTTATGACGGCCTTGAAAGGGCTTGTTGTTATGGTATTATTTTATCTCCTTTTACAGGTGAGGAATCTGAGGTGCAGAGCATTTAAACCCTGTGTCCCGCGTCACACAGCTAATATTTGAGGCAAGATTCATACTCAGGTCATCCAGAGTCTGACTCTAGCCTTTGATCTACTAAAGCCACTTGGCTACCTCCTAGTCTACAGTGGGAGATCACCTTGACTGATGAAGTTAAGGATATTTTGAAGGAATGAAGACATAAAGGAGCGAAAAGGCGTGGCAGAATTTTTGAGGGTGGGAACTGAAAAAGGAAGAGGAAGAGGTGTGGCCAGAAGAGAAAAGAATGAGTTAAAATACGTGCCTCAGCATGGGTTGAGCCTTGTTCTTGTGTGTGCCCCGTGGCACATGACGTAGTGCTGGCTACAATAATTGTTTGGCTTAAGTGGAGGGCCAAAGCTGTTTCTGGATTTCTCAGGGGACTCTTTTGTTTCCACTCAGCTTCTTAGAAAGAGAAAGGGAAGCCCAGATGAATTGAATTGAAAATCCATGTAGAGTACGTGAGGAGAAAGAGGCAGGTTCTGGAATCATTCAAAGGAAGACGTGTTGCCAGGCAAGACTGAAAGAAGAAGCCAACATACCCACATGGGGACTCTTTTGATTCATGACAGACATGGCCCTGAATCCCCTGGGGTGACCGAAGGACACTTTTGCATTGATCCAGGCTTCAGGGTTGAAACAACATGACGGAAGTTTCCTGAGTGGGGCAATTGGCGATCTATTTTGGGAGAACGTCTAGAGAGAAGAAAGGGAGAATTGTTGGCTGGACTTTCTCAGTAAAATCATTATGCAGGGCAGAGACCGTGCTGGAACCTTACTGCTGCCGGATTTTCAGGCCCTGCAGGTGGGGGCCATGCTAATTAGCAAGGCTGCAGAAATTCGTCAAGTTGGTGACTTGAGAATTAGAATAGCCTCAGAAGTTGAGAATTTGTGGTTGAAATTTCATGGCCTAAATGGGAAAAGAGTTGAGTCTTTTCCAAAAGAAAGTCATTTAAAAAATGCTTTATTAAAAGATTAACATTGAACATTAATATCACCAACCATATTTGCTTCTTATTTACATTTAAATTAGTTTCTTTTAGTGTATAAAATATCACAGCGATTTTTCAGTCACTCCTTTTAAATCAACATTAGGATTCATTGTCCATTTATTCTCATCCTATTCTTTGTCTGCTTTTGTGATTCTCTGGCTGTTCCTTTTCTGTTACCTTCAGTGACATTTACCTTATCTTTATTTTGTAAGTATACATATATACACACATATATGTATATATACACACACATATATGTATATATACACATATATAATACACACATATATACATGCTTGTGTATATATGCATATATACATATATGTGCATGTATATACGTATATAGCTACATTAGGTATTCTCCATATACATGTATACACACATAGTTTTAGAGCATATATGTACAGATATGTATATTCTCTATATATCCATATATAGAATGCACATATGTAAACACATATACGCATATCTAAATACTTATACTTGTGCATATATATATGTGTTGTTGTTGTTTGGCCAATTAGCTGTGTCCGACTCTTCATGATGCCATTTGGATTTTCTTGGCAAAGATACTTGAGTGGTTTGCCATATTCTTCTCTGGCTCATTTTACAGATGACAGAGGATACTGAGGCAAATGGGTTTAAGTGACTTGCCCAGGGTCACACAGCTGTATACATAGGTATAAATACAGGTAAGCTAAGTTGCACAGTGGATGGAACACCAGGCCTGGACTCAGAAAGGCCTGAGTTCAAACCTAGCCTTAGATAGACATTTACTAGCTATGTGACCCTGGGCAAGACACTTAACCCTGTTCGCCTCAGTTTTCCTACCTGAAAAATGGTCTGGAGAAGGAAATGGCAAACTACTCTAGTCCCTTTGCCAAGAAAACCCCAAATGGGCCACAACGATTCAGAAATGACTAAAACGACTGAACAAGAACAATAGAAATGATCTACAGCTGAAAAGAGACTTTGGAGATCTTCTAGTCAGGGAGTTGGCAAACTACGACCTAAGGACCAAATCTAGCATACTGGTCTGTTTTAGTATGCCCTTCAAGCTAAGAATGGTTCTTAGATTTTTAAGTAAAATTTTATTGTATTTAAAAAACAAAAAAACCAATATTCTTAGCCCTTGCATCTACCAAAATAGGCAACAGGTTGGATGTGGCCCTCAGGACATAGTTTGCCCACCCTCGGTAGTCCAACAGATTCATTTTACACAAGGGGAAGGTGAGACCCAGTGACTTGTCCAAGGTCACACTGTTGGCAAGTAGAATTGAATCCAGAGCTCTTTCAAATATGTTACCAGGCCTTCTTTAAAAAGAGGCCTATTCACTGAATGGGCGTTATCTCACTCTAAGTGAGTACATGAAAAGGCCTGAGCCTAAAAGGGCCAGGGTCTCTCATTGCATCCCGGGTCATCTCAGGTCACCCTGATGAATATCAGGCCACTGGACCCAGGTAGCTCTGGAGGAAAAAGTGAAGCTGGTGACCTTGCATAGCCCTCCCTCCATCAAACCAAAGTCAACTATAAGTCACATCATCATTTCCCTGATGTCATGGTCCTCTTAGAAAATGAAGGACAAAGACGACAACCAGGCCTTCCTCACAGATGACATTTACACAGCTCCTTAAGATTTACAACACACATACATCATCTCATTTGATCCTCATAACAACCTTATGAAGTAGGAAGATAATGGTGGCATTATTCAAACATTATCTCAAATGAGATAATATTTATAAAGTGTTGAGCACAATGCCTGGCATATAATAGACACCATATAAATGCTAGCTGCTTCTTCTTCTTCTTCTTCTTTTTCTTCTTCCTTCTTCTTCTTCTTCCTCTTCTTCCTCCTCTTCTTCTTCTTCCTCTTTTTCTTCTTCCTCTTCTTCTTCCTCTTCTTCTTTTTCTTCTTCTTTTTCTTCTTATTCTCCTTTGACAGATAAAGAAACTGAGACTCAGAAAAGTTAGGGCTTATATGTAAGTCTGAAAATGAGTGCTTTGAGTGGAAAAGCTAGGACAACTATCCAGAGAGCCTGGAAGAAAAAGCAAACAGAAACCTTCTCTGGGGGAAAAGCAAATCAGCTGCAATATTTTTCTACCAATATTCAATTCAGGGAAGTTCAATGACAGCCAAAGAAGAAGCTGGGTTGATCTTAATAAAAAGGTTATTTGTTGTTATGTCAAGGTAGCTGTCAGTGCTATAATTGGAGCCCCGAAGGAAGCTTCTTTGGAGTTAAACACCTACACCTCTTACTGTCTTCTGGCATCCCTCCCACCCCGCCCACTTTATATTCAATTTTTCTAAAACCAAGTTCCTTATCTCCTGCCCCTCCCCCAGATCAATTCCTCCTTCTAATTTCACTGTTTCCCCCTGCGGCCCCATCATTTATCCTGTTTCCTATGTTCGAAAATTCTTCTCACTTTGGGGGGGGGGTACAAAGAGGGTTTAGTGTCAGTACTGCCAAAAAAAGAAAAAGAAAAGAAAGAAAAGAGGCATTGAAACATTTTGTTTTAATGCACAGAATAGGAGGGAGTCCAAAGGGAGACAGAGAAAAGACGGGGAGCACTGAAGCTTGAATTTACTGTATACTTTTAAAAACGCAAGCTCTACATAATTGAAATTTGCAGCTTCACATAAATCCCCGTATTCAATCAAACAAGCAAGACAGCTTTGACACTTGGATTTATTGTACTGAATTTATGTCCTTTTTTTAAAAAAAAAAAAGCAAGCTGTACATAATAGATCGTCTTTCTGTTCTTTGTATTTGGAAATGTTCACATTTGTTGTTTGTTGTTTAAAATAAAAAAAATTACCAAAAACCCCCAAAATACCCTCCTTTATCGTAGCCAAGATGTTACCAGCTTCTGTCAATTCCATCTCTTAACTGTCTTTTCCACTCATCCTTGCCTCTCCATTCCCTCTGCCTCCATCTCGAAGCAGGCTCTCATTGCCACCCGTTTGGGCGATTGACACTGTCTTCACTCCTCCTTCTAGTCAATCCTTTAGGTCACTGCTAAGTTAATCTTGCCTTTGCACAGTCACGCCACTCCCTTCCTCAAGAATCTTCAGTGACTCTTTATTGTCCACCAAGCATAGCTTCTATTCCTTTACCTCGCATTCCAAATAGTTCACAATTTGGCACTAACCTATCCTGCTGGCCTTACTACAGATTAATCTACTTGATATACTCCATGACCCAGACAAATAAAAATAGTCTTTCTCCTCTGAACATGTCCTTTCTCTTCTTTATTTCTTTACTCATGTCATTCTCTACAACTTGAGTATCTTCCCTCCTCCCTTTTCCCTGTTGAACACTTACTGGTCTTTCAAAATACAACTCAAATGTGACCTTTTTCTTTGATCTTCCTGGTTCATAATAATACTCTTCTATGCCATTTCTAGTGTATGTATTATATAATATGGGCAGCTAGGTGGGACAGTGGATGGAGAGACAGGTCTGGAGTCAGGAAGGCCTCAGACAGTTACTAGCTGTGTGACCTTGGGCAAGTCACCTAACTCTGTTTGCCTCAGTTTTATCATCTGTTAAAATAAGCTGGAGAAAGAAATGGCAAACCACTCCAATATCTCTGCCAAGAAAACTCCAAATGAGGTCACAAAGAGTCAGACACAACTGAACAACTACAGGTATACATTATATAATGTATTTTAAGATAATATTGGCATCTTGTTTCTTTATTAGAAGGAATTATCATTACCTTTATTATTGTAATATTATTACCTTTATTAGCTCCACAAAAGTAAGAGATCATGTCTGATCTAAACTTTCCATCTTTGATCACTGGGTTCTATAGGCACTAAATGAATGAAGCAATCATGGAGTGGCTAGGGTCTTTAGATGCCAGTATTAATATATTAATTAATTAATATATTAATTTCTCCAATAACATCCACAACAAGTGGTCATCCAACTCCAATCAAGGAGTCCTGCCCAAATACCCTTTCTTTATATAGTCACAAATTACAAAAAGGACAGCAAAAAAAAAAAAAAAACATCTTTGAGTTTAGGAGTTTATACTGTTTCAGGGGAAAAAAATAAAACAAAATGAATTTTGACTGTCATTATATTATTTTTCTCCAGTAGAATGTAAGCTTCCTGAGGGTAGAGACTATTTTGTTTTTTGTCTTTGGAACCCCAGGAGCCAGCATAATGCTTTGCACATAGTAAGATTTGAAGAAATGTTTGTTAAATTGAATTATCAGTGGAAGTGTGAGTGATAGGGAAATGTTTGGCAAAGTTTTGTTGGTTTATTTTCGATTTAATATACATTTGATTACTGCCTACCGGGCCCTAGAGATACAAAGAAAAAAAAAATCAGACACAGTCTCAACCTACTAGGAGATTAGACTCTAAATTAGACTCGCAAAGAAGAGAAGGTATGGACAAAAATAGCTGTAATATAAATTAGATTGTAAGTGCAGATAAGAGGTATAGATGAAGTGCTGTGAGAAATCTTAGGAGGAAGTAATCACCAGCAGCTTTGAAAACTAGAAGTGGCAGCTGAATTTGGTCCTGAAGAAAGAGAAGAATTTTAATAAGTGGAGATGAAGAGTTGAGGCAGGAAGGCAGGGTGAGATGGGGTGAGGAGGGGGCGCGTCCTTCCAGACACAGGGATTGTAAGAGCAAAGATACTAAGATAAGCCTGAAGATAAGACAAAACAAGACAACACAAGACAAGATAAGATGACAGGATCAAATTGGAGATTTTTTTCCCTCTTTCATCAAGCTTAAATTTGTCCAGTTGCAATTACTACCTATTGTATCTAATTCTGACCTCCAGAGACAAATAGAACAAAGCAAATCCATCTCCCAAGTCAGAGACCTTCAAACACCTTGAAGATAACTATTGTGTCCTTTCTAAGTAGCTTTTTCTCTAGGCTAACCACATGTGAATCCTTCAATGAATCCTAATAGGGCAATAACAGTAGGCCTGTCACTCTCCTCTAGACATTAGTGGCCTTGCGAAAAGGTGACAGCCAGAATGGAATATAATCTCCAGATGTGATGATTCCTTAGTCCCAGATGTGCTCTTTCTCTTCGCACAGCCTAAGGTTCCGCTGGTTTTCTTAGCTACGTATCACTCTATTGACTACTGTTGAGATGAACCCTCAAAGCCTTTACAGACGGACTGCTGTCCAGCCATGTCTCACGCCCGCTTTGGCAATAGTGGATAGAATGAATTGTAGATGTGGGAGACTAGAGGCTGAGAGATCAGTTAGGAAGCTATTAAAATATTCCACAAGAGGGGAGACGAGAACCTAACCAAGTTCCAAGTTTGAGGAAAGGTCTCATCAGTTTGTCTTGAGAAATAAATGCAAATAACTTTTTTTTTACTTTATTTATCTTGAGTTTTTGACTCTGTTTTCTTTTGCAACATAGATAATAAGGAAATATTTTTTGCATGACTACTCATGTATAATCTATATTAAACTGTTTACCTTCTCAAGGAGAGTGGAGGGAGGAAGAGAACTTGGAACTCAAAATTTTAAAAAAAAGAATGTTTAAAATTGTTTTTACATGTAATTAGAAAAAATTAAAATGTATTTAAAAACCCAGAAAACATAAATTTTTTTAAAAAGAAAGATATGCAAACAAGGTACAGATGTGGAACAGACCCAAGGGCACAGTCTTTCTGCCGATGGACCCAGTAAGTAAAGCATGCTCTGTATGTTTCTATGTTTGGGCTCCTTTGTATTTCTGTTCTACTCTGTATTTTCAAATTGCTTCACAGGCAACTTAATTTCTTTTGCCTCATGACAGTTTGGTGGAGGCTGGTTGCTATTGCTACCTTCAACTTGCAGATGAAGAAGTCAAGGCATAGTAAGCTTAAGTGGCATGCATGGGGCCAAGCAGGAAGTTTAGTGAATGAGTCAGGTGCGGGAGTCTTGGCCCATAGTTTTTCCTACTCTTCCTTGGATTCTACCTCACTGAGTACAACTACAGGAGAAACAGGGTGTAGAAACTTGATCTTTGGGGCCCTAATCCCCTTGCTACCAGCCCTGACTCATTTAACCTTCCCCCACCTCAATTTTTTTCTCAGAAAAAAAGGGGAACAAACAACATTAATCTATGGCTCATGATGACGTTTCTTCATTGCCAGCAAGATCTTGGCCCAGATCCATCTGACCCAGTTACTTTCCAGCGTCACCAGTTACGTGCTTCTGGAAAAGCACTGAGGCTTTCATCTGTGACAGGGTACAGCGGACATAATCGGTGCCCCGTAGTCAATGCCAGCAGAGGCCTGGGATCAGCTTTATGACCTCTACAGACAACACCCTAGTACCTGACCACCAGAGCACATGATCACCAACCAAGTCCTGACAGCCTGAGAAATTCACCAATATTACAAGACCAGTGGATCACCTAAGGAATGATGGCAGGGCCTGGGAATGTTTATTATCACTAGTATTAGTATTATTATTAATACCAGATATGTATTTACTACCTAAAGGTTTGTGAAGTACTTTAGTATAACAATTCTGTAAGGTAGGAAGCGCCTTTATTATTATCACCACTCTACAGATGAGGAAAATGAGGCTCTCGCTGTTAATTTGCCCATTGCTCACAAAGCTAGTGAGTATCTGAGGTGGGATTCAAAAACAGTTCTCCCACATCCCAGGGCTCTTTCCACAAGAAGACATGATTTCTGTCTTCAATTACTTGAAGGGTTATTATGTAAAAGAGAGATTAGATTTATCCTGCTTGGCCCCAGAAGGCTGGATTAGGAACAGTAGGTAGAGATCACAGGCAGGCAGTTTTTGCCTCAAAATAAAGCACTTCCTAACAATTAGATCTCAGTTGTGACTGACTCTCTGTGACTCCACTTGAGGTTTACTTGTCAAAAATACCAGAGTGGTTTACCATCTCCTTCTCCAGATCATTTTAGAAATGGGGAAACTAAGGCAAACTGGGTTAAGTGATTCATCCAGGGTCACACAACTAGTAAGAATCTGAGACCAGATGTGAATTTATGAAGATGAGTCTTCCTGACTCCAGGCCCAGAACTCTATCCGCTGCACACCCTAGCTGCCTATATCAATTAGAGATATTAAAAACTGAATGATAATAATCCTACTCCTATGTATATACTTAAATGGATTTGTGATCTCATCAATTTAGAAATTCCCTCCAACCAGTGCAGATCATGGCCTATCTATACCCTATGTGACTCAACTGCATTCTCCAAAACGTTTGTTATAGAGTACACTCAATTTGTTAGAGGCCTTCATCGATTTCTCTCAACATCTTCAATAATAATAGCTAACACTCAGCCCTTAAAGGTTTGCAAAGTGCTTTACAAATATTATCTCATTTGAGCCTCACAAAAACCCTGTGAGGTAGGTGCTGTGGTTATCCCCACTTTATAGATGAGAAAACTGTGGTTAAGTGGCTTTCCTAGGGTCACATAGCTAGTGTCTGAGGCTGGATTTGAACTCAGGTCTTCCTGACTCCAAGTTCAATGCTATTTCCACTGAAACTTAGCTTGCCTTATGAAAGATACTGCTAGATAACTCTGGCTGTCCATTGATCATCCCTCCCTCTTGCCACCCAATTAGTCCATCTTCCCTTTCTATCATGAAATTCCTTTTATGATATCCTTTGCTCCTCTTCTTTTTCAGAATTTCTCATTTGTGATGTTTCAGCTTGCTCACACCCACCACAAGCCTCTCCACAGCCCTTTGTGTAAATACTCAGCAGTATTCCAAGTCTTGCTTCCAAATGACAACAAATATTAGCACATTGCTATCATGGGCTGCTGGGGGTCTGTAAAAGAACTTTGCTGCTTCCTTAAAGCAATCCGGTCCATTCTCCCCTTTCCAATATGGGCCCAACTTGTCATCCATCTGTTCTCTGCCTCAGAGAATCGGGGCAATTGACCTTATTTCCCACTCTATGTAGCCCTAAGTACACTAAGTACACATATAGGTAAGTCTGCAGGTAGGATTAGGCTGTGTCCCTCTCTTGTGTTTCCTTTCCTTAATTGATGAATCTGAAAGGTCTAGAGGCAATGATTGCCAAGTAGCAACGGTTTGTTGTGGTTACAAGAGTGGGCTGTTGGTGAGGAAAGCCTTTGCCTTGGAGAAAGTAGCCACTGGAAAGAAGATTGGCTCAAGCCATGTCCATTTCACCAGGAGACAACTGCCTAAATAGCAGTATTGCAAAAGTGCTTTGTGTACTGACAAGGCTTAAATATTAGCCCTTCAATCTTCTGGCCAGTTGTGACCATAATTATCAGCTGTTACTGAATCCTGTTAATTCTGTTTAGCCCTTCTTTTTTTCATGTAGGAATAAATTACCTGTCCCATACCCGATTTATATTGTACTCTGAGTACCTCTTTCATTTGCTCTTCTTTTCAGGAGAGGCTCTAGGCTTGACCTGTAAATAACTCATCCCTAGAGTGGCAGGGATGAGGAGCTTAATCAGCTGATGAGAACAAGATGAGGGAAGCCCCTCTCACCAGAAGCCAGGCTCCCAGCATTGAACCTGGTTCCTCCAAGAACCACCGATTTAAGGATAAGGCAAAGGTGTCTTTGTCCGTCTCTAGGCTGCACTGCTGACCCATCTGCGTAGGACTTTCTCTACCTGCCTGGCTTTTTAGCTCTCCTTCATATGCTGTCTTCCCTCATTGGAATACAGGCCTTGAGGGTAGGGACTGTCTTTATTTCTGCTTCTATTGTATTTCCAGTGCTTAGCACAGTGCCAGGCACTTAGTAAGTGCTTAATAAATTGTTTACTGACTGAATCTGATCAATCCAGAAGGTGAGTGGGTCACAGAACTCAAGCCTCTATTGGCCCCTCTGTGGAATTTCAATACTAGATACCTGCTGTTGGAAAAACTCTTTAAGGCGTTCATATAAATAAATGTTCAAATCTGGGCAATAGATAATCCCTGTTTTATTTACTTGGTTTTTCACACGTATAATGGGTCAACTTCCTTTGAGTGAATACAGATTTCTTCCAGGAGTCTCTGGATCAGGAAGACTTCTGCTCAAATGTTGCCTTAAATATTATGTAATCTTGAGCAAATTACATAGCTTCTCTGTATCCCAGTTTCCTCTTCTGTATAATGAGAAGCTGGGACTTAATGGTCTCTATGATCTCTTCCAGCTCTCAATCTATGATTCTATGATCTACCAACATTAGCATCTGGGAGGCTTCACCATCCATGGGGAAATCTGTCTTCAACCTGGACTCTAGGATCGAATATAATATAGCATCTCCTCCGCCACAGTGGTGAATACCTTTGATGAGGATACATCACCCTTTTTAAAATTCCTTCACCAATGTTTGGTATCAAGGGATTGTTGAATAGGGTTATTTCTTTTGTTGTATCTTCCCGCTAGTTCGTATTTCTTTAGTACCTTGAAGTTTATAAATCATTTTCCCCACAATGGTCCTATGAGGTAATTAAGCTGCTTCAGATAGTCATGCTTCACTTACATGTTGGTTCATCACCAGTGATGATCAAATAGAGACTGCATGACCAACCACGCATTGAGGAACTTCTGGGGGGATTCTTGAAGCTGAGTTAAAGCCAAAATGACCTTTGAGATGACCTTCTTGAATCAGAGTTGAAGCCAAGATGACCTTCCTGAGATCCTGTGATATTCAGTAATGTCACCAAATATCTAAGTGCTAGTTCTACTTATAAAAAAGTTCCAGGGAATTCCTGCGACTTCCTCCCATATGTGTGTCCTTATAGACAAAGGCCCTCTTTATTCACAGGATGATCAAAGGACTTTAGAGTTTGAGGGAACCTTTGAGTCTATGTAGTCCAACCTCTTCATTTTACAGATAGCAAAAATATAAAATAAATAACTAAGGCTAGACCCTTCCTTTCATTGATTATCTCCAATTTATCTTGTCTGTGTCTTGTTTATACATAGTTGTTTATATGATGTCTCCCTCATCAGATTGTGAGCTCCTTGAGAATACGGATTGACTTTTGCCTTTCTTCGTGTCTCCAGGGCTTAGCACAGTGCCTGACATATGATAGTTGTTTAATAAATGCTTACTGACTAATTATATACAAAGTGGTTGAATAAATGGTCCTTTGGGAAAGAAGGCACTAGAATTGGGCGGCAGTGGGAATTAGGAAAGAGTCCATTGCAAAAGAACATACTTGAACTGTCTTAAAGCAAGCCAGTATTCCAATGAGGGAAGGAGGGAGTTCATTCTAGGTATATGGAACAGAGACAGGAAATAGAGTGTGTGAGGAAGAGTGAGAAGGCCAGTTTGACTGGATCGCAGATTGTGGAAGGAGGATTAATGTCCAATAAGACTGAAAAGATAGCTTGGGGCCAGGGTGCATAGAGCTTTAAACTCTAACAGAAAGCTACTAGATTTGACTGAGCAGAAGGTAATTCATACTCTGGGATAATTGGTCCCATGAAAGCTGTTGGAAATATACAGTGTTGTACTACTGGGAAAGACTAGAAGGAAGAAAAGTCATCCACAAAAAATAAAATTAATTTAAGTCGTTCATTACCTTCAATTGTGAATTCACAGAGAGGTATGCAGGAAAATTTTCAGCAGTACCCACATTCCCTATCCTGTTACCACTTTGAAGTCCCCACACTGGTAGTCATAGGTTGCCATGTAAATACAATGTGGTCAATGTCTGGTCAAAAGAGGACCCACTAAGTCTTCATTTCTTGATGTATGGCTATCAAATCACAACTATGATGTCAGACAGGGTTTCCTGGCCTAGATTTCCAATTCTGTTAAATCTGCCTTCACTTTATTACACATGTTCATGGAGAGAACCAGAGTGGTTTCACAGCTGATAGTTATTCTGAATAACGCTTTCGTTATTCTTCTGTATTTCAGCCAGACTTTGTTGTTAACAGGAAGAGCCTTAGAAAGTATTTTTGCTCTTATGTAACCAGCGTAAGCTTACTGTGCCTGGCACATACTATTGTGGGGGGTTTAATAAATGTGTTTTAAACTAAACTTTAAAAGCCCCCTCTAAGACCCAATGAGCCCAATATAGGTCAGCAGCAGATTGATTTAGCACATAGGACTTATGTGCTCCAGCAACTGAGAAACACTTTACATGATTTTCTGAGATTAGAAACAGAAACATTCTCTTTGGTTTATAGGGCTTGAGGTAGTGCTGGGCATGACTAGGTAGAAGGCTTCCTACCACCATGGTTTTGGAGAGCCTAAATCCAGCCCACTATGCATCTTGACCTCAAGTTATGCGGTGATCTTGGGGACTTTGTGATCCTGGATTTAGAGATGTAAAGGGCCTCAGAGGTCAACCTCCTCAGTTTACAGGTGAAGAAGCTCAGGTACATAAAAGTAGGAATCATAAAGACCACATATAGAGAAAACTGGAGGCTCATCTACATTTTACAGGTGAAGAAAAACAGGTTCAAGGAAGTTAAAATCATGGGATCATTATAGAAACAGCTGGAAAGGACATTAGTGGTCATCTAACTCTCTCATTTGAGAGGTTAAAGGACATGCCCCCAGGGACACAGTAAATGGCAGAGCGAAGATTTGAACCTTCAAATCTAGGTGCAGCACCCCAGTGGTTCCTTCTGTCTTTTTTCTCCTCTTTCTTTTCTCCCTCTTGCTCCTCTTTCTGTCTTTCTCAATTTCGATGCTCAAATAATCCCGATTCTTTCTTTTCTACCTTTATCTACCATTTTAAATGCTGGCTGCAATGCTCTCAGAATGAGGTAAAAAAAATCAATGAAATCTTGCCCTTTCTACCCCCTTTTCAGAATATGGTGTGTATGTCCATTTCAGTCTATAAGGAAACTCTCTCTACAGCTCCTGACTCATTGACGGATGAGTTTAGCTGTTGTGTGAGTAGGACCTTGACAGAGCTGTCTCCAATTAAGTAAGTGGCCGCAGGATGCTTTAACCTGGGACCTTTCCTAAAGGTAGCTTATAAACACAAAATGCTTCACTTCCCAGGAGAAGGCTGAGAAATCAGTTAGTGCTATGTGGTAGAAATGAGATGCCCCCCAAAAAAGCCTCCAGCATGAAATTAATCTGGTCAAGCTCAGTGTATGCTTGTAGCATTCCGTATAGGAGATGCTCCCATCTGCCCCATCCCTTCTTGTAACCGATGTTAAGGAGAAGAAGAAGGAGATAGCTCTAGATAAGCAGAGAGAAAACGAAGGGGGACCAGAGTAAGAGGCTATTTGGAAGTTTTTTTCTGGGCAGACCATTTATTTTCAGTAATAGCAACTCTATCCGCTATTATACTGGGAGTAAATCAAAAGGCCACTTTTCTCAGCTTCTCATGAAACAAATGTTGGTTTCCTCATCTGTTAAATGGGGATCGTCCTACCTCTATCACAGGATTCACAGATCTAGAGCTGGAAAGGACAGATGAGGAAAAGTGAGGCTCAGAGAATTGAAGGGATCTGTCCAAGGTGACCTTTTCAAACATAGGATTTTAGCCGGGTGCTTTAGCCTCCAGAGCCCTGGCTTCTTGGTCACACCAAATGGTCTCTTTGTTGTAAGATTAGAAAAAGATAGAGGATGTAAATTATGTGGCAAACTTTAAAGCTCTGGATAAATATCGGTTGTTATGAAGTTGCATCAACATCTAACAAAAGAGATAATTACAAATCGGGTGTAAAAGTAGAAACATATGGTGCAGAGATAAGAGAAAAAAAAACGAGTACAACAGAGTCTCAGCTTTTAAAGGGACCTCAGAGGACTCTTAGCCTGAAAAAGAGGAGAATTAGGGGGAACTGGAGAGCTGTTTTCAGCATGTGAAAGGATGTTCTGAGGAAGAAAGATAAGACTTGTTTTGCTTGGCACCAGAGGGCAGAGGCAGGAATAATGTGCTGCAAAGTGGCAGCTTTCAGCTTATTGTGAGGAAAATCTTCCTAATCATAGGTGGCATTTATATAGCACGCTAAAGTTTACAAAGCACTTTACATATGTTACTTCACTGTATCCTCACAACAACCCTTTTGTGTGTGTGTGTGTGTGTGTGTGTGTGTGTGCATGTGCACGTGCATGGGCGTACTATTTTTATTCCCATTTTGCAGATGAAGAAACTGAGGCACTGAGAGTGACTTGCCCAGGGTCACAGAACTAGCCAGTGTTTGAGGTAGGATTTGAACTCAGGTCTTCCTGATTTGCGCTCTAGCCATTGCACCACCCAATACCTGACACTACTACTACTACCACTGCTGCTGCTGCTGCTGCTGCTGCTACTGCTACTTAACATTTATATAGTGCTCACTATGTGCTGAATGCTTTATAATTATTTTCTCATTCGATCCTCACAACAAATCTAGGAGGCAAGTACTATTATCATCTGTTTTACTGATGAAGAAGCCGAGATAGACCAAGGTTAAGTGACTTGCCTAGGGTCACACAGCTTATAAATAATTAAGGAAGGATTAAAATTCAGGTGCACATTTATATAGCGCCTACTGTGTGCCAGGCACTGTGTTAAGCACTTTACAATTATCATCTTATTTGATCCTCAGAGCAACTCTGGGAGCAGGTGCTATTACTATTCCCATTTTATAGATGAGGGTTAAGTAACTTGCCTAGGGTCTAATAACTTCTAATCTGAGGCAGGATTAAAACTCAGTTCTTCCTGACTCCAAATCCTATGTTTTTATCCACTCTACCATCTAGCAGCCAAAAAGTAAATTGGGCTGTTTTGAGGTGGGGGTTGGGTCCTCTCATCACTAGAGTGTGCAAACAAAGGTTGGTTTGGACCCCTGGTTTGGAATGTTATGGGTTCAGGAAGAAAGGTGGGATTAGGTGACCTCTGAGGTTATTTCCACTTTTTGGATTTTATGGTTCTATGAAGAGAATAAACATTTTACATGGTACCTACTAAGTGTCTGGCACTGTGCTAAGCACCTTATAAATATTAACCCATCTGATTCACATAACAACTCTAGGAAGTAGGTACTACCCCATTTTACAGATGATAGGACTGAGACAAATAGAGATAAAGTGAATTGCCCAGGGTCACATAGCGAGGAAAGTGTCTGAGGCTGGATTTGAATTCAGGTTTTCCTGATTCCGGGCTTAGTGCTCTGTCTCCTGCACTAGCAGCTGCCCCCAGGAATGCATGACTGGCTTAGTCAAATTTATCTCAGTGGTCATCTCTCCTTTGCTTAAACACCTTTACAAATGGGGAACTCATTTCCTCACAAAAATAGTAAGCCCTTTAATGTGAGGTAAAGTTTGCCTCCATCTGGAGGTAACTTGTATCTGAAATCTCACAGAATAATTCTGTTCCCTCTCATTTGACAAGTCCCGCACAAAGATGAAGACAGCTTTAGGTGGCTACTTAGGGGCATCTAGGTGGCTCCGTGGATACGGCATAGGGCCTGGAGTTATGAAGACCTAAGTTCAAATGTGGACTCAGACACCTACTAGCTGTGTGACCTTGGGCAAGTCATTTAACCTCTGTTTGCCTGTTTGCCCATCTGTAAAATGGAGACAGTAAAAGCACCAGCCCTACAGGGTTGTGAAGATCACATGGGATCATTATAAAGCTCTTAGCACAGTGCCTGGCACATAGGTGCAAAAAAATGGTTAGTTATTATTATTTTGTTGTCTGGAATTAACATCCCCATTCTCACTTCCTTAAATCAATTCTCCTATTTTAGGACTTGGGGTCCTCTTACCATCCAGGACACGCTCCAGCTTGTCCACGTCCCTCTCACAATTTGACCCCTCAAATAGTATTCCAGGTGTGGTCTGACCAGGGGAAGCAGGACTGTTATTACCTTGCTTTGAATGCTACACTTTGATGAATGCAGCTCAAGATTCCATTAGCCTTTTGGGCTGTGAGGTCACACTATGGACTCAGGCTGACTCCGACTTGGGATGAACCAGTGTCGATGAGTCCACTGTGTGTGTCCCTGGGCACTCTTTCCCAGGGCCAGTGCTGGAGACAGGATGTCCAAGTTCCCCTCTGTACTTTCTCAGCTCTCCAAAATGTGTTTTTGTTTCTTCCGATTACATCAAGGTCCAGAACACAGCCTTGGTTTAGTCAGAGACCTTGTAGGTAGCTTCTGGTTGCCTCAAATTAAGGAAGATCTGTTTCAACTTAACAAAGCGGACAAAAAGATATTAAAATGACTAGGTGTCTCCCCTCTCTCCAACTCCTCATTCATTGTTTTGGTTTTTTAATACATGTCTAATTCAAAACTTAATACTGAACATTAGTACAGCCAGTTAAAACTTGCTTAGTAGCTATCTAGCTAGATTAATTTCAATACATAAAGAGGCAGTGTGGTGTAATAGACAGACCTCAAAGCCGGGAAAGCCCTGGATTCAAATCCTGACATTGATACATATCGGCTATGTGACCCTGGGCAAGAAATTTAAACTCTTAGAGTTCAAGGCAAATCTCTAAGCCTCTAAGTTGTAGTGAGGAGGTTACTGACCTATGCTGGTAGAGGGAGTTTTCATACCTGAGAGTTTTCTATACTAATGAAAACAGAGGTCCAGACCCTCTCTGCACATAAAGTATTAAAAATTCTTCAGCGACTCCTATTAGGTCTCAGTCAGTACTCTTTCTATTCATTCTAATCCATTTTTTCCTTTTACAAGACTATGGATTGTATACTCTATTCTTCTGGCTGTATTTTCGGAGCTCACAAGCTCTATTGATATTGAAATATCAAGGAAATAAGAGATAGGCTGCCCACCATAGGCAGAGGACCCTCTGTGGTGATGATGCCTTTGTAGACTGGCAAGGATCAGAGTTGCACAGGTATGGATAGGCAGGCAGGGATGGACTGAGATTTTGCATTGTTGGAAGGAATACCCACATTAAAAAGACTACAAATTTATGGATATATTAGAGGATTGCTTCATAAAGGTACTTCCAGATTTCTTTGTATCCCTTAGCCTTCTCAGGTGTTTTAATATTCTATTACATGAACATATCACAATTTTTTAAAAGTAAATTTGTTATTTATTTATTTTAAATATTCTTTTCTTTTTAAATTTTTAATTCCAAATGATCTCCTTTCCTCCCACCCACCGAGAAGGCAAGCAAAATGATAATAATTACACATGTGAAATCATGCAAAACATGTCCATATTAGATGTATCATAAAAAAATAAAGAAAGCGAGAAAGTTATACTTCAATTTGCACTCAGAGTTCATCAGTTCTCTCTGGAGGTGGAAAGCATTTTTGATCATGAGTCCTTTGGAATTGTCTTGGATCACTCCATTGATCAGAACAGCTGAGTTTTTCACAGCTGATCATTATTACAACATTGCTGTTACTGCGCACAGCAATCTCCTGGTTCTTCTCACTTCCATTTGCATCAGGTCTTCCCATCTTTTTTTTTCAGAAACTATCTCCCTCTCGTCATCTCTTCTAGCACTATAGTATTCCATCACAATCATATGCCACACCTTGTTCAACCATTCCCCAATCGATAGGTGTTCCCTCCGTTTCTAATTCTTTACCACCACAAAAAAGAACTGCTACAAATACTTTTGCATATATAGGTCCTTTTCTTTTGATTTCTTTGGAGTACAGACTTCATAGTAGTATTGCTGGGTCAAAGGCTATGCACAGTTTTTATAGCACTTTGGCCATGGTTCCAGTTGCCCTCCAGAATGATTGGATTATTTCATAACTATCACAAGCATGTTTGTGTATCTATTTTCCCACAACACCTCTAGCATTTATCATTTCTGATAGATATGAGGTGGTATCCTAGAGTTATTTTAATTTGCATTTCTCTAATCAATAGTGATTTAGAGCATTTTTTCATGTGATAATAGATAGTTTTGATTTCTTCTTTTAAAAACTGCCTGTTCATATCCTTTGGCTATTTATCAATTGGGGAATAGCTCTTATTTTTTAGAAATTTGACACTGCTCCCTATATGTTTGGGAAATGAGGCCTTTAATACAGAAAATTTCTGCAAAATTTTTTGATATTACTTCATTGCTTATGGTACCTTTTATCAAAATATAATTTCTTTGATAATCTCTTTTAATTGTTCCTTTTTACTTTTGCTGTGTCTGAGATCATGATTACCACTGCTGCCTTTTTTATTTCAGCTAAAGTACCATAGATTCTCTCTAGCCCTTTATTTTAACTCTGTATGTATCTTTCCATTTCAAGTATATATCTTATAAACGACATATTGTTGGATTCTGGCTTCTAATCCATTCTACTAACTGCTTCTGTTTTATGAGTGAGCTCGTCCCATTCATATTCACATAGTTATGATTACTCACTGTGTGTTTCCCTCTATGTTATTTTGTTATGTTTATCCTTCTCTCTCTCTTTTTATCCTGTCTCTTCTCAAAAGTCTGTTTCGCTTCAAACTATTGCTTCTCTTAACCCTCCCTCACTTTTATTACCCCCATCCCCATATGTCTTATGCTCTTTTCCTCCTATTTCCCTATCATAAGAGTTGTAAAGCTATACTATAAAACCAATCAGTAAGTGAAAAGATCTTTCCTGCTCATTGAATAGGTGGGGCCAACAAACTGTGGTCTGATTAGAGACAGGCCCATACCCTTTCACTACTTAAGTGTGAGGCCCCAGGCTAGTTAGCACTCTAGTTTAGTGGTTTGAGAGAGCTGTGAAGCCCTCAGGGGCCTAAAGGGGGGTTGCTAAGACCAGAGCCACTGGTTCTAGTTCTAGTCAATCAGATGATGTATAAGGACTGTATAAAAAGAGAGAACAGAACTTGGAAACAGGGAGAAACTGAGGACTGAGGATGAGGAGCAGAAACAGGACTGAGAGCCAAATGGAGAGCAGCAGGATTCAGAAGCTGAGGGCCAGCTCCCAAATGTACAGAGTGGAGAATGCTGAAGACAAGAGAGAGTTTCGGGACTTGGAGTTAGTGGAGCTGCAGGAAAGAGTGCTGAGCAGGGGCTTAGGATTCATGAGTGATCTTCTAATAGGAGGGCCCTAGCACTAAGGGGAAACACAAGTATGGTTTGGCTTGCTGCTATAATATTTTGTTATAATCTCTTTGTTACTATAGTGAGGTGGGCTTGTGGATTTTGGAATGTTGTTACCACAATATTGAATCGGGGGCATTGGTCCTTGAGTCTGATCCTTTGGAGTCTAAATAAATGTTATATTTCCTCTGCCTTCTACCTAGAGAATTCATTATATTTTGCGATTCTGAACCATTCAGGCATGCTCATGGTCCTCTCCGAGGTCATGAATTTTGCCTTACTGATATATATATATATATATATATATATATATATATACTCAATTGAGTGTATTTACCTACATATGTGTGTGTGTGTATATTTTTATATATATATATATATATATATATATATATATATATATATAAATATATTCTTCCATCTTTGGATTAATTCTGATGAAAGCAAAGTTCAAGCATTGCTTGCCACCCCACCCCACCCCACCCTACCCCCAGTTTTCCCCTTCACTGTAAAAGCTCTTCTTGCATGCCTCTTTTATGTGAGAAAAATTTCCCCATTCCATCTCTCCCTTCCCGCTTCTTTGTTTATTTTTCAGTGAAGAAGGCAGGGCAATTGCGGCTAAGTGACTTTGCCCAAGCTCACACAGCTAGTAAGTGTGTCAAGTGTCTGAGGCTGAATTTGAATTCAGATCCTCCTGACTCCAAGGCTGGTGCTCTACTCACTGTGCCACCTAGTTGCCCCTAGGAATATAAGGAGTTTAACCATATTAAGTGCTTTATGATTTCTCTTTTAGGTTTACTGTTTTATGCTTCTCTTGAGTTTTGCGTTTGAATGTCCAGTTTCCTATTCAGCTCCAAAGTTTTCATCAGGAATCCTTAAAAGTCCCCTATTTCATTAAATGTCCACTTCTCCCCTGAAGAATTATACTCAGTTTTCGTGAGTATGTTATTCTTGGTTGTAATCCTCACTCCTTTGCCTCTCAGAATATCATATTCCAAGCCCTTCACTCCTTTAACACACAAACTGCTAAATCTTGTGTGATACTGACTGTGTCTTTATGATAATTGTATTGTTTCTAGCTGCTTGCAGTATTTTCTTCTTGAGCTTAGAGCTCTGGAATTTGGCTAAAATATTCACGGGAGTTTTTATTTTGGGATCTCTTTGAGAAGGTGGTTGGTAGATTCTTTTGATTTCTATTTTACCCAGCGGACCTAATATATCAGGGCAGCTTTCCTCTATAATTTCTTGAAACATGATGTCTAGGATCTTTTTAAAAACATGGCTTTCGGGGGGGCAGAGCCAAGATGGCGGCTGGGAAGCAGTGACTGGCGTGAGCTCCCCACCAAGTTCCTCCAAAAACCTATAAAACAATGGCTCTGAACCAATTCTAGAGCTGCAGAACTCACAAAGTGGCAGAGGGAAGCAGGGCCCCACCCCAGGACAGCCTGGATGGTCTCTAGGTAAGGTCTGTCCCACACGGACCTCCCAGCCCCCAGCCGAGGGGAGCGGAGCTGAGCCCAGCGCGCACAGCGCGAACAGACCAGACACGGA
>CM053622.1:100204120-100312854 GCA_028646595.1 Phalanger gymnotis
TCTTTTGGACCTCCTTTTCCATTTGGCTAATTCTGCCTTTCAAGGCATTCTTCTCCTCATTGGCTTTTTGGAGCTCTTTTGCCATTTGAGTTAGTCTATTTTTTAAGGTGCTGTTTTCTTTAGTATATTTTTGGGTCTCCTTTAGCAAGTCATTGACTTGTTTTTCATGGTTTTCTCTCATCCTTCTCATTTCTCTTCCCAATTTTTCTTCTCCTTCTCTAACTTGCTTTTCCAAATCCTTTTTGAGCTCTCCCATGGCCTGAAACCAGTTCATATTTTTCTTTGAGGATTTTGTTGTAGGCTCTTTGACTTTGTTGACTTCTTCTGGCTGTATGTTTTGGTCTTCTTTGTCACCAAAGAAGGATTCCAGAGTATGAGACTGAATCTGGGTGCATTATCGCTGCCTGGCCATGTTCCCAGCCAACTCACTTGACCCTTGAGTTTTTCAGCGGGGTATGACTGCTTTTAGACTAAAAAGTTCTATGTTCCAAGCCTGGGGGGATGCGCCAGCTCTGCCACACCAGCACTCCTCCTTCCCCAAGAACCCCCAACCTGGACTGGACTTAGATCTTCAGCAGGCTCTGCATTCCTGCTCTGATCTGCCACTTAATTCCTCCCACCCGGTGGGCCTGGGGCCAGAAGCAGCTACAGCTGTAGTTCTTAAGCTGCCCCACCTCCGCTGCTCCCCCCCCACCACCACACGGTGGCCAAACCACAAACTCTATCCCAGTCCCCAGCAGGTTCTCCCACTAACCTACTCTGCTGTCCTTGTTGTTTGTGGGTTGAAAAGTCTGGTAACTGCCACAACTCACTGATTCAGGGTGCTAGGGCACGCTTCACCCGGCTCCTGGTCTGGTTGGTCCGTGCCACCCACACTGGGCTCTGCTCTGCTCAGCTCCATTCCTCTCCGCTCCCAGCTCCATGAGGAATAGACCTTACCCAGAGACCATCCAGGCTGTCCTGGGCTAGTGTCCTGCTTCCCTATGCTATTTTGTGGGTTCTGCAGTTCTAGAATTGGTTCAGAGTCATTTTTTATAGGTTTCCGGAGGGACTTGGTGGGGAGCTCACGCCAGTCCCTGCTTTCCAGCCGCCATCTTGGCTCCGCCCCACCCTGCTTTTTTTAACCAGGTTTAAGGTTTTTTTTCAAATTCAAATTGACCTAAATAAAACTTACATTACAAAGGAAGAACAAAATACATTACGACATAACACACAATAAGTTACATGGAAGCTAAATTTATGGACATATTGGAAGTTGTTCTTCTCCCAATTACATTCTGGGCTTGTGAGCGACTTTGCAGAAAAGTTAGGATTTCAATTTCCTCATGGTCCATTCTGGTAACTAAGCTATACGTTCTCTCCTCTTTTAGCATGTATATGAGAAATGAAGCATGCTCCTCTTTGTCCTAACGTGCGCTTCTACTGCTGCCAACGATAGCCAGAATGTTACATTCTTTAGCTGAAGTGCTATTCCAAGCATGATAATCGTGAATTAAAAACCAAAACAGTCAAAAGTGTTCTTCAGTGAATTTTTGTACTTGCTTTTCCATTTGGCTTATTCTGTTTTTTGAAGTTCTTATTTTCTTTAGCATTTTTGTGTTTCTTTTACGAAGTTGTTAATTCTCTTTCCATAATTTTCTTGCATCACTCTCATTTCTTTTCCCAACTTTTCCCCAACTTCTCTTACCTCTTTCTTTAACTCTTCCAGAAATTTTTGTTGGGTTTGGGTCCTATTAGAATTTTTCTTTGAGGCTTTCGTTGTGACTGTTTTCACGGTATTGTCTTCAGAATTTGTGTCTCGGTCTTCCTTTCCACTGTGGTAGCTTTTTATGGTTGCAATTTTTGTTGTTGTTTGCTCATTTTTTCCAGCCTATTTCTTGATCTTCAACTTTATGTTAAAGTTGGGCTCTTCTTACCTGGTGATGGAAAGGCACTGTCTCAAACTTCAGGCTTCTTCAGAGCCAGTTCTGGGGGTCTGCAAATTTTCAGTGTTTCCAATGTGCTATGATACAGGGAGACCTGCTCTCTTGGTCTGTGCTCTGATCATTACCTAGAAAGGCCCCAGCCCCCCTGTAGCTGCAAGGACTAGCACTCCAATTGGCCTTGGAACTGTGACCAAGTCCCCTGCTTTCCTGAAGCTGCTAGTGCTACTTCTCCTCTCTACCCTGGGACTACAAGCAGGGCCCCTGCTCCCTTGTGACCAAGTATAAGCTCTATTCTCTGCTCTAGAAATATGATCCACAACTGTTGCCCACTATGGGCAATAGAGTTGCCAAAGTTCACCAGGTCCTATACCCAGTGCCAGTTAGGGGTTCTCTATAATCTCTTTTTGTCCAGTTGTCTGACCCCCTAACCGTCTCTGGGCTCAGAACTTGCAAAGCTGCTGCTCCTGCCTCCAAGCCTCACCGCTGGAGCTATGCTCCATGAACTCCTGACCAGCCTCCATATCCGTGTTGCAGATTTCTTTCTGACCTCCTAAATTGTCTTAGGCTGGAAAAATGTCTCCCACCTCAACTTTTTGTTGGCTCTGCCACTCCAGAATTCGATTTGAGGCAATATTTTAAAGTTGTTTGGAGGGAAATGTTGGGAGAGCTCAGTTGGGTTGCTGCTTTAGTTTGCCATCTTGGCTCCATTATCTCCCCCGCCCCCCATGCCACACCATAATTTATTTAACTATTCTCCTGCTTTGAGACATTTAAATTGCTTCCAGTTTTTTCAGTTACGTATAATGCTGCTATGAAAACCTTTGAAAAGGTAGCTTTTACAGCACATTAATTAATCAATCCATCAATCGATTAGTTAATTTTTTTTTTGAGATGGAGTCTTCATATCTGGCCCAGGCTCAAAGTACAGTGGCCACTCACCAGCTGACCCCACTACTGATCATCACAGAAGTTCTAATCTACTCCGTTTCTGTAAGTCCTTTATTAGGCAGCCAGGTGGCCTGTCCCCATTCCCTCTCCAAAAGGCTCACCATATTGGTGGGAGACTTAGTGGAGACACCAGGTCAGCTTTAAGCCTACTGCAATCTCCCAGACTCAAGGGATCCATCAACCTCAGCTTTCCCAGTAGGAAGGACTACAGGTATGTGCCACTATACCCAGCTAATTTATTAATAAGTTTTATCGATGCTTAAAAATTTAATTATTTCTGAATATAATCCTCTCCCTTAGACCTCCATCGTAACAATGAAAAACAAGCAAAACCAACTGACACACTGATTGTATCTGCTGGTGTATGCAATATTTCATGCCCATAGTGCCCCTCTACCAAAAGGCCAAGGGACTTTTTTACAGGGCCAAGATTGCTCATTAAACCAACTTGGTCCTTTACTTTGTTCCGGAGCTCTTTTCATTTATATGAGTAAAGTCACTGTTTATATTGTTTTGCTAGTTTGTACAAGTCTTCCCATATTACTCTGAATTCGTAATAATCACCATATTATATGGTATAATAATATTCTACTATTTTAATATGCCACAAATTGCTTATCCATTCACCAGCTGATTAGCATCCCCTTTGTTCCCAGTGTTTTGTTACCCCTAAAAGTGTTGCTGTGAATATTTTGACAATGTATGGAGCCTTTCTTTTTGACTTTTACCTTCTTGAGGTATGTGTTGGAATCTTTTTATTTCTAAAAAAAAATCTAAAATGTCTCTAGGGTGATAGCAGTTTTTCTAGTGCCAGTTTTGCCACTATCTGGATGAGTGGCCTTGGGGGAGTTAACTCACCACTCTGGGTCTCAGCTTTCTCCTCGTGTAAAATGGATGGACTGAGATGATCTCGAAGCTCTCTTTCCTCATCGACATCCTGTGTTCTCTGTGTCTGCTTTGTTCTCTAATGGTCCGTTCTATACTATTCAGCCTGCGACCTGGTTTAGCCCATCTGCTGAGATGGTTTGACTGGGGTGTGACCATGATGAATGCCACAGGTTCTTGGAGCCGGTGTTGAGAGTCAGGTGAAATGCGGACACGACAAATGGATCTGAAACCCTGACAAAGAGTGGGTAAGCCCTCACACCAGAGGTGCTGGTCGCCCCTGAGCTCCCCATACACCCGCAGGTCTCGAACCCATTGGTGAGCGGGGAGGATGCCTACCCCAAGCATGTAAAGGCTTCCCTGATGGAACGAGTGGATAAGAACAAATTTGTTCCAACGGGCACGAAGCAGGTGCTGTGGAGCACTTAGAGCTTGGTCAGACATCAAGGACACCACGGTCATCCGCTGCGTCCTGGGCCGTCACCAGTCATCCTGACTTCCGTCCTCCCATGGGCCTTTGATGACTCTGGAAGAGGGATCGAGGCTGACCACTTCGTGCAACTCTGCCTCAGGTAAATCTGATTCACGATCAAGTTGAGACATCATCTTGTGATGGCATCGGTCCTCTTCAAAAATGAAGGATAAACAGCAACACCATTAACTGCATTCAGCCCTTTGTTTCCAATATGCATACAGTTGTATGTAGCTCGGGCAAAAGCCATGTCTTAGGTGCAGATTTTTTAATACATGTATTTAAGCGTAGGGATCATGGGCTATGTTTCTTTCGTTTCTGTTGTTATTAGCAGTAGTGAGAGTCGGTGTGGCATAGGAAGAGCTGGCCTTGGAGGCAGCAGTACAGGCTTTAAATCCTCTCTATACCCCATTAGCAACTATGTGACCCTATGCAAATCACCAATCTCTCTACGTCCAAGGCAACTCTGTAGGTGGTAAGCTGCAAGAAAGAGGCTGATCTGCGTTGGCAGAGAAAATTACTGGGCCTCCTCTACTGATGAAATCACAAGTCTTGGGGGGAGTGGTGGTGGGGGGAGAAAGTAGTCATGATATCTAACTTTTGGGTGGTGTTTCAGAGTTTACAAAGTGCTTCCATATCTCAGGCAATGTTTCTCATATCTCTGTGGAGGTAAGAAGGGCAAGAGTTATCTCATTTAGCAGATGGGGAAACTGAGGCTTATAAAAGTCTAGTAACTTGTCCAGGTCATACAGTAGAATTTGGACTTTAGCTCGGGTCTTTTAACATCAAGCACAAGCTTCTGCTCACTGCAGGCTGTTGCATATGGTTGGGGTTCAAGGAAGAATCTGGTGATTGACCACATCTCTGAGCCTCAATGTTCTCATCTGAAAAAAAAAGGATCCTAGGATTGTATGATGCCTAAATTAGAGAGGTCTCAGAGGTCACTTGTTCAATCATCTTTCTTTTACAGATGAGGAGAGGACTGAATGAGACTTTGCATAAGTTAATCTCTAAGGACATCATTAATTCAAAGCTTCAATTATTGAATGATTATTAATATTATCATTATTAGTATTATCTGGAGTCATTCATTAATTCATTCAACAATTAAGAACAGTCGGCATCTAATATTTTTTTCTCTCTTGGTATTGTACATCTCTTAGAAAAGCATCCTTACCTCAGCAGCTTCCATATCTTGAGAACCACATACTATTTTCAGCAGAGTGGTCCAATTAATCATTTCTGTCTTAGCTACAATTTTCTCCTTTTTTTTTTTTCCTTTTGTATTGTTTGCTTCTGAAAAGTCTTAACCTCTGGAAAAAAGCTGTCTTACTCTTGCAGAGGTTTGCAAACAGATTGAAGGACCTGCGGCGGAAGGCTGTGTTAAGGATGAAATAAATTAGTGACAAGTTAAGAAAAATATGACCCAAGGTGAATATTATACAAGTTTCTTCCTTTTACACAGTAGATGTTGAAATCACTTCAACTGGATTTCTGTATCTAGGATTCAACTAGGGAAGGTACCTACTACCTAAAGGAACCATGTGTTGTAGCCTTTTGTCCAGTGAAGAATCCTTCTGCATACTAATAATACCTGGCATTTAGAGAGAGCTTTATGGCTTACAAAATTACACACGTGTACTGTCTTGTTTGAGTCTCACAAAGGTACGGCAGGTTAGCTGTTTTACAGATTGGGAAACTGAGGGAGATTTAATGATTTGGATGAGATCATACAGTTAATAAGCCACAAAGCCTGGAATTAAACTGAGATTTTCCTTCTAGACATAGCTCCAGAACCACCTACTGCATTTTTCACGATCGATCCTTCCTACTGTTTGCATCCTCCATCCCGAATTACCGTGTGTTTCCCTACTTTACCTTTATTCTCTTTATACTTATTCTAGACAGACTTTTTTTTTTTTATATAGGTACTTCTTGTCTTCTTGTTAGAATGTAAGATCCATGTGAGTAGGGGTTGTTTGATCAACTCACTCCATATTCAGTGCCTTTTCCATACCTTGCCTTCCTCCCTCAATTTAAATTGTTCCATGGAAAATGGGTGAGGTTTGAGTTGACATTCAAATCCTGGAATGACATTAAGACATTCAAAACCTGTGACTTTGGGCAAATTATTCAGCCTTTCTAGGCCTTGGTTTCTTCGTATATAAAACGAGAGGGTGGCATCAGAAAACCTCTAAGGTTCTTTCTAGTTCTAAATCTATGATCCTTTCTAGATCCTAAATCTAGATCTAAATCTATGGTCATATTTCTAAAAAGCTTTAAAGTTTACAAAGCATTTCCCTCACAACAACCCTGCTAGTTAGGTAATACTGATAACAAATATTATCCTTATTTTGCAAGTAATGCTTGTCACTCTTTGGCCTTCAAAACTCTTTATAACCCGGCCTCCTCCTACCTTTCCAGTCTATTTCTACCTTACTCTTTGAACTCGTTGATCCAGAGACATTGGCCTCCAGGCTATTTCACAAGCAAGATACTCATCTCTGGCTGCAGGCATTATCTCTGGCTGTCCCCAGTGCCTGGAATGTTCTCCCTCCTCCACCGCAACTAGTGAACTTCCTGGTTTCTTTTAATTCCCAATGAAAATCCCACCTTCCACAGGAAGCCTTCTTCAACCCTTCTCAATCCTAGTGCCTTCCCTCTGTTAATTATTTCCTATTTTTCCTATATATAGCTTTCTTTTGTATATATTTGTTTACATGTTGTCTCCTAAGCTCCTTGAGAGCAAGGACTATTTTTTGCCTCTTTATCGTTTCTCCAATGCTTAGTACACTGCTTGGCACATAGTAGGCATTTAATACCTATTTAATAATTGATCTGTAGCTAACCTTCAACTACAGTAGCGAGGAGCATTCGGGCCTTGGGGCGTAGGAGTAAGACAGAAAATCTCTCTGTCATGTCAGTAGAAAATGGTGGTAAAGGTCGCAGTTAAAGGGAACAGGAAGGCCCATGGTGGCTGGCTTCTCTCTGCTGAATCTGTGCAGCCTTCTCCATGATAAGCTGGATGAGTCTAGACAAGGTCAAGGCTCTCTGCCAGTGACCAGAAAGCCAAGACTCCAGAGCCACAAAGTTAATAAAGATGGCGCCTAGGGGGCTATGTCTGGATGAGTGGCAGCAGCAACAGACAACATCAGAAAAAGTAATTGTCATAGCCAAGACAGAGAGAGCATGAGTAGCACCAGCTCGGGTGAGGTAAGGGACCCCAACCTAGGGGACTACATCTATGGAATGTGGTGTGGCAATAGGGGGTGGGGTGTATTGGGACCTTTATAAGAAAGGGTAGGCAGGGGACTGCAAGTAGAAAAAAAGGGTAGTAATGCCCAGAAGTTGGGAGGGAAAGGGAGGATAGGCATTTACATAGTGCCTACTATACAGCAGACACTCTGCTAAGCCTTTACAAATATTATCTCATCTGATCTTCGTGACAACCCTGCAGGTAGGTGCTGTTATTATCCTCATTTTACAGATGAGGAAACTGAGGGATTTTACCATCCTTGGGAAGTTGGGATAGTGGGTGGTATTGAGGCACTTCCACTGCCAAGGAGAAATGTTTATTTTTAGTCTGACTAGCAGATTTGCGAACCACAAAGATGCTTGTTTCAACACGTTGTGTCTATTAGTTGAACGCAATTTATTATTAATCTCGAAGTGATTTTTTTTTTGCAAGAGGGATAGTGATATGACATTTTTAAAAAAATTCATTTGAGTCAGGGCTCAAGCAAAAATTAGTACAACAACCCTGGAAGTCAAACTGGGTCCTTTATTCCATTGTGTATGTTATAAATACAAAGCAATTAGAAAATGTTGCTCAAATTACTGTATAGATGGGTCATGAAGGTAGCTGCAGGTTATCAGGGTAAGTTTCATGAACATCTGCGCATTTCATAGGTGGGTTTGATTGGACCAAGTATTTCACTTTACCTGCCCAACATTGCTACTCAGAGATGGCTGTTGCAAGGGAGAGCAAAGAAAGTAGCAGGAGACAGAATTCTTCTGCTGGGGGAGTGGGGACACACAGCATGGCTGGGTATTAAAACATACACACCCACAGAATATTGAGTGGAAAGAGTTCTATGTCAAACCACCCCCACCTATTGTCTACCTTGGTATCAAATCCTTGTAGCCAAACCCTAGACCTTGTTTATTGATCTTAGATCCTGCTTTGGTGCCAATATCACTTTCTACCTCCAAACCGTCAGTTTTATCATTTGTTTCTCAATTACTCGTCTTCATTTTAATTTGGGATGCTTAAGAAGGAACTTTTTTTTTTTTGCCTGAAACATCCCTTGATTCCTTAAAGCAGGAAGGCGTTGACCACCACCATCAAATCATCCAGCCTCAGCCTATGATGGATCCCATGCAGGGTAAAATTAGGCCCACCAACATTTTTACTTCTCTCCGACCAGCACTCCCTTGTGCATCGGCCTTTCCTATCATTCACCCTTCCAATCATTTCTGTTGAGCTGAAATCAGGGTAGGAAGATTTCACTTCAGTGGCAGGGGGAAAGAAGTCATGAAATGGCATCCAGAAGAATAAGACAGGATACAGGCAGAGGCTTTCTTACCCACTTTACCTTGATGATAGAAGAGGGTTTATCCATTGATGGTAGGTATAGAACTTAGAATTATTTGGAGAAATCATTGGATTTCCTCCCAGAATCATTCTGCAACCAACTATCAACTTATCCTTGCCCCTTCAGAAGTGAAAAGTTTCAAGGTGCTCGATCCATTTGTTCCTTCCTTGGGAGAGCTTTGTCTGGAACCTCACATCGAATTAGGAGGCATTCATTAGATAAACACGTAACTCGGTTTCAGAACATAAATCTACAAAAAAAAAATAGAATGAATGAATTTGTTAATTGTTCTTTTCTGTGGACCTAGGCTGTCTGGCTTGCTTTAGCATGCATTTGTGCGTCAATGCACCCACATATTTTGACAGTTTTTAGCAGATAGTGGAGAAAAAGAGAGATGGAAGAAGTAAAGCCTTGGGGGTCAGTGACTGTAGTCTCAGTTTTCACAGTTTGTCTTGAATAAGCACTTTCTTCTACCTCAGTTTCCTTGTCTGTATTAACAATGGAGATGATATCCCTTCCTGCCTGGAGGAGTGGAGGAGGACTGACTGGGAGGGGCAGTGATCAAGAGGATTAGTAACCTAATGGGTGCGACTGACTTTGAAGCTGGGTGATATTATCCTCTATAAATATTATTACCCTAGAAGATGAACCATCCCCTGGCAAACCAACCTGTTTCTTTTGCTGCCTGTAGCCCCTAGCCACTGATGATTAGTGGAAGACTGGCTGGAGAGCCCTGAGCCATAGGTAACCATTTGCTATAACCACTTAGGAAACAGGAGGGCTGCAGGGGTATTATTAAAAGCAAACAAACCTATTATTAAACATAAATAAACAGGTAAGAGCTGCCAGGAAACACATTTTTCAAGGGCCTCCTGACTCAATGGTCCAAGTTCATTTGTAATTACCCATTGGTTCATCCTCCCTGATTGATTGCAAACCTAATGTGGAGACCCCAAACATCAACAAACAGGAGCTTCTGTTGCTGATTAATAAGAATAGCTCAGTGCCCTCTAAGTGACTTTAAGTAAAAGTTACAGATGGTTTTGAATCTGTATCTGCATATGTGGAAGGAATTTCCTTACATAGGAGCTCCCTTTGCTAAGTCATAGATGTGGATCAAAATGAGAATAGCTCACATTTATATAGCACGTCACAATTTGCAAAGCACTTCTCTCAAAGTGACTCTCTGACATAAGTAGTGGAATGATTAAAATCTGTTGCCGAGTTAAAAGATATGGGTTTAAATCCTAAATGCCTTTTAAAAAATCTATATGACCTTGGGTCATATATATATATGTATACACACACACATATATATACATACATATATACATATATATATACACATACACACATACACAGACACAGACACACACACGCACACATATATACATATATATACACATACACACATACACATACACAGACACAGACAGACAGACACACACACACATATATATACATATATATATATACACATACACACATACACATACACAGACACACAGACACAGACAGACAGACAGACACACACACATATCCCTTCTTCCCTCTTTGTGACAGCTTCCTCATCTGTAAATAAGGGGCCTGGATTGATGACCTCTTAAGATTCTTCTTGCTCTAAAACTATGAGCCTATAATTTCCATTTTACAAATGAAGGAATTGAGACTCCGACAGTTTAAGCAATTTGTATCAGTCACATAGTGGAAGAGAAAGGGCGTGAATCCAAGCCTTTTGACTGAGAAGCCGGTATTCATACCCCTACACTGGTGGTTCTCATTTTGGTGGTTCTCATTCTCATTTTGCTCTCAGCACCAGTTTATACTCTTGAAAATTATTGAAGATCCCCACCCCTGCCAAAGAGCTTTGGTTTGTACCAACTGATAGTGGTAGTTGCTGTTCCTTTGGAGTTTGTCCTTTATTCTCAAAGAAGACCACAATATCAGTGAGGTGATGCCATGACTTGCAAGTGAATTGGATTTAAGCGAGGGCTGTACAAAGTCACCAGCTTCACTTTCTCCTCTGGAGCCATCTGGGTCCAGTGGCAAGATATAGATATAGCTACTACCGGTAGTTACTATATTAGAAATTAAAATGTGTTATTATGAAAATTGTTTTGACCTCATGGCTCCCCAGAAAAGGTCTGGGCATCCCCAGGGGTTCCTGGGCTATACTTGGAGAACTGCAGCTTCACATCAAACTTCCTTGTTCTTGTTGAAAGAATAGTTCCTCATTCCTTTATCCCCAGAAGTCCAAAAGGGCAGCAAGGAGTAAGACTCACCAAGGCACTTGAGTCCTATCTAGCCTGGGTCTATTCTCGAGTAAGCTGGGGTAAGTGGGTATTTCTTGATTTAGTTGCAGGGCTTCCCAGAAGCAGTTACAAGCAAGTGACTTATCAGATCCTGATGTCTTGATGGCATGACAGATGAACAGGGAGAACATCAGGGCCTTCCCAGGACACAAGTGGGAAAAGCCCCTGGGACTGTGTACTCTGTTTCATCAGCTGAACATAGCTCTCTCATAGCATCTAAGAGTCGGACAGGACTGCTCAGATCCCCTAGCTTGATGCCTTATCTGAAGGAGCAATCCTAAAAGTCACCCCTCCTTCTCAAATTTTCCTGGAGTACTTTGTCTCTCCATTAATCCTATCCATCAATCAACAAGCAGTTATTAAGCTCCTACTATGTACCTGGCACTTTGTTACATGCCAAGGAAACAAAGACAAAGATGAAACAGTCCCTACCCTCGAGGAGCTTATAGTCTATCTGGGATGGAGGAAAGGGAGAGGACAAGCATTTATGAAGCACCTACTTTGTGCCGGGCACTGTTAAGTGCTTTATAAATATTGTCTCATTTGATCTGCACAGTGACCCTGGGAGCTAAATGTTACTATTATTATGCCCATTTGACAGTTGGGAAAACTGAGGCAGAGGTTAAGTGATTTGCCCAGGATAACACAGTTAGTAAGTGTCTGAGGTTGGATTTGATAGTCTTACTGTCTCCAAGACTGGACTCTCTCTCTCTCTGTCTCTCTCTCTCTCTCCCTCTCTGTATATACATACATACATGTATATGTATACACACATATGTACACGTAAAAGTAATTTGGGGATAATGACATCTTTTTATCTCTAATATCTAGTACAATGACTTACTGAACTCTGCTAGTTTGTCAAATTGAGTCCCTAACAACTAGTTAACTTCATTGTCAGAAACTTCAATACCTCCCAAGGTCAGTCCATGACATTTTTTGATACCTCTAATTTGTTAGGAAATTCTTATTAATAATAATTCACACTTATGTAGCTGCTTCAGATCCTAGACTTTAGAGACAGAAGGAAATCACAAAACCGCAAATTCAGAGCCAGAAGGGACCTTTGAGGTGATCTAGTCTAGCCCCTTCTTTTTAAAGACGAGAAACTGAGGCCCAGAGAGGAGAATTTCCTTACCCAAGGCACACAGATATTATATGGCGCACTCATTCCCCTGACTTCACCATCAGCACTCATTCTAAAGATGAGAAATTGGCAAAGAAGGAGAAAGTAACTCGCCCATGGTCCCCCGAGGTAGTAAGCAGTGGAATTGAAATGTGAACTCAAGGATGCTGTCTCCAAATCCAGTGTTCTCTCTACTATACATTGGAGTGTCTCCTTCAGATAAGATAATATACGTAAAGCGCTCTGCAGACCTTCAAAGCGCAGCATACATGTGAATTATTCATTGTAACTTCCTCAGGTAAGTACGGCAAGCATTATCAAATCCACTTTATATATGATGAACCTGAGGCTCCGAGAGGTTGAGTGACTTGTCCAGGACCACACAGCTAATTTACATTCAGGAGCCATATAGTTCCACAGCAATAGTATTGCAAGTGGGACATATAGTCACGGATGGCCAAGACTCGGGCCGTTTATAAAGACTTGATAATGTCATAGAGAATCCACAGGGAAATTGCTATGCTAGTCTGGCCTAGGCACTGAGGGGATCATTTAGAGCCATTAATAAGCCTGAGATGTGGAGGCCAAATACTCCAAGTCATACAAGGGACCTCTGATATTGGACTGGGGTGAGGGGGAGCAGGAAGAGGCCAAGGATAGAAAAGCATATGGAAAATGGGTTGAGGGTTGCAAGTGGGAGGTACTTGGCTCCTGGATGAATGGATGGGACCTTCCCCAACCTCAGAAGGCATTTACAGAGATTGAGTGTGGGATGGGTAGAAAAGAAAGGGGAGTAGTAAAGAATTCAAAGGCACTGTGGAATGATAATCATAGTATTTACTTGGTTTGGGTTTTTTTTTTTGGAGGGGGGAAAAAGAAAGGCAATTGGGGTTAGGTGACTTGCCCAAGGTCACAAAGCTAGCGTCAAGTGTCTGAGGCTGGATTTGAACTTAGGTCCCCCTGACTCCAGGGCTGGTGCTCTATTCACTGCACCACCTAACTGCCCCAATCATAGCATTTATATAGCACTTTGGCTGCTAGGTGATCCAGTGGTTAGAGCACTGGTCCTGGAGATATGAAGACTCATCTTTTTGAGTTCAAATCTGGCCTCAGACACTTACTAGCTACATGGCCCTGGGCAAGTCACTTAACCCTGTTTACCTCAGTTTCCTTATCATTCAAATGGCTGGAGAAGGAAATGGTAAACCGCTCCGGTATCTTTGCCAAGAAAACCTCAAATGGGGTCACAAAGAGTTGGATACAACTGAAAAGCAAAATATCATCTCATTTGATCCTCACAACAGCCCTGCAAGGAAGATGCTATTATTACCCCCATTTTACAGATAAGGAAACTGAGGCAAACAGAGTAAAGTGACTTGCCCAGGGTCACATAACTAGGAAGTGTCTGAGGCTGGATTTGAACTCAGGTCTTTCTGACTCCAGGTCTAGTACTCTACTCCCTGCGCCATCTTCCCTTTTCCATTTTCTACTTATTAGTAGACCATGCCTGGTTCTAGTTTCTTAAGATCTTTTCATATTGTAGATCGGCTCGATTCAATTCAGTGAATATTTGTCAAACTCCAACTGTGGGTGGAGTAGTTAGGTACCAAGTAACTCATCCAACATTTCCCCCATCCTTCCTAGACTCAGAGTATTCACAAGTTTAATAAGCTGTCCTACATCTTTGTCTTTCTACATCTTCATCTTCAACCCAGTTGCAGACTATAAGGCTGAACAGAGTCCGCTCAGGATAGAGCCCGGAGTTGGGCATCAGCTCTCTGTTAGAGACCTCTCTCTAGCGGAACATCAAGTACTCTTTGGGTCTAGTGGTTCTACCAGTTGGAAATCCACTGACTGGTCTGCATCATCTCCATGTTGTCTACAAAGATATCCCGGGAATCTTTGTCAGGTGAAATTCAGATGGACTCTGTGTACAGCATTCCCTTGATAGAACTGTCTAAGAGCCCAGTCAGAAAAGGAAATGAGGTAAGCCTGGTTATTCTCGCCTTCTTCCATAATATTTGCCAAGACCCTTCCTCTCATCAGAGGGCAAGTCATTTCTGGCTGCTCCATTGTCTTCACTCATGGGAAAGACAACATCATGTCCCTGCACCAGCTGCGAAATAACATACAGTGATGGATGAGGCCACCCAGGGCCAGGGTGAGGATGACCTTTGGCAAACACATTTGGAAGTCCTGAGGTTTCTTATGCTTTGCTGGTGTTTGGCTGGCAAATAAGAGGCCGTCTCGGACAACAGGAAGGCTAATTATCCCACCTAGATAACCTGTGGGCACCAAAGGCACTAAAAAAAGAGCGCCCGTCCAGGGTGAACGGAGAGCTCTGAGCTAGTCTCTCCCCCTTCCATGCTTATTTGTTGAATCAGTGAAAAGTAAGCATGTTGCCTTCCCTCATTCTGTTTCCAGAGAAAAGGATTCTGATCCAGAACAGTGTAGATATTAACAACAGCATTTATATATGTACCAGGCACTGCGCTAAGAGCTTTACAAATATTGTCTTGTTTGATCCTCACAAGAAACCTGGGAGGTAGGTGCTATTATTGTCCCCATTTTATGATTGAAGAAACTGAGGCAGACAGCAGTTAAAGTGACTTGCCCAGGATCATACAACTAGTAAATGTCTGAGGCTGGATTTGATCTTGGGTCTTTCCGACTCCAGGTCCAATGCGCTATCTGCCGTGTCACCCGGCTGCCTCGTATAGACAAATGCATGGTGTCCCAGTTTTTCCCAAGCAGAGTTGGCTAGGAGGTTCAAGGGTCGTGTGGATCCACTCCCTGACATGGTCCTTCTATGGTGGAGAGCACGGAATCAAATAAGAACTTTAGGGATTGTCTAGTCCATTGGCCTCATTTTACAAGTAAAGAAGCTAAAACCTAATGAGATTAAATAATTTAGGATCTTGGGTCAACAACTGGTAGGTATTTTCAAAGTCATCTAATCCAATGCCCCCATTCTACAGATGAGGAAACTGCAGCTGAGAGGTTAAGTGCCTTTCCCAAGGTCTCATAGGCAGTAAGCTGCAGAGCTGAGATTCCCAGGCAGGTCCAGGGATGCCAAGTTCAGCTCTCTTTCCTGCTAAGTCACAGATGTGTCTGTAAGCAGGGCTGGGATTGCAACCAAGGTTCTCTAACATTGAACTCAGTTGTCTGACACTAGATACAATGCTCTTTTCTGCCAGACCATGGGCAGTTAAAATGTTCAGTTAGATAAAGGCAGCATTTCGGCCTTGGGGGCTGTCAGTGCCAGACCTTTTCCTATCAGAAAATGAAACTAAGCTGAGCGTTCAGGTTTTCCTGGGCTCGTGTATTGTTGTTCCCCCACTCACCGTGCCGCCGCCCTCGCCCCCAGCTCCCCCAGACCCACCTCCCAGGTCTGGTGTTTAATGCCAACGAAGTTTCTTCCTTTTGTTCTCTCCTTCACTTAAATGGCCTGGATGGAGGGCTAGAGAAAGGCCAATGGCACTCTAGAGGGAGGGGGAGCTCCCATTTCTAGGCCTTTTAAAACTTATCCATTTCAATCTTATTTGAATGAAAATATTCATTTGCGGTTGAGAGGCAGGATCAGAAATGCCTATTTCATTTTATAATTGAAGCAAGACTTATAATTATAGAACAGTGGGAAAATGCTCTTATAGGATGAAAGAACTTTTTCCCCCCAATTCCTTGATTATGGGCTGAGGAAGCAAACCCCACTGTTATTATCTGGGCAAGGTGGCAGAGCCAGAGCAGAGGGTTGATGGCAGGTGTGGAGATGGTAGGAGGCCTGAGCCTCCTTCTTACTAATAACAATCGTGTGCTTGGAAATCTTAAACATCACAGTGTCTGTGATCACACTTGTAGTAATTGAAGAGATTAAAGCAGAATTTAGTAAATATTTTGGTGCAGCTGCTGATAAATAAAACAAAAACAGACCCTAGAAAATTAATTTCGGAATACTGTTTGAATTAAATAGAAGCTTTAATACTTAAAGGGTTCCTGATTTTGGGGGTGCGTGGTCTCCCCAGTAAAACAGATTGCAACCCCTCCATCTAGTAGATGGCATTTGTGGGTCATGGTGACCCAAACCAACCATCTCCTTGCACTGGTGCATCGCTCTGAGATTGGCTAAATTGGTCCTCTGATAACAAGATTGCTGGGATCCTTTGATAGCCTTTGAGACCCCTTTCAGCTTTCCAAGGCCAGGGGTAGGAAACCTGGGGCCTTGAGGTCACATGTGGCCCTCTAGGTCCTCAAGTGTGGCCCTCTGACTGAACCAAACTACACAGAACAAATACCTCCAAGCTCTTTTTACTCTAGTGAAAGGGAACCAGGAATATAGGGAAACAAACCACTCTGCCTTTAGTGCAGATCAGTGAATACTGCGACAGAGAATTTATAGGGAGGAAACAGGCTGAGAATGAAGCTCAGCTACTGCTTTTCAACTTAGAATCTTAGAGAATTGTTGGGGGGTGGAGGAGTGGGCACTGAGAGGTGGGGCAGCTAGGTGGCGCAGTGGATAGAGCACCGGGTCTGGAGTCAGACTCCTCTTCCTGAGTTCAATCCTGAGTTCAAATCCCACCTCAGACACTTACTAACTGTATGACCCTGGGCAAGTCACATAACCAAGTTTGCCCCAGTTTCCTCATCTGTCAAATGAGCTGGAGCATCTTCAAAAAGAAAACCCCAAATAAGGGTTATGAAGAGTTGGACATGACTGGGGAAAAAAAAAAACCAAACCATTGAACTGAGAGGTGAAATCACTTGCTGAGGTTTATGCAGCCTGCTGATGGGAGGCAAGACTTGAACCCAGGTTTTCTAAACTCCACATCCTCTCTATTCCTTGTCAGGATGAGTCTCAACTACCTCTAATCTGGTGCTACAGTTTAGGTGGGATTACCTTTAAAAGCATCATTTGTGAAGGTAAAACACAACTTGGTGCCTTCATTATTAGCACGGTGCTCATGGCATAGTAAATCCTTAAGAGATGCTCATTCATTCATTCCTTCAATCACCCGCTCGTTGGGTCTCCAAACCATTGACTACTATCATTCCGGGGTCTTCCTGGGGAGGCATGGCCTGACAACAATTTGTCTGAAGTTCAGGGCTTTCTAGAGGCACGTGGTGGAGCAGTGGATAGAGTCCTAGACCTGGAGTCAGGATAGAGCCGAGTTCAAATGTGGCCTCTGTCATTTACTAACTTTGTGACTCTGGGCAAATCCCTTAATTTCTGCCTTAGTTTCCCCAACTGTAACACAGGGATAATGACAGCACCTACCGAAAGCGCAGAGCTTTACAATTATTATCTTATTTGACCCTCGCAATAACCCCAAGAGGAAGGTGTTATTACTCATCCCCAATTTTACAGAAGTGGAAACTGAGGCAAACGGAGATCATTCCTTTATTCTCTTCCCTTTCACCCTTTCAGTGGACCAAAGAATCAATGTTTGCCACCAGAGTGATGCGGCCGTCTAAAAAGCGAATGCCATTTTGGGCAGAATGAAGAGAGGGGCAGCTTCCTACGGAGAGAGGAAATACGGAGGTGATAGTTTTGCTAATCTCTGCCTTGGTCAGACCACATCTAAAGTACCGTGTTCGGTTCTGGGTGCCATGTTTTAGGAAAGACGTAGATAAATGCTTAGCATCGCATGCCGGCACTATGCTAACCATTTTACATCTATCACTTCTTGCTAGTATTATCCCATTTAAGAAAACAGGCAGAGGTTAAGTGACTTACCCTGGGTCTCACATCTAGTAAGTGTCTAAGGCTACATTTGAACTCAGGTCTTCCTGACTCCAGGTCCAGCCTGGTCAAAGAGGATGAAAGGAAAGACTGAAAATCTTTAGCCTGGAGGAGCCTCAGGAGAGAGGCCTGTGGTCTTCAAGGGTTTGAAAGGCTATTCCAGAAAGGGGGGATTTGACTTTTTTGCTTGGCTTCCCGGACCAAAATCACGAGCAATAGGGTGGCAGTTGTAAGGAGGCAAGTTTGGGTTTGCTATAAGGAAAGTTTCCTTAAAATTAAAGAGAAGTTAAAGTGGGATGGAAAGAAAGCTTTCCCAGGGCAGGAAATGACAATGCCTGGCATACAACAGGCACTTAAGAAATGCTTGTTGAATCGAATCATAGTGTTAGATCTGGAAAGAACCGCTAAGTCATGGAGTACAGCCCTCCCCTCCCAACCCTATTTTACAGATAAATAAACTGAGGCCCGGGGAAGTTGTAACTTGCCTAGGGGTGATAAGTAGAACTGCGATTTCAACTAGATAGGTCCTCTGGGTCTAGACGAAGAGCGGCTGTTACAATGTATCAGATGAAATCTATATAAAGCACTTTGTAGACCCTAGAGCACTGTATAGAAACGTCTGGTATCATCTCTAAATTCCGTCAATATTTGTCAGGCGCCTACTACGTGCCAGTCACTGTACGAAGGTTCGGGGTAGGAAGGACGGCATAGGGGAGTTCCCGTTCTCAAGGAGCTCCAGACTGCCCTCTTCTTCCTCTGCTGCGGTCAAGGAAACCCCGCAGGTAGAGGCAGCAAAGTCCTCTCAATTTGTGTTGCAACGTTAGATCAATAGGTTTTCCGGGCATTAATGCAACTCCGCCAGATGCAGGTTCTGCCTTCCGTTGCTATATATTCACACGCATATGCGTATACTTATACAGTGCACACATACATGCATAACACGCATGTATAACATCGTACACATCAGATGTACGCACACACGTATGGCTGCTCGGGTGCATGCAGGTACACCCTTTCTATGCGTATACACACCTGTATAATGCAGTGTATATGCGCACACATTTATATGCATGAATATGCAAGCACGTGTGCATGCACATACATGAACACATCAATATATTCCTATATATACTGCATAAGCATCACTATTGTAAATAATGTGACATACAATATATAAAATTACACACAACATCCAAATTATATCTGCTCTGTGGCTATGTACAACATGTACATGTATGTGCGTGCATATACACACCCCTACATATAACTTGCAATCATGACTTGGCATTGCAGTCATGACATCACAAACTAGGCCTCTTCCCTAAAGGCCCGTGCAACCTCACCGAACTGCCCAGCATGCAATCTCACGGCGCTGGTGCATTTTACATAGCGGCGGAGCCCAAGGGTTTTTGTTTTTGTTGTTTTAAAAGAGGGTGTCAACCCCCGCCCCCCACCTGCGCATAGCGCTGTTTTACGCTGGGAAGGTGCCCCGGGGGTGGGGAAGCGGCCGACCAGTATCCGCCCCAACGCGAACCCGCACCCCCGCCCGGGCCAGCCGCGAGAGCGAGGGAGGGGGCGCGGCGCGCACACCCCGCACCTTCCAGCAGCCGGCGCGGCCGCTCCCTTCCTTTGCAGGGGGAGCCCGCGCGCGCCTCCCGGGCCGACGTCCCAAACCCCGCCCGCCGGAGCAGGCAGGCAGAGCTCTACCCACAGAGGCCCGGGCCCCTTCGCCCCCGCTCGGCGGCGAGCCTCGGGAGCGCGCGCGTGCGCTCTCGGAACGTCTGGCCGGCGGCGAAGCCGAGCCCGAGCCAGTGCTGGAGCAGCAGCCGAGGGGGCTGGAGCGGGTTTGGGGAGCGGCTGCGGGAGCCGCGTGAATCAGGGGGGCGGGTTTGCAGCGCAGTGCCAGGAGAGTCCCCGGGGTTACAAAAGCCGCGGATCGCCGTAGCCTTCTAGCTGGCGAGCCCTTTGGAATTATTTATCGCGGTTCTTATTTTTAAAGCGTTTCTTTATTATTCTTTTTGAATGGAGTTGACCCCGAGTCAGAGGGTGCCTGCCTGTGCAACAAGATGGGCTTTGCTGTTACCCTTGTGGGGAAGAACAGTCGCTTGATCTCCCGTCGCTGGTCCTTTCTGAGCTTAGGAGCTTAGACGGTGCAGGTAGGGAGTAAGCGCAGTAAAGAACCGGGTTTTACTTTTTTAAAATAATTACCGGCTCCCTGATTATTGCCCCTTTCCCCCTCTTGCGGAAGAGGCTTCCAGTCGCCGGGTGATTTCTCCCCCACCTCTTTTTTTTTTTTTTTTTTTTGGGAAATCGCTTTAAAAGGCTTGTAAAAGCCCCCCCCCCCCAGCCCTCCCCAGCCCAGCGCCGCCGAGCCGAGCCCCAGTCGGAGGCGGCGTGGAATCGAAGCGCTCTCTTGCCCGTCGGTCCGCCCGAGCTGGGAAAATGGAGGCTGTGATTGAGAAGGAATGCAGCGCTCTGGGAGGGCTCTTCCAGACCATTATCAGCGACATGAAGGTAAGAATTGGGGAGGTGAGCTGGTGGCCGAGCGCCGCTTCCTCCCTGCCCTGCCCACCCCGGCCGGGAGCCCTCCGCTGGAGCTGGGGGAATGGCACCCGCGCCGTTTGACACATCCCTCCTTCCGTGGTGGCCCGGGAAGCCCCCCACCTCCCCGCCGGTCCCGTAGCCGTGCCTTATCTCCACCTGCACGGGCCGGGGGCTTGGCTGGCTACAGCTTTTCCGCAGGGGGCGGCTGTCGCTCTCTCCAGCCGCTCCTGCTGGGCGACGGGTGTAATGGAAGAGGACGGCCCCTCACCCCAGGGAGGGTCCGCCTTCCAAGTTTGGGGGCTGTCCGAACGGCACTGCCCCCGTGCCACCTCGCCCCACCTCCGGGCCGGCGCTCGCTCTCCCCAGCTCCAAGTTTTCCCATTGTCTTTGCATTCTGGCACTGGAGAAGGAGCCGGCGAGCGCGCGGACTCCTTAGGGGGAGGGCAAGGCAGGCAGTCACCTGCCAACCAAACCCGTATCCCGGAGGAATTGGAGCTGGTGGTGGTGATGGAGGAGAGCGGGCTGGGGACTGGGGACGCTGCCCTGGGCATTCCCGAGGCTGGCAGAGGGGTGGGAGGAAGGGAGGGAGAAAAAAAAGCTCGTCGATTTCTCTTTCTAGGAGGCGAGCAAATTAGCCGGGTAATCTGTTCCTAAGCCGCCTCTTTGTGTGTTTGTGTGCTGCGGGCATTCCTGCCCTCACTTTCCCCTTGGGAGTCCTACAAAAGTTCCCAAGGCACCCTTTAATAGCCTTCTCCCCGGGGTCTTCTTCGCCCTGCCGCCACGCCCCCTCCCCAAAAAATGGAAGAGAAAGGCTTCTCCTTCCCAGCCAGAGTGCGAGAGTCTCTAACCAGCCCAGCCCCATTTTTTTTTTTTTTAGAAAAACTACTAATATTCTGATGTAACCACTTTAAAGGTTACCTTGTACATGAAAAGCATTGAAGGGCAGAATTTTTTTTCGTGGAAGGGATGGCAAACCCATGATAGAAGTCGCTCAGCAGCCCTCCCTGCTCAACTCCTCCAAAAAAAGCCAGCTGCAAAGGGGATGCTGAAAGGCGTAGTGGGTGGGGTGAGGCGGTTATTTTTATTATTAATTATTATTGTTTTAAATCCGTGTTTAGGGATCGTTCTTTGGCTGCGGTCCACTTGGTTTTGCCTCAGCAGCTCTGGGTGGGTCGTGTTTAATTAAAAGTAGGTCTCTTAAAGAGAGGAGGCAGATTTGGAAAGCTCTGCGTGTGCGTGGGTGTGCGATGTGATGCCCCCTGTTCGCTGCTGCTGCTGCTGTACCTTCTTCAGATCAGCTTTTGTCTCGTGAACAGTAAAGGTTTGGCCGGAGCCCATTTTGGTGAGGCTTCAAACACTCACCCAGAGGGACACGCTCCCTCTCCCCAGCCTTCACACCCCCATAAACCATCCCCTCCAACACGTCCCACACGGGTGCTTTTTTTTTTTTTCCTATCCCTCTTTATTCTGTCTTAAACCATCCTCCCTCCATCTTTTTCATTATAGAGGGGAAACCCCCAATCAAATTGTTGGAATCTGACTTTGCAGGGAGGACTTTTGTTTTCACAGAGCGTGATCTGTCGTGAGACTCCGCTTGCTAGTAATTATTTTAATTGCGAGATCATAGATAAGGAGAGCTGGGAGGGACTTAAGAGGTCCTGTAGCCTAATCCCTTCATTTTATAGATTAGGAAATTTAGCCCTGGAAGTTAAGTGACATGTCCAAGGTCACACAGATGGGCAGAGCTGAGATTCCAACTCAGCCTCAGAACTCCAGACCCCCTTCACTGAGCCGGCCCTTTGAATGAGAGGGGTTATGAGTCCTTCCAAAAGCCACCCCTGCCATCACAACCTTCTTTTGCCCTTTATAGATGTTCACGTGTTGCGGACATTTTTTTTTTAAAGATTGAGATTCATTCATGCTTCACTCTGAAATATGTGAACGTGTGTTTGTGTGTGTATGGATAGGATATGTATATACACACAGAGACATTTATACATACATATATACATTCAATTCAAACCACCTCACCCTGTTGCCAAACCAAATGTTTATTTGAGTCAGAGGGATTTTCTAATTACTGGGAAAGGGTTTTGAGATCCCAGGGTAGAGGCTGTGTTTTTACTTTTTGAAGAGGGAGATGGATGGGTGTTTCCAGTCTCTGTAGTTTTTAGAATCCACCGATTCCCTGCCCAAGCCAACCCACCACAATCTGGGAGTGTTCACATCTGGAGTTTTTCTCCTGTCTTTGTTCTTTTTAATCCAGAATCACGGCTTGGTTCCTCCCATTCAGCAGTTTCCATCCAGAATTTCTTAGAGGGTAATCCTGTTTGAGCATTAGGTGATGTGTGCCAACCCCCCTGTTTATTCTCCTGGAGCATCCTGCAAGTTGATCATTCCTGGGGGCTAACGTCCCATTCTTTGCTCCTACAAGGTTCCTGTTGAAAATAAAGAATCCTCTATTTCATTCCCTTTCGGCTGTAGATTTACGGTTTGTGGTCACTGGGCTGTTTCCCTTTTGAATTTGGTAGTTTGAAGAGTTGTATGCTTTTTTTTCCCCTCTCAGTACAGCATGTAAAAGGCGAGTTACAGTAAAGTCTGAGGTAAACGTACCTTGGACTCAGCAAAATTTCATATTCTCATTTGGAAGGGACTGGGAAGGGGAAGAAAGGGCGAATGTCTGACTTCCAAGTGTGTTTTTGTATGAGGTCTTTGTATACAGAAACACTGAGTATTTTCTTTGAGATTCTCCCTCCCCAGGATTCCTACTTGGATTAAAGTCTAATAAATAGAAATTTTAAAGAAAAGTTCCTGATTCTTAGCCCCCCTATAGTATAAAATGTTGAAAGTGTACAGGATATAGACTTATTAATGTTGCATAAAGAATGGTGGAAGAAATTGATTTTTTGAATCTGTAGCTCAGCCTGTTTAATGACCTGCTTTTTAATTTTTTTCCACTTTTTCTTTCCTTTTCCTCCTACAATTTTATTTATAACACCTCCAATCCCCCTTCTGTTTAGATTTTGAAGGACAAGCATTGAACCCTTGGAAAAGCAATAAAAATGGTTTCCAATCTGCCTTTATCAGGCAAGTGTGGTAACCTGTGATTGTAGTATAGACAGATACATTATTTTTTAAAGAAAAAAATTACGAGTGCTTTCTGACCTGGGAGAGAGTTAGGGAAAGAAAATCATTAAGCAGTGGCTTCCATAATGTCATCCTTCTCTTCAAAAATGTATGGCAATGTCATTAACAGCACAGGAAGGGAGTTAGTTTCCTCTTTGGAGAATAGAAATGAATAATTCCAAGGCTACTACTCTCCATTCATTCAAGACTCGGTAAACTTAGGGACCAGATCAAGAGAAATTCCCCCCAGAATTTTTTTGTAATGAGATTTCAGTTAAGTCTTTACCGATAAGGAAACCTTATACTTTTTTTTTTGTTTGTTTCATCCCTCCTTCCCCGTAAGATTTAGTGGAATGCCAGGCATTCAGCACGTGCTTAATAAGTACTGGTTTGGCATGAACAAAATGGCAGTTTTCTTTTTTTGTGCTTTCTTACCTGTTATGGTTAGTGACTGCTGTGCAGTGATGTGAAGAAACACGAATCAGTCTCCACTCTAGGGTAGGAGAGAGAAATAAGCATTTATTTAGTACTTACTTTAAAGTACTTTTTACAAATATTGTCTCATTTGATCTATGCCATGTAAATAATGCCTCTGGGTCTTAAAGTGGCCTATTACAAGGGAGCTCAAAGGAGAGGAGAGATGAGATGTTCACAGAATGCAGGGCTAAAAGGTGTCTTAGTGATTACCTAGGCCAACCGTTTCATTTGACAAATGAGGCACAGAGAGACTTAAATGCTTTGTCCAGGGTAACGTAATAAGTGGAAGAATTGGTATTTCATAGCATTTGAGTTTTAAGGGACCCCATTGTCCATTTAGTCCAACCCATACACAGAGGGAATCCCCCCAAATGGAATTTTCTTTGAAAATTATATCGGGCCATATTGCAATGGTAGGGTACCACGTTTGTCCTACAGTGGGTTGGAAATCATCCCTGTTGCTCTTTTAGGCTTTAGTGCTTGTCCTTCAGAGTCTAAATAGAAGAGGGGAACAGAGGTGTTCTAAACATATCCTAGGAGGGAAAAGAAGGAAAAAGGAGAAAAGCAGACTAAAATCATTAGACAGGAATCTCCACAATGACAGTATTCAGGATGAGTCTCCTGGCTCTTGTTCGGAGACCTCCAAGGACGAGGAACTCAGCCCCTCCTGGAGGCAGCCTCTTCCACTTTTGACAGCTCTGAATGCTGGATTTTGCCTGATGGCGAAGCCTAAATTGGACTCTGCAACTTTGACTAATTGCTCCTGGTTCTACCCTTTGGGGCCAAAGAAGAAAAGTCCAATCCCTTCTCCCCATGTGACAGCTCTAGAGGACGGCTATCTCTCCCTCCCATCTTCTCTCCCTCCCAGGCTGCTTTTCTCCCTGGTAAACATACTCTGTTCTGATTTGACCAAGGTCTTTTGGCTCCCAATCCCGAATGCTTTGTAGGGCACCTCAGTGCTGCCTAGGTACAGGCTCCTGTTGACTGAGCTAGGAGGAAAGGTGGATTATGACACTGTGTGTGTCAGATATTAGCAAGGGAGACAGTAAAGAGGAATGGTGGGTACTCTGGAAGTCTAGACACATGTCACAAAGGCCCTTGGCTGGCTTAAAATCCTGGATTTAGAAGTCGAAGGGACTTCAGAACACGAGGTGTTAGAACATAGAGTGTTAGGGCTGGAATGGACTTGAGCAGGCAACTTTAATCCAATCCCTTTGTTTTACAGTCACCTAGGATAGGACCCTGGACCTGGAATCAGGGAGACCTGAGTTCAAATGTGACCCCAGACATTTATAAGCTGTGTGACCTTAGACAAGTCACTTAACCTTTGTCTGCCTTAGTTTCCTCATCTGTAAAATGGGGATAATAATAGCACCTGCCTTATAGGGTTGTTGTGAGGATAAAATGATAAACCATTTGTAAAGCGCTTTGCAAACCTTAAAGCGCTGTATGAATGCTAGTTATGATTTTTATCATAGCAGTATGATCATGGAAAAGTTATTTAACCTTTTTCTGCCTTAGTTTCCTCATCTGTAAAATGAAGTTAATAATTAAGTAGTTGTGAGAATGTTATTTCTGTTATTGAAGAAATTTAAGTCTAACCGAGAGACCCCCTAAACACACCAAACCACTTGTTTTTAGTAAACTGGGACAGTAAAGAATTCGGCGGTGTTGAGGCAGCTGTTATGTAGAAGTGGGGGGTGATCTTTCAGCTGAACTAGAGGTTGCTAACTCGGTTGATGTTTCTCTTCTTTCAGTTATTAATTTACCTTAAAAAAAAAGATACAGGTTGGGGGGTGGGGAGGATTTACCAAAATCAAGGGCTTTCATCATACTCGTTGCTCAAGAAATAGTGTGTCGTGTCAGAAGCCGGGCCGGTCCTGTCGAAATGAGAACTTTGTACAAGGTTAGGATGGTGTGTCTGGCGGTTACATAAAGTGACTAAGGTGGAGTTTGATGTGTATTTCCTAAAAGCGTCCGCCCCCACCTCAGCTTTTAGAGAGGGCTTCAAGTTGCCAGTGGAGAGTACCTGCAGGGAGCAGAATAGGCCCCTCTTTCCCCCAACGTCCCCTTCCTAAAATTCTTACTGGAGTAGAACTTTCTCTGAAACTCCTGGCAGCATCTTGTGACAATTTCTCTCATCACAAGGTGGGATGAGGGAGAATTGTTTATATTCCCTCTCAAGACCCTGTTCCTAGCACTTTCTAAAAGAAATGGGGATGGATGAGATTAAGCATTTATGTAGCGCCTACTATGTACCAGGCACTGTGCTAAGCGCATTACAAATATTATCTCGTTTGATTTTCACAATAACCTTTCGAGGGAGGTAGGTGCTGTTAGTATCTATTTTACAGATGAGGAAACTGAGGCAGAGAGAGGTTAAGTGTCTTGTCCAAGGTCTCACAGTTAGTGTCTCAGGCTGAATTTGAACTTAGATCTTCCTGAGTCTAGGCCCAGCATTCTATCCACAAAAACAGTGTGATTTTTTTGTCCCTCTTCCAATTCTTAACAACAACAAAAACATCAAATTTTTTCTTGAATTTGGCACTCCAAAAAAAAAAAAGAAAGAAAAGAAAAGCAAGCAGATGATAGACAAAACCCGGGAGATTTTTTTGTAAGGTTATCCAGCCTGTGTAAAATAGATCAGTCACTCTGAAGGACAGACTCTCGTAAATCATCGGCACCATACCCAACATTGGCGTTTCACATAGCAAATGGTGGGTGTTTGACCAGACTTTTACAGCTTCCTAAGGTTTGGTCAACGGAGGAGGAAGGCAAAAGGCCATAAAACTAATAGCAGGGAATCAAGGGAGGGCTTTATGGTTAAAGAACATGTGTTTTGGTAGCTTTAAAGTGGTCTAGGACTTATGTTTGTGAGATCTGTGCCATCTTTGGTGTGGTAAAGCCTTGGAAGGAGCATCTGTCTGTCAGCGCTCTTTGGTCATGGTTTCAGAAACAGTTTATTAACTATTACTATTACAGACAATCTTTTTGAATTATGCCCATGTGAGCGATTTTTCTTTCCTCCGATCAAATAGATCTTTCATTACTACGCTTAGGCATCTCCTTAAAGACTTAGCTCAAGGACTTTCTTCTGTAGTGAGGGTTCTTAAAACAGTTTTATTTTTTAAATTTTACTCTTTTGGTGCCTTGGACCCCTTTGGTGATCAGGTAGACCCTTTCTCAATTTGAATAATGCTTTTAAATGCTTAAAATAAAATACATAGGATTATAAAGGAGACCAATTTTATTGAGATAGTTATATTAAAAAATATATATATTTAAATTATTTTATAATTTTGAATTAAATTATATATTAAAAATAGAAACACCTCCCCCCACCGCCAATAAATTGATGGACTCCAGGTTGAGAACCTCTGTTCTATAAGAAGCCGTTCTTTTCTTGATGCCTTCAACTGCTAATGCCCTTCCTCTCAAACTAACTTGTATTTATTTGTATTTATTCACTGTATGTTCGTGTGTGTGTGTGTGTGTGTGTGTGTGTGTGTGTGTGTGTGTGTGTGTGGATCCCAGTCATCTCCCCACTTAGAATACCTTGAGGAGGGTAGGGATTTTGTCCTTCATTTGTTAGAGGCAGCTAGATGGTACAAGTGGACAGAACGCTGGGCCTGGAATCTGGAAGACCTAAGTTCAAATCATGCCTCAGATACTTCCTAGCTGTGTGACCCTGGGCAAGTCACTTAACCTCCGTTTACCTCCTTTTCTTCATCTGTAAAATGTAGATGGTAATAATAGCATCTACCTAACAGGATTGTTGCAAGTGTCAATAACTGCTGGGGGGGGGATGGGGCAGCTAAGTGACACAGTAGTTAGATCACTGGCCCTGGAGTCAGGAGGACCTGAGTTCAAATCCCACCTCAGATAGTTAATAGCTGTGTGACCCTGGGCAAGTCACCTAACCCCGATTCCCCTTCCAACCCCGCCAAAAAACTTGTTGGTTTTGAGAGTCATCTCATTTGTCCTCTATCTTTCTATGTAGTCATAATAACTCCTATTTGGGATTATTGTAGACCTGGGCCACTGAATTGAACTCCTTAATTTTAGCATCATAGATTTAGATCCGTAAGCGGCCTTGGAAGCCGTCTAGTCAGATCTCCTAATTTTAGCATCAGAGATCTGAAACAAGAAGGTACCTTAGTGGCTGTTGAGGCCATTCCCTTCTGTTGACAGATGAGGAATCTGAGGCCTGAGAGAGGTTGTGTGGCATGTTCAAGGCCATCAAGGTGGTATCAGAGGTGGGATTTGAACCCAGGTCCTTTGACTCCAGAACCAGGGTTCTGTCTTTTGGACCCCATTGCCTCTTCTGTAGTGATTTTAGGTTTACCAGCTGCTTGCCTCATAAACCTGTAAGCTAGCCAGCTTGCATGCTTTGCCACCCCCGGCTGTTTACTCTGAGGGCAAAGACTGCATCCTGTTTTTCTTTGCATCTTACTCAACTCCTAGTGAGGCACGTTAATAACAGTGGTTGACATTTGTTTATTCATTTTAATTTTATTTTCAAAAATTTTTATTTATGAAATAAAACAAGCATTTCCATAACAGAATAAAAAAGATTGCACATCAGACTGCAAATTTATTATGTCTAGGTTGCTGTTCCTTTAAAATATATAATAAAGTTATCACGTAAATTTATTTATTTTTTATTATTATGCCCTCGTTTGGCAAAGCAGAAGTGCCACCTTTGAAGCACTTGCAGAGTTCTTCACGCTAGTTTAACAATTACTTTACATCCATTGTCTTATTTGAGTTTCCCAACAAACCAGTGATGTGCAGATAGTCAGATATTATCCCCATTGTACAGATGAGTAGACAAAAGCTCAGAGACATTAAATGACTTGACCAAGGTCATACAGCCAGTCAGTGGCAGAGTCGGGGCTCCAACCCACATCTTCTTACTGCGGACCCAGCTCTTTCCTAGTACTAAGGATGTCAAGGATGATGAGTTATTTAGTTTTTTCTAATGGAAGATGATTGAAGAGTTAAGCAGTTTAACTCAGGCGGGCAGACTGTAATGGTGATAAGACCATATTAAATAAGTAATTGTCTGTGCTAATGTAGAGACAACAGGGTAAATGCAGCGGTTGGGCATTAAGGAAGCCAGATGTTTGATTGATAAGGCAGATTGGTCCAGTGGAGAGAATCTGGGGTTTGGAGTTAGGAGGCCTGGGTTTGACATACGAGGCTTCCCCGTCATCCCATGTGACCTTGGACAAATCACTTAACTTTTCCATGCCTTGGTTTCCTCATCTGTTAAATGAAAGAATTGTCCTAGATGAAGACCCAGTTCTAAATCTGTGCTGTCAGCTTAGCTTGAGAGACCGTCCAGCATTTCAATTATATACGTAGCATAAAAATTTCATACAAGCACACAGTAATTCTCTGAGGAATATCTCTGCCTTTCTCAGCTCTCTGCCAAGGAGGTGTTTTTGTTAGGAAAGGCCCTGATATCAATTCTTTTTTCCCCCGGCATTCTCTAGCGTTGGGACCGTTTTAATAGACCGACGACTGTGAAAGGCTTGTTCCAGACACGAGGGCGGGTGTTGTAAGCAAAGTCGTGGATACAGGGTAGGACGAAAACAGGCCAGGAGTCATGGGGAAGAGGGCTACGAAGGTCATTTGGATCAGGAATTACTTGGTGGGTGGTAGTGCAATGGATAGAGCACCAGGCCTGGAGTGGGGTCTTCCTGAGTTCAAATCCGGCCTCAGACATTGACCAGCAGTGTGACTCTGGGCAAGGCGCTTAACCCTGTTTGCCTCAGTTTCCTCATATGTCCACTGAACTGGAGAAGGAAATAGCAAAATGCTCCAGTATCTTTGCCAAGAAAACCCACATGGGGTCCTGAAGAGGTTGACGTGATTGAAAACTAGTGAAAACCACAGAGAATTCTCTTGAGGAGTTGAGACTTTGGGAAGGTTATTCAGGTAGCAGTAGGTAGGATCATTTGGAGGCAGGAAGGAAGGTCGGGTAGGAAGCTTTAACCAGAGGCTGGGACAGAAGGGATGAAGGCCTGAGCGCTCATACAGGGGTTGCAGTAGGAATAGATAGGATAGGACAGATATCAGTCAGTTTGATAGGATAGATTTGAGTGTGTGGGGAGAACGAAGAAGAAAAGATGCTGCCAAGGTTCGAGCCAGGAGTGCCAGTTATAGAAGTCTTATAGGGATGGGGGGGTATACGTCGAAGAACCTTGCATAGTTTTGGGGGGAGGAGAGGAGAGAAGAATTAGGTGATAGCGGACCACTGGAGATGATTCCCAGATCTGTGAAAACCACATCTTTACCATGTCTCTGAAGGTCTACGAGATCTCTGCTTCTCCCACTCATGGTTCTTTTCCATGTATCTCTGGAGTTGTAGAAAGGCTAGAGAAAGGCGCCTTCAGAGCCTAGTTTTCTCTTTCCTCTACCTTAGGGAAGTTTTTTTTTTGAGATAAGTAGTCCAAATATTCTTGGTGAATACATTGGTACCCATTGTGGCTCTAACATGTTGCCTGCTTTTCTCTCCTTATTAATTATGTGAATTAAGTAAGTTCACCCAAAGTTCACATGGCTACAAAGAAAACTGGTTGCCTTACCTTGAACCCAGTGTATTTATGTGCCCAGACCTAGAACATTTTTTAAAAAGAGATTTCTGTATTTAATTTTGACATTGAATGCTTATGGTTGAAGTTGAGTCAGAAGGTCCATTAGAGACTTGTGCTCTTAGATGACATTGCCAAGAAAAAAAAAAGAAAGAAAAGAATTCTTCCTTCCTTGAAACTTGGCATTTGCGTTCTTGGGTTAGATTTTCTAAGTGCTTTTCCACCCCTTTCTCTCTTTTCTCTTGGTGAGTGAAAAATCAATTGAGTGCCTTTTGAATCAAGCTTTCTATCTCTGAATTTGGAAAGCACTTCAAACAAGTATTAGGTAGATTAGGATCACCTTTATCAAACAGCTGGGGATTGCTGACTTGGAACAAGATTGTATTCTTTATCCTCCTCTTCTTTCTGCCCCATAGGAGGACCTTAGTAATCTGGCTCTCTCTCTGGTCAGAAGTGGGTGGGGTGTCTGGCTATGATAGACACTTATTCTCAATTTAACATCTACCCTCCTCTTAGACCACAAGATTCTATAAGAACAATGCTGTTTAATCACTAACCTTGCTGCCAGTGTTATCATCGCTATAACAACGGTACTGTAAGGACAGCTTGGAAGGACTTAGGAATTCTGATCAACACACTGACCAAAAGATACGATTCCAGAGGACTGGTGATGTGACATGCTGTCCACCTCCTGAAAGCCGATGGCTTCAGAGTGCCAAATGACCTTTTTTTGGACATGACCAGTTGGGGGAATTTGTTTTGCTTGATGTTACATGTTTGTAAAAGGAGTTTTGTGTTTCTTGCTTTCACAGTGTTGGGGTTAGGGATGAGGGGTGGGGGTGGGGTGAGGTAGGAGGGAGAGAATGCAGATCTTAAAATAAAATGAAAAAAGATTGTCATTGACACTATTAAAGCAGCCCCTTCTCTGAAAAAGGTAGCATTATTTTTTAGAATTTGTAATATAGAAGCTGGGAAATGGAAAAGTTCTGAGTTTTCCCAGCTGAATAAATCCTCCCTAGGCTCAGTGCAACATTTACCTGTAGCCAGGGTTTATTTGCATTTGCTTTTCTCTATTTGCAAACTCTGTTTCTGTCTGTTTAAAGGAAGTAGATGTGATGATGTAACAGGGCATTGATAAATTTGTTTTAATGCTTACCATGGAAGAAGTGGTTTTAGGGGCAAAGGCTGTATGCTGCTGATGATCGTACTTCTCTCTCTCTTTCTCTTTTTTAAAATTTATTTTATTTTTTTTATTTATGGAGTAAAACAACCACTTCCATGACATAATATAATAAAAAAAGATCATTGAACATGAAAGTGCAAATCTATACTTGTTATGCCTTTTAAATGATTATCTGTGTCTCCTCTTTGACATTAGTGGTGTCACCACCCTGGTTCAGAACTCTTACCTGACTTAGTCTATTAAAGATAAATGGCCTCTGTATGGCCAGTTTCTTTCCTGATGCACAGGTCTGATCATGTTTCTCCCTTCAGTGGCTTTTCATTGTCAAGTCCATATTCATTAGTTTGACATCCAAGGCCCCCTGTGCTGTAGTACCAACATATCTTTTAACAATATTATCTGCTGTTGCTCCCCTTCTCATACTTGTCAATATATTCCAGCCAAACTTGGCTAATTTTTGTTATTTAAGTGGGCTTGGCATTTCCCCCTATAGATTGGCTTATTCTGTTTTCTCTGCCTAGAAGACCTCCAATGTATTTGGTTGAGAACCTGTCTGCCAAAGTCTAGGTCAAATAGTATATCTTTTACAAAAATCTTTCTTTCTACCCTCATCTCTTCTCTAAATAAGAGAGGATATTTTTATCTTTTGAGCTAGATTTAACTTTGGTTCTCTCTTAGAGTACATTTTAGTCAACCTTGTATTATAGAATGCCTATCTTACTTCCCCCTATCATAATTCTAGAGGTGGTAAGGACCTCGGAGGTCACTAGTTCAATTGTAACCTCCCCTCCCCTTTTATAGATAAAGAAACTGAGGTTTAAGGATGTCAAATGCCTTGTCCAGGGTCACACAGGTAATAAGTGTCAAGGTGGGTTTTGAACCTAGGTATTGGGACTCCTTTCCACTGTGCTACACTGCCTCAGTTATGAGCTCCTTAGCAGTAGGATTCCTATATAAGTAGTAGTAAAGATAATAATAAAATAAAAATGATAAATGATATAAAATAAATCAAATTTAAATATCTTTTTGAGGTTTCTAAAGGGCTTTCTTAAAACAGTTCTGTGAGGTAGTCGGTGAAAGAATTAGCTCTGTCCTCATTTTACCAAAAAATTTGAAGCTATTTGCGAAGAACTCCCTCTTTTCCCTCCTCTTCATCTCCTATCACTCAGGCATCTTCGTGTACTATCTCCTCCTTCATTCCGGTCTGACTTGAAGAGGGAGCCCTTCTCCCCACCAAGGCCAGCTCCTTTATGTGCCCTCTAGATCGCCCCTCCTGTGTTTTCCAGAAGATTGTCCCTGCTGTCTTCTCTTCTCCCTCCCCTTTCATATCTCCTGGCTCTCTCCTGCTGCCTACACATACCCCCATTTCTCCACTATCCTTAAAAAACCCTCCCTTCATCTTGCCATCCCCTCAAGCTGTCATCCTTATCTCACCCTCTTCTCAGCCAAGGTCCTGGAGAAAGCCGGTCCTCTGAATGAAGGAAGCACAGTTCTCTCCTCTGACTTCCTTTTAAACCCTCTGCAGTCTGGCTTTGGGCCTCATCTTGCTTTCCCCCAAATTTCCATGAATCTCAGTAGCCAAGTCTAATAGATTTTTCTTTGACACTCTTGATGGCCTTCTCCTCCTGGATAACTCTGTCTACTCTGGGTTTTCCTGACACTGTTTTCTCCTGGTTCTCCGCTCTTATCGGACTGACCACCCCTCCATCTCCTTTGCCGGTTCTTCATCTAAGTCGTGCTCATTAACCAAGAGTGTTCTCTGTCCTGGGTCCTCTTCTCTTTTCTCTCTGTACCATATCACTTAATGATATCGTGAGCTCCTCTGGGTTCAGTTGTCATCGTGTACTGTAGGTGATTCCCAGGTGTATATACCCGGCCCTAGCCTCTCTTCTGAGATCCAGTCTCACTTTTAGACATCTCAAATTCAGTATGTCCAGAACAGAACTCATTATCTGTGCCCCCTCCCACCCCCCATCCTACCCCTCTTCTGAACTTGCCTCTTACTGTTGAGAGTACCACCATCTATCCTCCAGGCTACCCAGGCTCAAAACCATGGTGTTATCCTAGATAACACTCCCATTCATTCCACATGTTCAATCTTCTGCCAAATGTGTGGTTTTCTCCCTTCCTAACCTCTCTCCAATACACTCTTTCCTGCACATTCCTGTTGCCCTTCTTCTGCTTCAAACCCTCATTACCTGATTTTGCCTTTTTCTAACGCCTTAGCACGCAGTGTCTGGTATACAGTAAGTACTTAATAAATGCTTGTTGATTGATTTATTTTACATATGAGAAATTAATTAGAGACTCAGAGTGATTGAGGGACTTGACTGGAGTTACACAGCTTGTAAATGCCATCTGGAACCATATCTCTCATCTTTTAGCTCTCCAGAGTCATAGTAGGGCCTTTTATATAATAAGTGCTCAATAAATCGACTACTTAGAGCCATCAGCATTTTTTATTTTTGTATTTTTCTTTCGATTGCAGCGATGTAGTAGGTACATTTTGGGGCATACTTTTTTTATCTGTGCTATTTTTATTTTATTCTATTTGTACTATACTGTATTTTAATTATACTATATTTTGCTTATACTATACCTTTGCTTCTGAGCCTCCCACAGATAGAATGCTAGACTTGGGTTCAAGAAGGCCTTGGTTCCAATCCTGCCTCTGATACTTCCTAGCCCTGTAATCATGGGCGAGTCAGTACTATCACTTGTTAAATGGGGATAACACCTGTAGTACCAACCTCATTGGGTTGTTGTGAGACTCAAGTGAAATAATGCATGTCATACATTTTTTAAACTTTCAGAGAGTTATATCAGGGTCAATAAAATATACATTAAATTCTACGCACCTCAATGAGTGAGAGAAATGGGAAGAGCGACAGAGTTCTCCTAAATATCTGATAGCAGAGTATGATCTCCAGCTCCCAAACTAGTCTGGAGGAAGAGAGGCAGCAGAGGCTAAGGCGTACCAGCCCCTCTTGTTGGGAAAGAGTAACTAGGGATGCCCAGGGGATCTTGGTTGTAGGAATACCAGAAATACTCCTGTATTATTTCTTCTGCAGATCTGAGTTTTATATTCAAGTACCCACTGGTTTTGACCAGCCTTGTTTAATGTAGCTGAGCAGAGGTCATTAAGGAAGTCTTTGAATTTATTTCAATGACTATTCATTGTTTTAAAGTATCTGTTTACTAAACATTAATTTAACTTTGAGTTGGCCAAAGAGTAGAGCAGGATATGGTTCCTTGTGAGAAAAAGTGGGGGTGGCAACCCAATGGGAAAGGATTTAATATAAAGAGAGCTGGCCTTTGGGACTAAATCATCAAAGAAAATTGATATTTTTAGCATCCAAGGCCCTCTACCATCTGGCTCCTATTTACCTTTTCTGCTTTATTTGACGTTATTCCCTTTCCCACACTCTTTATAAAACTGTTTCAGTCAATAAGGAGTATACTAGCTGTTTCTCAATTCAGCAAACCACCTCTTGCTCTTACGCATTTGTAGGCTATCTCTCCTACCTGTAATGCACTCCCTCTTTATTCATCTGATCCTAATGGTCCTGAAAGGTTCAGTTGCCCCCTCTTCCCCATTGAAAAGCTTTCTCTCTCTCCAAACATTTCCGGGGTGCTCGGACCTCTTCCTGGCCCTCAGTGTTCCTCACCTTGTAATATATTTGTCAGTACCATTGTCTTATTTCTCCTAGTAAAATGTAAGCTGCTAGAAGGCAGAAGACTGTCATTTTTACTGCTCTTTCCCCCAGGGTATAGCATAGTGCCTAGTAAGTGACTTAATCAGTGCTTATTAAATTGAATTGAATATTAAGTAATAAAAATGACATTGCTAGAGACTGAGGACCACCTGAAAACATAAAAAAAGCTTCAAGAATAAGGATCCTTGGGAATGTGACCTTTTTAAACGTGGGAAGATAAGACTGACACTAGGCCTTTATTTTTTTTTAATTTTTTTAAAACTTTATTTTTTTATTCTGAACTTAAGAAATAAAACAAGCATTTCTATAATATAGAATAGAAAAAAAGATGACTGCACATTAAACGATTTTTATTCTGTGCAACTTGCTATTCCTTTTAATTCTATAATAAACTTTCATGTAACTTCTTTTTTTTTCTCCTTTTACCCTAGGGCTTTACACAGTGTCTTGGAATATAGTAGGCATGTAATCAAATGTTTATGGAATGATTGATAATCTGATTGAAATCACTAAGGATTCCAATGTTGCTAAATGAAAATAAGCAGATTTCTAATAACCACTTTGAGAAAGACTGTTTCGGGCAAGTGTGGAGGGCTGCGCATTTTAGTGGACTCATGAGTAAAGGGGCTTGCTGCGAGCGGGCATTATTTAAAGGCTAGTCAGTCCACGTACCAGGGGTAATGTGGATCTCTGAAGGTCATCATATATGAAGCCCTTCAAGCAGACAGGAAGAACAGAATGTCACTGGGAATTGTGCTGCGGAGATTAAACATTGTATTACATCTTCAGAAGACCTAAAGTGAGATAATGTGTAGAAATGTGAGGGCGCCACTTATCAGGCAGCATCAGCGTTAAACCAGTTTCGTAAGGAAAGGACTTAGAACGGTAACAACAGCTCACCACACTTAGTGTAGCATTGTGGAAGGTGGGTGGATCGGTTGTTCTTTCTGGGTGGCAGAGTACACGGAGCGCTCGGTTTAGAATCAGGAATACTCACCTTCCTGAATTCAAATCTAGCCTCAGCTGCTCAATAGCTGTGTGACCCCGGGCAAGTCACTTGATGCTGTTTACCTTAGTTTCCTCATCTGTAAAATGACCTGGAGAAGGGCGTGGCAAACCACTGAAATATCTTTGCCAAGAAAATGCCAGATGGGGGTCACAGAGTCAGACGTGACTGAAAACAACTGAATAACCACAAAACTTGTACTATACCAAGGAGTGTAAGGTGGGCGATTGTAGATACGGGGATTTTGGGTTTCGATCATAATTTTGGTTTTTGATTATAATTTTTGTCATTTAGTTGGAATGAAATACTAAAGGAGTCTAGAGTGTGAGTTGCTTGAGATCAAGGACCTTCTTTTGCCTTCCATTGTATTCTCTATGCCTGACACATCGTAGGTGCTTTAGAATGCTTGTCTGTGAGGAGTGAGAAGAAGAAAAAAGAGTGAGGAATTTACAGCTTAATTGGTAGTACAAGGACAGGCACAAAAATGCGCATGCAAATATGTGACAGGAACATACAGGCGATTAGCGTACAAGTATTTGTGTAAATGTACATAACATGGTGTAATGGAAAGAACGTTGGATTTGGAGCAAAAGGACCCGAGTGGAGCCCTGACTACCATTTAACTTTGCTCCGGGACCTTGGAAGAATTGTGTAGTTTTGCTGAACCTAATAAAATGAGGCTAGTGCAGCTACTGCAGTCCCATCGAATAGAAGCTCCTTGAGGGAGGGGATTTTCATTTTGTTCTTTGTATCCTTAGTACCCAGCAAAGTGCTTGGCACATAGTAGGCATTTAATAAAAGCATGATGAGTGATGCCATGGATTGAACACTGGATCTGAAGTCAGGAAGACAAGTTTAAATCCAGCCTCAGATACTTATTCAGCTGTGTGTGAGACCCTGGGCAGGTCACTTCATCTGTGTTTGCTTCAGTTTTCTCATATGTATAATGGGGATGGTAATAGCACCTCTTTCTCATGGTTGTTGTGAAGATCAAATGAAGCCATATTTGTAAAGTGCTTAGCACAATACCTAAAGTGTAGTAGATACTTAATGAATACTCGTTTTCTTCCTTCCCTCCTTCCTCCCTTCTTTCCTCCTTTTCTTCCTCCCTCCCTCCCTTCCTTCTTCCCTTCCTTCTTTCTTTCCTTCTTTCCTCTCCCTCCCTCCCTTCCTTCCTCCTTCCCCTTTCCTTCCTTCCTTCCTTTTCCCTTCCCCTTTCCCTCCCTCCTTTCTTCTTCCCTCCCATCCTGCTGTGTGATCGTGAAGGTAACACCGATGTCCACTTCAGTTTCTTCCCTCTTAAAACGGACATAACAGTAGCACCTACTTCCTAAGGTTGTTCTGAGAATAAATGAGAATATATTTTGAAAGTGTTTTGCAAACTTTAAAAAGGTACAGAAGCGTAGCTCTTACATTATTGCCTCAAATGGGTTTTCCCAGGAATCAGATGAAGCCGCATAGATGAGTTTTTTTTTATGTGCTGTGAGTTCTAAACAAAGAGGAGCTGTTATTTTTGCATTTAGGTCCAGTGTTTGGGCAAGTGGAGGAATTGAGTAGCAGATGTGCCTGGAGCCAGGACAGCCTGATCTTTAAAATGGAAGAGGTTAATCTCGAGTAGTTCTGAAGGCACATAGGGAAATGATTCAGCAGAGAAGAAACAGGAACACTGTGGAGGAGGAAATGAGCCTTTAACATTGTGATACAGTAGAAAGAATGCTGATTTGGCGTCAGAGGACCTTGGGCGAGCTACTCTGGGCCTCACTTTCTTCATCCATAAAATGAAGGGGATGGACTCCATCTCTGAGGCCCCTTCCAGTCTAAATCTGTAATCTTATTGCCCTTCAATCCTAAAAGAAGTACAGGTTTTTATGTATGAGCATACGTACTTGTGTTGTGGTGGGAGGAAATGTCTGGTCTTCCCTTTCTAGGCATCAAGAAAGATTTCTTGAAAAAGATGGGCCTTGAAGAATCCCTGGGTCCACAGAGGGCTCTGATCCTCTGGTTCGCTTTCCGCAGGTCAATAAATAACCATCCTGACCAGGTGGTGGCCTCTTTTCTAAACTGTTTCCAAGGATGGAGGCAGCATAATCCCCTTCAGAAAACCATTTTCCTGTTATCACCTGGACAGCCCAGAAGGTCTTTAAGTTACACACAGATAGTTCTGTTTTAGTTTAAACCTCTTTTTTCTTATATGAGTTTCCTAGGACACAGAGCATAACTAGTCATTGCCCTTCCCTTTCTTCTTTCATATGTATATTTAAGATGGCGGTCAAGTTAGTCCTAACTTTTCCTATTTAAGTACAGCAACTCGAGTACTATAGCCTTTCCACATAAGTTTAAAGGCTGGCGAGAGGGTGAGGAAACCTTATGCTTATTGAATTGAATTACTTGAAAAATGCTTACTATATACATTTACTTACATTTACTTTGATGGAACCAGGGTATCATGGGGCAGGGGGATTTAGATATTCTCTCTAGGGATTTCCATTCCCATTTCATCTTGGGCAGCCCTTGTGCAGTCTCCCTGTAGATCCTGCAAGGGGTCTACCCAGCGTTCCAGAGGCCTTCATTTAGCTCTCTTGACATTGTCTAGATACCGGTGGAGCAGTCCATCACTTGTCCTTCCCTTCTGCCACATCATACCCTTCCGCAAAAGAGGCATTCTTGCAAAAGAAATTGCAAAGAGGCAAATTTAGGTTTCCTGTAGGGTAAAACTCACTAATAACTGGGTTGCCCAAAGTAGAAGTCTACCTTGAGAGGTTCATACAGTTTTCTCCCAGTGTAGGTCTTCAAGCAAAGGGATGGCCAAATGAGGTAGCCAGGTGAAACAGTGTGTAAAGTAACTTGGAGTTAGAAATCTGAGTCCAGATCTGCCTTAGACAATTACTAGCTGTGTGACTTGGGGCAAAGTAATTTGATTTCACTTATCCTTAGTTTCCCCTTCTTTATAATGGGGATAATATAGTAGCTACCTCATAGGGTTGTGAGGCTCAAATAGGATAATGTATTTAATAGTGCATTGCAAACCTTAAAGCAGTGTATAAATGTTAGCCACCATGTTCAGATAGGGATTGGATTAATTGGTCACCAAGATCCTTTCCAATTCTGTGATGGTTTAATACTTTTTTAAAAAAAATTATTTTTAATTTATGGAATAAAATAAGCATTTCCATAACATAGTGTAATAAAAAAGATAATCACATATGAAACTGCAGATCTATTATGTACAATTTGCTAGTCCTTTTAAATATATAATAAAGTTAAGTAAATTTTTTTCTTCCCTCCTCTTGCCCCTTCCCCCACCCTAGAGATGGCTACTATTAGACACAAATAGGTATGTGTGTATGCGTCTGTGTGTGTTTATGCATACACAGATATGTATGTAAAATTCTGTACATATTTCTATTTATCAGTTCTTTCTCTGCATGTAGATAGTATCTTTTTTCATAATGGTTTAATACTTAAGAAGACTTGGATTTCTTTGGTTAGAAGGTGCCATGCAAAGTTATGATGCAGTCATACACATTCAGATGACTTAGAATATCCAAGATTAAACATTCTGGGGATTCTTAATTTTGCTGCTTATAATCAGAAGGTATGCCATTAGTTTTTGCTGTGGCTGACAAAGCGCCTCATAGGAGACAGAAGTCTTGTGACAATCCTCATAAACTTCCACTGCCAATCTTACTTTCTCAATATTTTCCTATTTTATTATTATTTTGAGATATCCCACCCCTCGTTCTCCCCCTCTCCCTCAGAGTTTATGAGCCAGGATTAAGTAAAACTAGGCAAAGGGGGATCCTAAGCTTTGGGATGAGGGAAGATTGATGAAATCAGAGCATTTTAAAATATAGGCATAGAGGGATTTCTACTGAGCCCTCAGTTGTGAAATCATTTAAAAATAACTTTGTCTCCAGAATGAGATCGTTAAATATTGGGAACGGATGGCTTGAATGATGCCAGGCAGAGTGAGAGCATCGGTATTAGGAAGTAGGTTGAAAAAGACCTAGTGGGTTTTAAGACTTATTATATTAAAAGAAAAATGTGGGGCCTTAATTAAGCAGTGAAGGTTTAATGATGCATGTTAAGCAATCAGCAATAAAATAGCCACTGTGGACAGTGATCCATGGTGGGGTGGAGTGGGGGAGTAGGGAAGAAGGAACATAGGATGTTGGAGAGCTTGAAAGAGACCTCAGGTCATCTAGTCCAGCCTTTTCATTTTATAGGTAAAGAAATTGAGGTTGGGAGAGGGGAAGCAATTTGCCTGAGGTCACCTAGGTAAGTGAGCTAGGATTAGAACTCAGATCTCCTGAGTCCAGTGTAAGGCTCTTTCTATGATACCATGATGCTTTTTCATTCAAACTCAGGTCCTCTGATGCCATATGCAGTCTTCTTTCCGCTGTATCACAAGGAGAGGGTAGGGTTGAAGGGTGGGGTAGCTTGAAATAATGCTAAAGTAAGAAAATATTAGGACAGTGAGATTGGGGATGGAAATATATGAGGATTATCACAAAACCTTTCCCTCTTCTATGAGGTTTCTTGTCTGCGGTGCTGAAAACTAATACAGTGTCTTCTGAGTTTGAAATTGAGGAATATTATAGTGGAAGGGGCCTTTGAGATTATTTAGTGCAACTATTTTTTTTTTTCCTCAGGCAACAATACTGAGGGCCAGAGGTCAAATGCATTGCCCAAGGTTGCAAAACTGGGACTAGAACCCAGACCCCATTGTCTTGATCCAAGGCTCTTTCTGTGATTATTAGTATGCTGGCTACTATTTTATTATCATTATCATTATTATTATTGAACCCAGATTTTCTTGACTGTAAGCTCTGTATCCATGCTGTCTCTTTTAAACAAGATAAACTTCAAGAATTTTTTCCTCTCTGTCTTTCTGTCTCTTCCTCTTCCCCTCCCCCTTCCTCCTCTCTTTCCTTCCTTCCTTCCTTCCTTCCTTCCTTCCTTCCTATCTTCCTTCCTTCCTTCCTTCCTTCCTTCCTTCCTTCCTATCTTCCTCCTTTGCTTCCTTCCTTCTTCTTTATTTTATTCCTCTCTCTCTCCCTCCTTCCCTCTTTCTCTCTCCCTTTCTCTTTTTTTCTCTTAGTGTCTGTCTATCCTCCTCCTCACCACCAACCCCTCCTAACTCTACTTGTGAACTCCTAGAAAGTTACCTGTGGAGCTGTTTGAGAAACCCTGTCCTAGTTGACAGACTTCATGAGTTATGCAAAGGTGTAAACAAATGTGGATGTTAATTGAGAAAGTCCCTGAAGGTTTGGTCTTTTTCTTCACTCTAAGAAGAAAACTATATCCTTTAATGAGGTGGTTTGTAGGAAGCCTTGATCGTTATGGGGTGGGAGTGACTTGTATTGCTTGACAGTTGCATGGCTGAGGTGTTAGGGATGCAGGCTTGGAGGACGAGGAGGCGGCGTGGTGTAGGATGGGGAATCAGAGGACCTGTCTCACCTGTCCTTCCCTGGCTCTCACTTTCCTCATCTTTAGATGAGGGGCTTAGGCTAGACTGACCTCTGAATTCTCTTCCAACTCAAAATCCGTGATTCTGTCACCTGGAATCGTCAGCCTGAGTATGCGTTGTTTCCTTGGAACTGAAGAGAATCATGGGTCATGCCAGGCCAGGCCAGGAATGCTGTGCTTGATTCCTGCCAGGAATTGTGGGCCAAGAGAATGAGTTTGTTAATGAAGGAATTTGCCCCGATGGTAACAGGTAAAATCCAGACCCACAACACGCATGTAGGAGAAGCCAAAGGAGAGGACTGTTAGAGAGAACCTCGGAAGACATTGAGGAGAAGAAATTTGAAATTGAGGATGGATTCGAAGAGTGGAGCACGTGCTTCAAAAGCTGCCACTAAAGGGGATGGGATTCCAGGTCCCTGTTTTGGGAGTAGGATGGGAGAAGGGAGAATGTATTCCAATGCTGTTAATGGAAACCTGGCATCCCTGTTTCGTCTGTTATCACCCAGAGGAGGGACATCTACACATTTGAAGGAAAACTGACCAGGCTTTAAATCAGATGGGATAATGCTGTGGAATTCATGCTGCCCTTGTTTTTCTAGACTTCTAACCAGGCATGATTAAAGCATTTCTCTTCTTTTTTTCGTATATTGTTTCACATTGTGAATTCATCGCCAAAGGATGGATTGAGCATGAAAACTAATCATGTTAGAGAAAAGGACGAGACTGTAGGCTACAAAGTGGCCTGGAATCAGAAGGACCACTCGATCAATCAGTAAATATTTATTAAGCATCTTCCATGTGCCAAGCCCTGTGCTAAGCTGCTGGGTTACAAAAAGAGGCAAAAGCAGGCCCTTGCCCTCAAGGAGCTTACAGTCTAGTAGGGGAGCCAACATGCAAACAAATATATACAAAGCAAGCTTTATACAGGCTAAATAGAAGATAATTAACAGAAGAAAGAAACCTGAGTCTCTGAGACTTACTGGCTATGTGACCTTGGGCAAGTCCTGCTGCTTCTCTCTGCCTCAGTTTTCTCATCTGTAAAGTGGGGATAATAATAGCACCTACTTCCCAGGCTTATGAGGATCAAATGGGAGAGTATTTGTATAGCGCTTTGCAGACACTAAAGCGCTTTATCAATACTGTTGTGGTTATTGATTTGTCTGTGAGTCCGGTCTGACTCTTTGTGCCCTCATTTGGGGTTTTCTTGGTAAAGATGCTAGAGTGGCTTGCCATTTCCTTCTCCAGCTGGCAAACAGGGTTAAGTGACTTGCCCCGGGTCACACAGCTAGTAAGTGACTGAGACCAAATTTGAATTCACATCCTCATGTCGCCAGGGCTGGTAGCTTGTCTACTGTGCCAGTGTTAATTCTTCATCTTTTTTTTTTTTAAAGGACTAAGTTGTTAAGAGTCACAAATTGAAGACTGTTTGAGGGCAGAAGAGACTAAAGCACATTTTGTTTACTAAATCCTCCTTTATTTGAAGGTTGCTTCCAAGGTCACTATCCCATTGATGGACAAGTCTAATTAATGGGTTATGGTGGGTGAATGAAAGGCCAGGGATGCTGCTAATGATAGGTGGGATTACATCATTCCTTTCACTTCAGGATTTCAGAAGTCTTTCACAAGCTGTTTTTTATGCTAAAAGATAGGGTGGGGAAACTCAGTCACTAGCTGATTACAACTTCTCCCCCCAGAGTTGGATGACAAGTCAGTGACAGGGTGATGACAGACCCTCTGGAGACCTGATGGCAGTCCTTCCCACCCTCTAGTGAGTGGAGACGTGGAGGGAGTAGATTGGGGTGGGTCTCTATCTTGGGTCACCAGCTCTTTAGTAAGGAGAAACTTCTTGTCACTCCTTGAACCTTTAAAAGTACTAGTAGTCAACTCAGCTAGCACTTATTAAGTGCCCGCTGTATGCCAAGCCCAGTATAAACACAGGTGATACAAAGAAAGGCAAAAGGCAGTCCCTGGTATCGAGAGCTCATGGCCTAATAACGGAGACAGTGTGCAAATAACTATGTACAAGCAAGATAAATTTGGAGTAATATTAGAGGGAAGGCATTAAGTAGGATTGAGGACTGAGAAAGTCTTCTTGTAAAAAGAGGCTTTCTTTGGGTGAGATTGGGTGACTTTAGGTGAGATTAGCAGGAAGCCAGGGTAGGTATGAGGCAGAGATGAGAGAGGACATTCCAGGCAGGCAGGACAGCGGGTGAAAACGCTCAGAAGTGGAGTGTTGTGTTCAAGGAACAGCAAGGCAGCCAGTGTCATGATATTATAGATTATGGGGTGGGGGAGGTGGGGGAGGCAGTATGATATAAGAAGACTGGAAAGATGGTGGTGGGAGGAACAGGTTAGAAAGGGCTTTGAGAGCCAAACAGATAATTTTACAGGTGATTATGGAGGTAATGGTTGTCTTCCTTCATTCTTGAAGAGGACTAAAATGACATTCTTGGTAAAGATATAGGGTGGCTCTCCATTTCCTTCTCCAGCTGGCAAACAGGGTTAAGTGACTTGCCCAAGGTCACACAGCTAGTAACTGACTGAGGCCAGATTTGAATTCACATCCTCATGTCTCCAGAGCCAGTAGTCTGTCTACCAGGCCAGTGTTAGTTCTTCATCTTTTTTTTTTTTTAAAGACTAAGTTGTTAAGAGTCACACATGTCGGGGTCAAGGTACAATGTGTCCCCCTGTGGCTGATCAAACCAGCACGAGCTCAGAATGCTCTACCACAGGTTGGGCACAAATATCAGCATTTGGAGTGGCGGTGTCTCTAAATTTGAGCCATGGCAATTCTGCTTTGATCATAGAGCACAGAGCCTTCCTTCTTTGATGTGGGCACGCCGTGCTGGGCGGTCCTGTGCCAGCGCCTTCCATGTCTTACAGTCGATTGCTAAGTTCTTCAGAGAGACCAGTGTCCTGGTGTTGCTTCTTCTGACCTCCATGTGAGTGCTCGCCTTGTGTGAGTTCTCCGTAAAATAGTCAAATGTGCTTTTGGCATTTGAGCAACGTGGCCAGCCCACTGGAGTTTATTGAGTAAGGAGGTGATGTGGTCCGACTGGCATTTTAGGAAGCTCAGTCTGACAGCTGAATGGGGGATGTCCTGGAGTGGGGAGAGCCTTGAGGTGAGGACACCAACCATTAGGCTATTGGAATAGTCCAGATGTGAGGTGATAAGGGGCTGCGCCAGGGTAGTGGTCATGTCAGAGGAGAAAAGGGGGGATATACAAGAGATGTGATGGTGGAAACCACAGGCCTTGACCACTGCCTGCATATGGGGAATGATACGTGGAGGAGTAAAGGATAATGATGGCATCTAGGTTGTGAACCTGGGTGACTGAAGGAAAGATGAAGAAGAAAAGGGAAAATGTCACTGTTGGCTATTTTTTTTTTCTTGGAAATTCTGGCAAATCTTGGTGCGATGGTGGGAGGTGGGGTACTCAGCTTCCCAGGCAAAGAGGAGCAAGCCGGGTAGCCCTGAGGATGGAATACCTGGAGTCACAGACACCTGAATCCACATCCTCCCTCAGATGCCAGCTCTGTGACCTTGGGCAAGTCACAGCTCTCATTCTTGGTGTCCTGATCTGTAAAAATGGGAACACTGATACACCTACTTCTCAGGGTTGTTGTGAGGTTCAAGTAAAATAATCCATGTAAAGTGTTTGGGGAATGCTGAAGTGTTATATAAATGTGACAAGACGATGGCAACGATTTACCGGCAGATTCTGATATATTTGTTTAGGAGGCCCTAGATTAGGAAACCTCTGTTCTGGAGCCCTGAAAGATTGCCTAATTCTGGGCACTCTGTCGTCCACAAGCCAGGAGGTAGGAAATAAAAGGGAAGTATGTTGGATTTGCATTACAAAGGTTGGGATTCTTATTTTTCCTCAATTGCTTGCCAACCTATGGAAGACGTATTCATTTCTGAGTTCTCGCTTCCTCTTTCATAAAAATGGGAATGATAATAGTTGAAAGGGCAGCTAGGTGGCTCATCGGATAGGTGAGCGCTGGGCCTGGAGTCAGGGAGACTCATCTTCCTGAGTTCAAATCTGGCCTCAGATACTTATTGGCTGTGTCACTCTGGGCAAGTCACTTAACCCTGTTTGCCTCAGTTTCTTCAGAAGGAAATGGGAGACCACTCCAGTATCTTTGTCAAGAAAACCCCAGACGGGGTCACGGAGAGTCAGACACGACCGAAATGCCGAATGACAACGACAACAAAAATATAGTTGAAAGAGCGCTGGATTTGTTGTCAAGAGTTGAATTCAGATCCCGAATGTAGATTCTGCCTGTGCTACTTGGTCGCTCTGTGACTTTGGACAACTCTAGGCCTCATCTGTAAAATGACAGGGGAGGGGATGGTGACTATCGATGACCTCCAGGGTGTTTCCTGTGTACCTCACAGGGCTCTTGTAAACTTTTAAGGGCTTGTATAAATGCGTTCAGAGCCTCTGGCTCGAGGGTTCAGGTTTTGGTTTTTTTTTAATGACTGGGGGCAGAACTCTTGGTCTTATCTGTGTTGTAACTCTGGGGAGCCCCTAGGACTTTTATAGGCTGTCCAGACTCCTGTGGACCTAGAAATGTTACAGAACCTGGCTTCAGCGCCCTTCCGTGGATTGAACCTGATGGTCTGAGCAAGGAGCTGAACTGGCTTCTGGGCATGTTCATTTGCTCTGTCTTGTTCCCTTATTGTTCTGAGGTTCCAAGTCAGCTGTTCCTGCTATGGTGGGAATGTCACTGACCGGTAGGACCTGACAAGCCCCAAAGGATTCTGCTGCTGCCTGGGAGATCATAACCCTGGCCGTGCTAGACCTGTGTAATACCACCAGTGAGCATCTCCTCCACCCTGTGATTGGGGTTGAAGACACATGGCCCACCTTCGCCTCCAAAGACTCGGGATTTTAAGCAATTCGGCGAGAGGTAGATGGTAGATAGGTAGAGCCATTATTAAGCACCTACTATGTGCCACGCACTGGGTTAAGTGCTAAGAACACAGATACTCTTACCAAAAAGCACCTCGATTTGAACTTGGGTTCCTGAGGGCCCTCTAAAAGCTGTGTTCCTTATAGCACTCTTTAACCAAGTTTGAAGGAAGAAGTTGTAATGCATCCTGGGGCTATGAAAGATTTCAACAGAGACCCTGCTGTGAAGTTCAACAGGGAAAATTAAAATCTGTTTCAAAACTTTCTAGTGGACCCAAGTCAAGGAAAATAAAACTCACACTGAGCTCCTTCAGTCTGCCAAGCCTAGAGTTATGAGGCCAAAGGACAGGAATCTATTTCCCCCAAGATTCACTCAACCTCTCTTTTGGCAAGTGGTGTAGAGATTGGGGGCGCCCCTGGAAGGTCACTGAAAAGAGAACATAGATCGGTGGCACACAGCCCAGTGGGGAGCTGGGGAGTGGGCATGGATTTAAGATTTCACATGAAAACCACACTTAGTGGTCCATGCAAATCAAGTTGCCTTTTCTATTGACGACTTTTATAGAAATTAAATAAGAAATGTCAGTAGATTGCACCTGCCATCCCTGATAATTGTCTAAGTAAATGGCTGGTGATACTGGTAACTATATTTCAGATTATTGTAAATAGATTCCTCCCCACCCCTACCCCCCCATTTAGCATCTACTCTGTACAGTGAGGTACTTGGTATTAGGGAAAAAACAATTTAGGTAAGACATGGCCTCTGCCCTCTCCAGAGCTTCAATTAGCAAGCATTTATTAAGCTCATTCTTCAATTAGCAAGTATTTCTTTTTTTTTCTTTTTTTCTTTTAGCAAACATTTATTAAGCTCACTATGTTCTAAATACTATAGTAGGTACTAGGGCTACAAAGACAAAAAAGAAAAGAAAAGAAAAGAAAGCTCTGCTTCTTCCCCACATGCTTACATTCTGTGAAGGGAGAAAAATATAAATGTATGAGTTTGTACAAAATAGAGACCAAATAAATAAAAGGTGATTTTGTAGGGAAGGTACTAGCAGCTGGTGGGGGTGGGGTAGAGCATGGAAACAATCTAGGCATCCCCCCTAAGAGGGGAGGGGCGGATGAGGAGTGAGTGAATTCCAGGCGTGGGAGCAGCGCTTCTGCTGAGAGCACAGAGGTGAGAGATGGAATGTCACGTGTGAGGACCAACAGGGAGGGCCAGTTTAGCTGGACCACCCAATGCTCCAAGGGGCATAAGGCTGGAAAGGCAGGTTGGAGACAGGTTACGAGCTTCCGGCAACATTCCAAACATAGTCTTTTTTTCCTTGACAAATATCCAAGAGCCGTATTGTTAACTTAGGCACATATTCCTTCTTTCACTTTCCCTGAAATCTCTTTACAATGGGGGAAAAAAAAATGATCGCCCTCCCACTCATTCTTTTATCTTTACCTTTATGCCATCTTCCTCCCCCACTCCTCTGCCTTGATCAAGTTTTTGTAGTAAACCACTTTTGTTTGGAGTAGAAACCTTTCTTCCTTCTCCCCCAAAAGGAATTTCTTGTATTCATACTTGAGCAATTGTGTTTTTATAACCCGATAAATTATATATTGCCGAAACCCATGAGGTGGGTATGACATTCTTTGATCGACTGTCAGATATCCTGAATCTCTCCCATGCTGATTTTTGGCAGCATTCTTCTGCCTGAGTGGGAGATCAGTGGGGAGAAGTGTGCCCTCCTCCCCTCATACACCAGAGAGTGGGCTCTCTTTGGTCTCTGACTTCACTGAAGCTGGAGATGCTCTAGGAGACAGTTGATAGAGTTGTCTTGAAGAAGTTTGATGTTTTCGTACACATTCATTTCATTTCAGAGTATTCAGATTAACATCTCTCACCGTTAGGGGTGACAGACAGATTGTCAGGCAAGGTGCACCTGACTTTGATTGGACTGCCGTTTGTGCGTTAGCCCCAGTGTGCTTACAGAGAAGCCTGTCTCAAGATAGCATGGGGCTGGGCTGGAGGAGCTTCTGGGCTCTAATAATTGTCTTGGCTAGATCATTCAGCCCTTTTATAAGTAGTTTTCCTCACTGATTTAAAATATTTTATAAAAGAATTTTAATTAACATTGGGCCTTGTGTTCTCTAAGAAAACAGGAAACTCTGAAAGTTTCTGACTCTTTAACTGGCAGTGTACCCCAGGTGGGTCATTTAACCTTTTTTGCCTCAGTTTCATCATCTGTAAAATGTGAATAATAATAGCAGCTACCCTAGGTTGTGAGGATCAATGAGATTATATTTGTAAAGTACAGGACTTAGCGCATAGTGAGCACTTAATAAAGGCTTCCTTCTTTCCTTCTTTCCTTCCTTCCTTCCTTCCTTCCTCTTTTTCTTCCTTCTTTCCTACCTCCCTCCCTTGCTCCTTTCCTCTCTCTCTTCCTTCCTTCCTCTCTCCCTCCTTCCTTCTTTCTTCCTCTCCTTCCTTCCTTCCTCCCTCCCTCTCTTCCTTCCTTCTGTGTGGGATGAAAGACCCTCACCAATTAAAAAATTAATTTATAATAAGGAGCCATCTTAGGGTAGGAACAGAAATAAATTTTATTCAGTTCTCGAGAATAGGGCGTCCTCTGTCAGCACAGAACACAACCAGCAAAGGAGGCAAAGTACAAGGGGCAAAGCATCAATAATTATACCTAACACAAGAGAATTCCCGCCTGCCTCTGACCCTTCTCACCATTGGCTGGGAGGCGGGCTTGCAATCTGAGCTCAAAAGCTAGACAAAGAACTGGGAAATCGAGGCACAGAAACTCCAATTCCCATTCCCTTAGTTAATGATTACAACTGAGGTGACATCTATAAATCAATAGAATAAGGGGAGAGGGAGACCCTCTCCATTCTTTTACAGTAAAGGAAAGCAGGTCACAGTGACCCTATTCTTACTGAGCAAATCTTTAAACCAGAACCAGAAGAAAGAACAAAAAGTTTCAGGGTAAACTTTCCGATAGGCTGAACCATCAGCCTATCATGGCCTCAGAATTTTCCACTTCCCTATTTCCTTATTTCTTGATTTCTTTTATAGATATATATTTATACATATCTTCCCTGTGAAGTCCTCACATTTTATTTACCTCACTTCCTTCCTTCCTTCCTTCCTTCCTTCCTTCCTTCCTTCCTTCCTTCCTTCCTTCCTTCCTTCCTTCCTTCCTTCCTTCCTTCCTTCCTTCCTTCCCTCCCTTTCTCCCTCCCTTCTGCTTTTCTCATTCGTTTATCAGACCAAGGTCCCCAGTGCTTAGCCCAAGGCCAGGTACACAATAGGTGCTTAATAAATGCTTGCACACTGACTTATCCTAGTACTTTCAGGAGTTTGTAGGTGTTGCATTCAAGATTCTGTTGTGAATGATGGTCTTTGCTTGTCTTCCTCCTGTTTTCCTGTGTGAAGTGGCCTGGTGCATCTCTAGATGCCTCCTTGGAGCCCCTTCTCCTTGTAGGAGTTTGGTCCTCCCTTCCTTTGAGTTTTCCTCATGTGTGGGAAATCTTTTGCTCTCAAGAGTCTTGACCATCTTGCTTACTAAGGTGGGGCCCCTCTTTCCTTGTATGCCTTGTCTCATTCTCCACAATGAAGAGTTTTCTGGTAGAATCTAAGCACTTTGAGGGTGGTAAAGACTCTCCCTCTCTCTGCTTCTGAATTTTCAGCATCCTGACAGAGTGCCTTGTGCATCAGAAGTGCCTAGTTAATGCTTGTCAAATTGTCTGATTAGAGAAGGAAACAGACAAGCCTGTGCTTTTGCATCCAGCTGGAAGAAAATTGTGTCCTTGGAATTTTGACCCTAAAGTTAAACTGTCAGAGTGTGGTCTATAAATGAGTAACAAGCGAGGCTTTGCTTCTGCTCTTTATGCCCCTAGGTTGAAAGAAATGAGGAGGCTGTAAGATGTGGAGACAAGATAGTACAGTGGTGAGAGAAATCAGATGACCTGAGTTCAAATTCTGCTTCTGAGGCTTTACGGTCTGATTGTTGGGACAAGTCATTTAACGTTCCTAGGCTTCATTTCCCGATTTGTGAAACGAGGGTGGATTATGATAGGTCAGAGTTCTCTTCTAGCCTAGATTTATGATTCCAGTTTGTGTCATGATGAGATGGGTGTGGGCTGAAGCTTGTAAGCCCTCACATTCAAATCTACACTAACTGGGTCACCCTAATCCATTTAACTTTCGATTACTCGTAACATTCCAGACTTTCAGTTTCTGTTGTTTTATCTAACTCTTCATGATCCATTTGGGGTTTTCTTGGCAAAGTTTCTGGAGTGGTTTGCCATTTCCTTCTCCAGCTCATTTTACAGATGAGGAAACTGAGGCAAACCAGGTTTTAAGTGACTTGCTCAAGAGTCGCACAGCTAGTGAGTATCTGAGGCTAGATTTGAACTCAGGTCTTCCTGACTCCAGAGCCTGGTCTTGTATCCAGTGTACTGCACCTAGCTGCCCAGACTTTTATTTAAACTGTGTTTATTAAATATTTACTATTGTAAGAGAGGCAGTATGATATGGTAGATAGAAAGCTGGCCTCTGACACATATCAGATGTGGGACCCTGACAGTCATTTAGCCTCTTACTGCCCCAGGAAACTCTCTAAGACTGTAAGTTGTAGGTCAGCAGTTGCAGATCTGAAGTGGTCTGAACCAGGAAAAACAAACAAACAAACAAAACTGCAAATCTATGTCTGAGACACTGCGTGTTTGGTCCTGAGCGTGTGTGTGTGTGTGTGTGTGTGTGTGTGTGTGTGTGTGTGTGTGAGAGACAGAGACAGAGACAGAGACAGAGACAGAATATTGCAGTGCACATCTAGGATTGTAAGGTCACAAGACCAAAATTAGAAAGGACCTTAGTGCTAATGTCATCCAAGCCCCTTATTTTATAAATGAAAAAAAAATGGAAGCCTGACTCATTGGAATGGAAGAGTTTACAGTCTTAGATAACATTTGGTCACAAGAGTCAGGACAGCAATATGTTCTTTTCCTCCCCAGAAGTTTAGAGATTACATGTTCTCTGAATCTTATATCTAACAAAAAATTAATGAGTGATGACTTTGTTTCGTTTTAGGGGAGCTATCCAGTTTGGGAAGATTTTATAAACAAAGCAGGAAAGCTACAGTCCCAGCTTCGGTAAGTGAAAGTATATCGTTTTTCTTCCAGGCTGTCCCAGAACTGCTGTTTCCATCGGGCTGATTGGACGTGCTTAGGGCATCGTTAGAAAAGTAATTTGAATGTTGCGTGTATAAGTATATAGAACGTGTTGTAACTTTTTCTTAAATTAATGCCATATTAAGGGGTTAGTATATGAAAATGTACTATCAACCTAAGAGTCTGGTTTAATTAACAGGGCTCTAGACCCTAAGAATCAAGAGACTGGTGTTTTAATCAGTGGCTTAACCATTAAACTTACAGAAAGTCACTTAGTTTCCCCATCATTCATACACTGAATTCTTGCTGTGTCGACTTTATAGGGTCATTATGAAGTTCATAGGAAAGTTCATATGAAATGATGTAATTGTGAAAAGTATAAAGGACTATTAACAGATAAAAGAGAGAATGAAAGGACTAGTGGATGGTAGCCTGGACTCACAGATAGGGAGGACCTAGCTTAGACTCCCACTTCAGACACTTATCAGCAAATCAATAGCATCTAATTAATAGATTTGTCCTGAGACTCAAATGAGATGTTGTATTGTAAAGCGCTTTGCCAACTGAAAAGTGCCATATAAAAGTAACTGCTATTATTAGTACTTTATGGCAAGCTTTTTAGTGCCTTAATATAAAATATTTATAGAAATATATACACATTTAACCTTTATAATACCATCTGATGTGAAATAGAAATGCTTACTTAAAAATCTTCCATCATTTAAATAAATTAAAGTATTTAAAACAATGACTATTTTAAAATACTTATTTTTGTAATTTTCATTCACTGTATTTGGTGATTTTATTGACCTATTTTGAGTTTAGAAATAAGGTTTCTTAATGAGCCTACTAGTTAAATATTTTGGTGAATAAAAAGCCTCTGTGGTGGCAGGTTTACCAGAGAGAGTGATCAGTAAGCCCTCTTAGCTCAGCAATTCAGGGTGAGTGACGGACAGGGGATGAAGAGATTCATTGTTCCCTTACAGTTGAATGGAATGAGCCTGTCGTGGTCCCCCCTCCCCCCCCAGGTCTGTCAGGCCTCTAGACAACTGTTTACCAACTGCTGGTCTGTGGACAAGCACTCGTCCATGATACCTATTACCAGAGTGTTTTATTGCTTAAAATTTGTAAACTTAAATAAATATTAGAAATGTGTGTGTGTATACGTATATGTGTCTTTTTATTTGTCCCTTCCTTCCTTTCTTCTTCCCTGCTTCCTTCCTTCCCTTTCTCTTTCTTCTTTCCTTCCCTGTCTTTCTTTTTCTTCTTTCCTTCCTTCCTCTTTCTCTCTCTCTTTCTCTCTGTCTCTCTCTCCCCCCCTCCCTCTCCCCTCTGTGTCCTTTTCCTCTGCCTTCAGCTCCATCTTTTCTCTATTACTGCCCCATGAACCATGGATAATTAGCTCTGATCAAAGAATTTAGATAACTTGCTGGTATTCGTTATAATTTGGTTTGGAGATTACCACTTGAGATTGCACACTTGGGATTTCCTTTACTGTCAGAGAATGCCAGAAGATGAGTGGGCTTTTCAATTTGAGTTCTGTCTTCTGGTTGTCAAATCCCTATTTAGTCTTATTCGGGATACATGGGCCTGGAAGTCCTGAAAGTTAACTCATCATCTCTTTTCTGTAATATCATACCTTCTCCTAAAACCCTACCCCTACTCGTCCTAACTATAACTCCATTCTGTTAGTGAGAGTATATTCAACATTATTATCAGCAAGCATTTATTAAGTGCATTCTATATGCTAGGCTCGGTGTTAGGGATACAAAGAAAAGCGGAAACATGGGCCCTACCCTCAAGGAGCTTATATTTTAATGGAGAAGACAACTTGCAGCTAAACAGGAATATTTAAGACAGATATTGGGTAGATGGAGTATAGCCTTAGAGGCAGAGGCCCTAGCAACTAGGGGGACTGAGAGAAGGTGGTTTTGAGCAGTCTGAAAGGAAGCCAGAGATGGAGAAGTGGAATGCTCTCCAGACTTGGTCAGGATAGCCATTGCAAAGGAAGGGAGACCAGAGATGGAGCACCGATGTTTGTAGGCCAGTATGACTGAAATGTGTAGGGTGTGGAAGGAGGAAGAATCTATAACAAGACTGGAAAGATAGAAAGGGGTCAGGTTGCATAGTAATTTAAATGCCATTTGTGTCCTCCTAGTCCCCTAAGTTTGAAATTTTGGTTTCCAGTCCATTTAGATCAGTGGTTAGCAAAGGCTGCGCTGTGAGTTTTGCTAAATGTGTCTTGCATTGTAGTAGTCTTGGACTTGCCTGCACAAATACAAGTCTCCCAACTCTTCCAGAGGCTGTTCCCAATTCAACAAAACATACTATGTCATAAGCAAAAAGTTCGAGAGCCACCGTATAGAATATTTTCTTCTTAACTGATTCTTCATTCGTTGCCTCTTGGATTTATTTCTCTTTTACCAGATGTCACTAGGCCGGGTGTGTTTAGCCTCTCATTCTCGAATGACTCCAGTGGTTTTCTTTTTGATTGTCCTGCTCCCAGTGTTTCTCCACTGGATCCGGATGCAGAGCCCCCTTCTAATGCTTACTTACCCGTGTGAGCCTAGGAAAGTCATTTAATCCACCTACCCCTCTGTTTCCTCAAATGGAAAATGAGTGGCTTGGACTGGATGACTTTGGCATTCCCTTTCAGTTCTGGCTCTGCGGTCCTTCTAATCAATTTCATCCCTCGCTGTTAAATTCCTAAATACTATTTTCATAATTTCTTTGTTTTATAACCTGTGCTCATGTCCGGAGTCCAGAGGTCTCAGTCTAGTAGTCAAAGCTCTTTGTCATTATCCTTCGTTGACCTCAACCTCATCTATCCAGACCCTTCCCACATGGGATTCCATGGAATGCTGTTGCTTAGTGTTATGACCAGGGTCCAGTTCAATTCATCAAGCTTTAAGTAAGGGCCTACTGTGTGCTGGGCCAGGCACTGTGCTAGGCACTGAGGATACAAAGACAGAAAGGAAGTAGTTCCCACCTTCAAGTAGTTTCTTGGGTGGGAAGGTCTGACTAACAGGTACACAGATAAATATATGCAAAATATGTGTGGAGTACTTGAGGGTAGCATTGTGGAGAGAGGGTACTAACATCTGGGGAGACCAGGCAAGATCTCATGTTGTGAAGGGAATTTGGGCTTCCAGAAGGCAGAGATGAGGAAGGAGGGTCCATTTCCAGACATGGGGTACAACCTACACAAAGACATGGAGACAGGAAATAGAATGTCATTTATGGACAACAGCTAGTAGGTTCTTTTGGTTGGTATATGGAGTATGTGAGGGGTCCTCCAAGACAATTTCAGTACTAGAGATATTTTCCCCTCAAAAATGAAATTTGTTATGCATACAGTATGGTTTTCATAGGAAAACAATCTTCTTTTCTTCTCCAAAATCTCCTGAAGTCTTCCTTTCATGAACCCTTTATGATGGTGGTAATCCACGTCCTTGGTCTGGCATTTGTGAGTTTTGTCAATCTATTTAAATCCCAAAGGTGTTCTGTGGCCAAATATAGGTTTGGGAAATGCTGATCTAGCTGACAGTATATATCGTTATTTTACAACATAAATCATGTCAGAGAAGCCTGGAGCTAGAGGATACTTTCAAGATTTAGCTCTAAAATCCCATTTCATACATAAATGAATGAAAAAGCATTCATCAGATACTTACTGTGTGCCAGGTGCTGTGCTAGGTGCTGGGAACAAAAATACGGAAAAAAATGCAGTCCTTGTCTTCGAGAAGCTTCCATTCTAACAGGGAAAGACAACATAGAAAGAAGGGTGGTGGCTGAAGGAGGGGTGTCTTGGTTGGGGAGTCACAGGATTGGTGGAATCATAGGGCGGTTTGCTCCCTCCCTTTCTGGGAATGTTAGGGTTGACTTGATGGCTGTTTCTAGAGTAAGGGGACAGGGAGCAGAAGCAGCATAGTGAGTCTGGCTTATATTGTAGGGAGACTTCTCTTTATTTGGGAGCATAAGACTTCAGGACAGAGAGATGGGAAGAGGCATCGCATGAAGAGGGCCAGAGAACAGGTCGAGAAACTGCGTTTCAGAAAAGGGATATGACTTATCCAAGGTCACATAGCTGAAGAAAATCGAGCTAGCCGGGGAGCCCGGGTTTCCTACTCCCCACCCTCATAATATTTCTGTTTCATAATGCTGCACCCTTACAGCTCCTGACTTACCATGCCTCTCACCTCATGCTCTCCCCGTTTTTTCCTCTTTTTCCATCTCAATTCTATAGTTAAGGTTGGTGGCTCATGGTCCGCCCCTCTCCGTTGACGGATAAGGAATTTGAAGCCCACAGAGGACCAGTGACTTGCCCAGGATCACACAGGCATAAGTGGCTGAGCCAGAATTTAAACCCAGGACTTTGTTGTTATTCAGTCGTGTCTGACTTTCTATGCCTGCCCATTCCCTCCCTTTTATTTTGGTTTCTTGGCAGAGATACTGGAGGGGTTTGCCATTTCTTTCTCCAGCTCATTTTACAGATGAGAAACTGAGGCAAACAGAGTTCAGTGACTTACCCAGGGTCACACAACTAGTAAGTGTCTGAGGCCAGATGTGAACTCACAGAGATGAGTTATCCCGATTCTGAGCCCAGTACTTTATTCACTGAGCCACTTAGCTTCTCCCCAAATCCAGAGCCTCTGACTTCAAATCCAGGGGTCCCTCCACACTGCCTCTTTTGAAGCCCAGTTCAAATCTCAGCCTCCTCCTTGATACCCTATCTGACTATCCCAGATTCCAGTGGGCTTTTATTAACATCATATAACCTGTAACACAAAGAGAAACTGGATTTGATTTTTTTTTTTTGTACCTGCAAGAAACAAGACACATTTTGTCTTCCTGACAAGTTTAAGCTTCTGGGGGTCAGAGATCATTTCTTCTACTCCATCCTATACAGCAGTGCAAAAGGACACATTGGTAGCTGCTCATTAAATACTTTTTGAGCTGACTTTGTATCTTAGTAAAAGAACGAGGGTAGGATATAAGGAAGAACATGAATAATTCCTAATATAATAGGTTGAAATTCAGTCACTCCTGTGGTGCCGTGGGTCTTTTGCATCCCAGGACCTCATCCTTTTCTTCCACCAGTAATCTACAGGCCTCGGCTCCATAAATTTCCCCTTACTGCTTTCCTGCCCCCCACCTTTCTGATGCTCCATTTTTGCTTTCAGGAGAAGACAGCATTTCCCCTTTGTTCTGTTGCCTTAAAAATAGTACACAATCCTATTTTAGATGTTTGGAAAATAGGGAGAAGGGTAGGAGATTACAAGAGTCTTGCCCCTTCTTTTTAGAGGTGAGGGACTATGGGTGTGGAGCCCTGCACATGATGCCAGGCTTTGTTGATACGTTGGTGAATTTTGCTGATTTATTTTTCCTGCCTGTTCTGGTTAGTTTGCCTGAATCAAACTGATAGCCAGATGCAATGACTTTCTGCCTTTTAAGTGAAGTTTCTGGTACTCTCCCTCTTGCCCTAGATGGCATTTGGCTCTCCCTTCCTTTCTAGAGGCCCCAGGGGCCCAGGCGCTCCATTAGTTTTGAGTCCCCATGCCGCTCCAAGTGTTACTCCTTCTGAAACCTGGGCTCTCTAGACGGTATCTTTTTCCTTCTTGCCTTTGGCAGAGCTCAGATGACAGACACACACCCTGGAGCCAGTGAGCCAAGGACACCCATCTCACATCCTGTTACTGGCTCCAGTGACCTCTCCGGGTTCAGGTTGGGCCACAGTTTACATCTCTTCCCCATCTCCCAGGGCACGGATTTGTTGGTTCTTAGCTATAGAGATGGTTAGGACTTTAGAGATTATCTAGTACCTTAATCTGCGGCCCCCCCGCCATTTTACTTAGAGAGATTTAGTTGAAGTACTGAGAGTCATGTGAGTAGAGATGACAGGGCCAGGTTTGGAACCTTGGAACCCAGGAGGAAGCCAAGGCTCAAGTTTACTGGAGAAAAATAGCTTAACAAAAAGTAAATGCTTCTTCAGTCTTTGAAGGACCTCTGATTTTATCCATGTCGATTCTCCCTCTCTTGCTCTAGGATAGACCACAACCCCTCCGTGACTTACTTAGAAGGCCTTTGAGAGTTGCAGTTGTCACCGATCACTTTTGGGGTGATTGGCCTCTCTGAACTAAGCTAGATCAGTGCTCGGACAACAGAATCTGTGAAACATACAGTTATTAGTGTTAAATCATCTCCCTTCCCACCCACAACAAGTAAATGCAGGCAAGTTTGGAACAACACGCCTTCTTTCTCAGGCTCAGGAGCCAACTGTCTGACTCCCACAATTCTGTTGCATGGATGCCATCCCATCATGCGTATTTCAGTAGCATTTCTAAAAGATGTAATTAAAAAAACTTTTTTCCATAGCATTTTAAGATTAACAAAGCGTCTTCTTCACCACAACCCAGGAGATGGGTAATATAAATACCATTATCTTCATTTTACATATAGAGAATCTGAGGGTTAGGTCAAGGCCACATCTTTCAAGCACAGTGACTGGCTCTAGCTTCATTCTCCAATTATACTAGGATGCCACTTTGTCTTTACCCAGAATTTTTAGTGCTGGGGATGGAGACGGGGGACTTGGATATCATCCACTTTGTTTTATAAATGGGGAAACTTGACTTCCAAAGAAGTTTAGTGCCCAAGGTTACGTGGATATTTAGTGGCAGACCTGAGACTTGAACCCAGATTCCTGGCTTTGAGTCTAGGCCTCTTGCTGTTAGGCTCGAGAGCAGAGGGTTTTTGTTTCCTAAGACACTTGAAAGATCTCAGTCCTTCAGAATGGCTAGTCTCCTAACTTTTCTAGGTAATTTCAGCTCAAATATATTGCTCATGGAGTGTATGGAGTTTGGTGTGAGGGCTTGCTGAGAGCCCTTTAGAGGGCTGCTTGTTCACCTTTGGTATCCATCTGTGACCCAACTCTCACCTGTGGCTTCAAGAAGCTATAGCAGGCACAGTGGCCACACCCTGGTAATACCATCCTGGCATATGGGCTAAACCAGGTTGGGGGTAACTGACAGGTTGCAGTCCCATCAGTGACTTAGGGGGAATGTCTACCCCGAGCATGTGAGGACTTCCCCTGGCAGAATGGGTAGATGAGAACAGTTTGTACCAAAGGGCACAAAGGTGGCTGAAGCAGGTGCCATGGATTGCTCGCTTGTAGCCTGGTTAGACATTGAAGGCACCAAGGACATCCACTGCGTCCTGGGCCATCACCAGTTGTTATGACGTTCGTCCTGCCACTGGACTTCCGTGACTCTGGAAGAGAGCGTGAAGCTGATGACTTCGTGTGATTCTGCCTCACTTAAATGCAGTTCAACAGCAAGTCAAGATATCACCCTGTGATGCCACTGGTCCTCTTTGAAAACAAAGGAACCAACAACAACCACAACAATAGTGCCCATGCCGCTTGTAAAACTGCATAATTAAATTTAAATGACGGGCAAAGACTTAAATAACAATAAATTGAGCCATTGTGCCAGAAAAAATGATGGAGATTTGAACAAGCTTTCTCGTGTCCACAGTTTTTGTTAACTAAATTGTTTGCATTCGAAGAGTTTCTCTTTTTTAAAAAAATAATAGAAGTTCTTTGGATGATGGTATTTTTGTGTTGTGTGATGTTTATTTTCTGTTCCCTTACTTTGTTCTTGCTTCATTCAGCATGAGGCTTTTCCCTGATCCTGGAGGAAGCTTCTTGTCTATCTTAAAAATAGAAGGACTCAGTTTTAAAGCATGTTTCTAATATAACACTTCCTTAGCTTTCTTTTGGGTACTGCTTGCCATGCGTGCACCCTCACCCCACTCTGCCATTCGTTATGTAGGACAATGCTTCTTCTAGGATCTACAGGCCATGTTGCTTATTTCCTTCATCATTATAGGTTATTTCTTCTTCTCTAGCTCTTCCTAGTCTTTGAATTTCCTTCTTCAAATCCTCAGTGTTGGTCATACATTTTCTTACTATGTCCACATAGGTCCCTTCTCTTCACTCACACAGTCACCAGCTTGGTTCATCCTTTTATCATTTTTCCTTTGGACTACTGCAGTGGTCTCTTCATTGCCTTTCTTACCTCAAGTCTTACCCCATTTCAGTCCAGCCTCTGCTCTGCTGCCAAAGTAATTTCCCCAAAGTGTAGATAGGACCATGCCACCTTTTCCCCCCATTTAGTAGATTCCAGTGGTCCCCTTTTCCTCTAGAATTAAATATAAACTGCTCACAACCTAGCTTTCCATCCTAACATATTACTCCCCTCCATATACTCCATGGTTCAGCCATACTGCTTTGTTTGCCTGCCTGCCCATCCCCACATGGAACTCTGTCTTCCATCTTTGTGCGTTGGTGTTGGCTTAGAGTACTCTCCCTCCCTGCCAACCCCTCTTAGACTCTCTGGCTTCCTTCAAGACTCATACACCACCTCTTAAAACTTCAGGAGGTCTTTTTTAGTGACCCGCTCCCACCCCAGCCCCAAATTGCTAATGCCTTTCCCTCTAAGGTTATCTTCTGTCTATATCTTGTATTGATCTACTTGTGTACATATTCTTTCCCCAATTAGATTGTAAGGTCCTTGAGGTCAGAAACTGACTTTGATTTTTCCTTGTATCCTTGGCACTTAGCACTGTGCCTGGCATGCACTAAGTGCTTAATAAATGCCTATTGGTTGATTGATTAATTGATCAGCCCCCGAACTTCTGCTCCCACTGTGAATTCTGGGTACCATTTTGGAAAACAAAGAAACTTGGCATAATATTTCGAGCACCAGAAATCCTATGTGAACCTCTTTTGATTACCATCAAGATGCTTATTTTGAGTGTTTCAAAATCTTTGATTAAAAGGTACTACTGATAATCTAGGCTAGTAATCTCCCCTTTTTCTCATGTTAGATTTAAAAATTTTTCTCTCTTGTTATCCTTTGTCATGTGTTTGGTGACACTGTAATTATTGCCCTCTGTTGAAAAATCGTATCACAGATTTCATTTCCTGGCCCCTTGGAAGTTTTAATGTTTTTAAAAAAAAATCTTCCGGTGCAACTCCTCAAACACATGCTCACTGAGTGATAGATTATTTCCTGTCCCAGTTTTCATTCCCAGCTACAATGACTCCATTCTGTAAAGCAGGGATTCTTAGCCTTTTTAGTGTCTTGGAGCCCTTTGGCAGTCTCGTGAAACTTAGGAACCAGATTCACAAAATAAAAATACGTGGAAGTGCAAAAGAAATCAGTTCTATTGCAATGAAGTTATTAAAATAGATGTTTTTAAGAAACAAGTTCACAGATCCCAGGTTAAGAATTCATTCTGTGAAAGTACTTCTGGGTTCAGCATCAAACACCTAGGGCTGATATCTGGCTCCTCACTTGACTCCCTGTGTGATCTGGGCAAACCACTTAAATTCTTGGGTCCCAGTTTTTCCATAAAACAAGGAATTTGGACTATATGATCTCTGAGGTTACCCCCAGCTTTAGCATTCTGTACTTGTATATTTGTGGTATTCTCTCTCTTCCTGTCCCTGCCTCTGTCTGCCTGTCTTTCTCATTCTGTCTCCCACTTCCCTCTTTGTCTCTGTCTCTCATTTTCTCTCTTCCATGCTGTGCGCTCTCTCTCTCTCTCTCTCTCTCTCTCTCTCTCTCTCTCTCTCTCTCTCTCTCACTTTCTTGCTTTCTCACGCTCGCGCTCTCTTTTTCTCTTTGACTCCGTCTCTATCACAGTTTCTCTGTCTCTGTCATTTATATCTCATGGAAACAAGGATTTTTTGAGAGAAACTTGTTGTTTTAACATTTCTAACCACAAAATCATGAAATTTCAGAGTTGGTAGGGAGCTCAGTGGCTATCTAGTCCAACCCCTAAAGAATTTCTCCTGCGATGGGGTCACAGGGGTCCATCCCACTTGTGCTTATAGACCTCCATTGTGGGGAAGTTTGCTACTTCTTGAAGCATTCCATCTTTTCCATCTCAGTCCTGAATTTTGTATGTTAGTAACTAAATGCTTAGGTGAGATTGGGTACCAAATATAATTGTTTATTGGCTTACATTGACAGTCTGCTGCTGTTGAGTCTGGTGTTAATATAACCCCATTTTTATTAATTAAATTTTATTTTTTAATGAACGAAAACTTTTTTCCTTTACACAAATATGTATAATTAAGCTAAACAAATTCCTGCATAGGCTGCGTTTTTAAAATATATGTCTTACTCTTCACCTTGAGTCTGTTACTTCTAGGAGGTTAGATAGAGTGCTTCACAATCAGTATGCTGGAATCATGGATCATTATTGCATTGATCAAAATTCTTACCGCTTTCAAAGTTGTTTGTACAGTGTTATTATATAAATTGTTTTTCTGGTTCTGCTTATTTAATTCTTCCTCATTGTTCACTTTTATAATACTAATATTATAGCACACATTTTTTTCTGGTCCTACCAGCTTTGCTCTGAATCAGTTCCTGCAAATCTTTCTATAACTTTTTAAAACCACCTTTTCCCTCATTTCTTACAGCACAGTAGCATTCCATTGTACCCATATAGCTACTAGATTGTAAGCTTTTTGATGGCTGAGGCTGTCTTTTGCCTCTTTATGTATCCCCAGCAGGTAGCACAATGACTGGAATGTGGTGACCCTTAATATATGTTTAGTGATCAATTGATATGCCATGATTTATTCAGCTCTTCCTCAGTTCGTGGGTATAGCTTTAGTATCTAGTTTTTGGGGGTTTTTTTTGGCCATCACAAAAATAGTCCCATTTAAAAGGAGTTCTGTAGTGGGTGAGATGAGAACCTCTCTGAGCCTAAGCTTCCTCTTCTGTGAAATGGAAATAGTAATACCAGGGGTCCTTACCTCAGAGGTTGTTGTATCTCCTGTGAGAATATATATACATATATATGTATACGCACAAATACATACATACACACATATGTATATGTATGTGTATATATGTGTGTGTGTATATATATGCATATCTATGCACACATATATATGTTAAATGCTTTGCAAACCTTAAAAAGGCTTGTTCTATCTGTCCATCCAGTCTCTCCCTGTATGTCTGTCTCTCCTTCTACTTATCCATTTCTCTATGTATCTATCCATTCTATCTCTCTATCCATATCTGTCCCTATGTCTCTATATCCCTATCCATCTCTCTGTCTCTATCCATCTATCTACCTATCTCATCTCTCTGTATGACTTTTGTCTTTCTCTCTTCCTGTCTCTTTTCATCTATCTGTCTGACTTTCCGCCTAGCTGCCTATATGTCTGTCCTGTCCTATCTGTCTCTGCGTATGTCTAAGCTGTGTCTCCATCTATGTGTTGATCCTTCCATCAGTCCGTCCATCCATCCATCCATTATTGGTGATGCAAAAAGGCCATTTCAGTGTTTTCTTGCAGAAATTCACTCTGATTGGACTGTGAAGGCTTTAGCCTTTTGTCTCAGATGCAGTTGCTGGAATGAGACGTTCCTCATGCTTTTGTTATCTGTTTGCCTTTCAGGACTACAGTAGTAGCAGCAGCTGCCTTCTTGGATGCCTTTCAAAAAGTGGCGGACATGGCTACCAACACACGTGGTAAGCAGATGCAGGCTGGAAGCTTAGCACGGACTGAGCTCTTCACGTGATTCTTCACCCTTGGGTGGTTTTACAAGAAGTTGCCGCTTAAATTATTATCATAGGGCTCTTAGCTGTACTGCTATCCTTTAAAAAAGCCCCGATAACAAGAAAAAAACTTTGTGGGATTGAGGGATGTCAGGAGAAGAAGCTGTGGAAATTTCCTTAATAAGAGGCATGTGCTATAATCAAAAGCATGTGAAGAGAGAGGGACTAAGGAGTGAAAGTGAAAAAGCCTAAAATAGCTGTCATTTAAGCACAGTGTTGTCTAATTGTTACCTTTAATGATGGGTCGAGACTGTATTGTCTCTGTCTTTGTATCCTGTCTAGCCCAGAACTTTCCATGTCCCAGGTTCTTAATGAATGTTGGCTAAGACTAGAAATTCAATTTTTTTTTTTACCCTCACACGAACTTTTTTTTCTATTAATTTTTATTAGAAACGTAATAACCTCAGCTCTCTGTACTGTGGGGATTGAGTGAATCACACTGACTCGGTCTCGTGACTTGATTCTTGAGCTAGACTCAGTTCCCTTTCTATTCAGTTATGGGTCTAGACCAATTTCTGTCTTGTGAGAAAACTTGATTCAATTATGGGAATTGTGAGAAAACTTTATTTCATTGTTTGAATCCAAACGCTGTGTGGTTGAGAAGCTGGACCACCTCCATCAGTTGCTTAGAGACCCTTAACTAAGGACCTGGGTTATGCTGACCAGAAACCTGGTCAGATCCAAAGATGGTTGTAAGGATTTTTCTCAAAATTAATTATACATCTCATGCAACCCATTTGTCTTATCGGAAAACTGGCCCCATACTGGTCAGTCACTTATTGTTTGCTTGTTCCTTTGATTGAACACAGACACTTGGTGAGGAGGGAGTGGGGTGGGGGTGGGTGGGTGGGGGTAGGGTGTAGGACACCTTCCAGGGAATTGTACTTTGTTTGCTCTCTTCCTCCCAAGGAAAGCCCCTAATCTTTCTTCCAATTAGAAATCAGATTATCTAATTTTGTGTGCTGCTTAATTGTTTTCTTTAATTAATTGGTCTTATTTGATTAATTGTATTTATGCATGAAAATCTGTCTCCGACGGTATCTAGGGTCCAATGTCAAAGTTGAGTGAGCTCAGTCCTGATTTGTTAGGCAGTTGGCATGCAATGCTTAAATTGATTTGCCTGGGAGCTTGAACCTTTGTAATGAGAAATAAATTCTCAAATAAAAAGTGTATAACCTAGATGATTTACATTTCATTGAAAGTAAGAGATAGATAAAGATGTAAAAAATGCATTTGCCCTGTCCTCTTCTTTTCTCTCTGTGTGCTTAAAAAGGTCCTGCTTTAAAAAAAAAATGATGGCCAATGTGCACTTTTTTTCTTCTAATCCTGCCTCTCTGCTTTGCATCACTTTGTGCATAGTCATCATATTTCTTTTTATTCCACATAGCCGTCATTTTTATGGGGCAGTCCTATTGCGTTACATTGATAAAACATGATTGTTTCTACCATTCTCCAGCTTTTGGGACACATAAGTTATTTGTAGTTTTCTGTTCTTATCAATAAAACTGCCATGAGTGTTTTTGTACAGGCGGATCTTTTTATAATACTAACATTTTTTGTTTTATGGGTTGCAGAGGCCAAAGAATTTATCAATTGGTAGTCAGCCTGCTAGTTATAAGCCTCTGTGTTCTTAGCTAGGCTGGTCTTTGGACACCAGACATAGTTTGTTGTTAGGACTCCATGTCTTTCCAGCATGTTGGAATCTGACAAAGGTTGTCTTTTTCTGGGATAGCCTCTGGGAAGCAGGCCTATCTCCCCACCAAATTTTCCCAAAAAGATGGCATCAATTTCCAATTTTTCCAATAATGAAATAGAATGGCTTTTCCCTGGCATTCACTCTTCTTCGACTTTATGGTTTTTAACTCTCTTGGAAAATTTGAGTTTTAAGGTGTCTGTGCTTTAAAGTTATATTTATTTTCGTTTCCTGGATTAATAGGAAATTGGAACAGTTTTTTAAGTATTTATTCAGAACTTGAATTTTCTCTTTCTAAAACTGCCCTTTGCATCTTTTTGATGATTTTATCCATTGGAGAAATAGGTGTTCTATTTATGAATTTGTATGACTTTCTTACAAATGAGCAGTTCTTTAAGTAGTTTTTTTTTGTGTGTGTCATGGACCAATGAAGCCTATAGACTACTTTTCAGAATAACGTTTTTTAATGCATAAAATAAATAAGATTACTAAGGAAACCAATTGCATCGAAATAACAGTTTTCAGAATACTAAAAAACAAGTTAGTGGGCCCCCAGATTAAGAATTTGATAAATTCTGATTTTGTTAGATAAGCTTATTGTTAGTATTGCCTCCACCCCCACACTCTTTGTTTTCTTTTTATTATTTTGTGTTTGGTTTTTGTTGCATAAAATCTTTTCATTTTTATGTAGTCAATGCTGTCTCTCTTATGCTTAATAATTCTATTTTTTCAGTAACAAAACTTTCTCCTCTGTACAATTCAGATAGATAGTTTGCTTTTCTTCCCATTTAAAATGATTTTTTAAAAATGTTTAGATTATTGTGACAATTGGAATTTATTGTTGTATATGGTACGAGGTGTTACTATAAACTGATTTTTTTCCTAGCCTTCCTTTCTCCGCAGTTCTATTGAATAATCGTTTTCTTTCCCCCAGCATTTCACAGTTTGGAATTTTGAGGTTCTTAAATGTCTTTTCTTAGATATGCCACAATAATAGTTTTTCTGCTGCTCTTATGCCCAGGATGGCAGAGAGTCTTGAGAGGTATGCTGTTATTCCATCATGGGGTAGAGCATCCTCTTCCTTTACTTCATTCCAGACCTTTGGGATGCTCAAATCCTCTTTGCTCCTGAAGCCCAGTAATTGCTACATGCTAACTTTAGGTCGTAAATCTCTGTGAAAAACTTCTTACTCTCGGGCACAAAAGGATACTGTCTTTTCTGATTTATTTGGTCAATATACCTGTAGCACGGTGTTTACTTCCTCTTTAAATTAATCTGTAGATATAGCAGTTTCAGAAAGTTATATGCGATAGTACCATTAATAGCAATACCTTGCCTTTTGTAGAGCTTTGCAATTTTGCCTGATTTCTTTTTGGTCCTCATAAAGACCTAACAAAGGTGTCAGGCTGGGTGTTAGCTCTGTTTTATGTATGAGGAGATAGATGGAAGCTCAGAGACGCTATGAGATGCCTGAGGTCACGCAGCCAGTGAGTGGTAGAACCAGGGCTAGAATTAGTCCATTGAATCCTCATGTGAGGATAGAAATTAATTTTACGCAAGACTGCGGTTATATAAGCATATTGCTTCATCCCAATTACATTTTCTTGCTCCTTGTGTGTGGGTTCAGCCGTATTTTGAACTCAGCACATCAGCTTTCTGATTGTTTTCAGGACTTGCACGTATTCACATCCTATCCTTTCTGTGGTTGGCGATAGCCTTTGGAACATAGAAAAATCGAAGGTCGTACTGCTGTCGAGGAAGAAATTGCAGAAATACAGAACAGAATTTTTGTGAGTCTCACGAGAGACGGCCCGCAGATCGGATGTTGTCTTAGAAGGTATCTTTGGGGTCTTCCAGAAGAATAGCGGGGGTTTCTTTGGAGGCTGCTTTGTTCACGTGGAGACCTTTAGGGCCCCGCATTGCTTGTTCATTGAAGGGAGAGAAGAGGAAACTCAAGAGAAGGGAGAGGAAAGTAATCAGGGTTGGTAGATGTTGAAACTGGAACGTACAGCCTGCAGTGGTGGGGAGACAGTGGGCGTCCTGAGAATAGGCTTTTTGACAGAAGGATCCTTAAATGCTGCACCACTTACGTATCCATCCTCGTTTCGATATGCTTTGACATACTTTTGTTACAGTTCATTGTCATTGACGTCATGGCCCACCTGCTTGAGAAAATGATTTTTACAGAATTCTGGGTGTATTATCTTGGTGAGTCCCTGTATTGGTTCCTTGTATAATGAAAGGGGACTTTTGAGATGATCTAGTCATAGGATCGTAGAACTGGAAGGAACCTTCAGATCAGCCAGCTCATCCCCTTCATTTTCCAGATTAGAAACAGGGGTTCTGGAGAGGGCAATGACTTGTCCAAGGTCTTTCTGTTGGAAAAGTGTATTGTTAGCAGAAGTGAAGGCCTGTTTCCCCAGAAGTGGTGAGAAAAAGGAGTTGGAACATTGTTGAACCCACAGTAAGTAAAGGCTTTAGACTTGACTTTTAACAATGAGTGTGCATTATCCAGAAAATGGGGACTGAGGGATTGCCTTCAAGCTGTTTAAAGCAATACAGATGAAGTTTCATTTATGCACAGAAGAAATAGCTGCCTTTTGCCTGTTGAAAATTTCTTATATTAAGACTATCACACCTTGAGAATCTTATTTCAGACTTTTAAAAAAATCTTTTCTCAGTGGAAACTACAGAAGGAAATTTAAACTCTTTAAATTGTGTCTCTTCTGGGAAAGTATTCAATATTTCAGACTCGCAGATCCCTTGGTTTCCAAAATACTAGCATTTTACACAGTTTCCTAAAGGGAAGCAGCACTCCTGTACATTTGTCCTTTTTAAGCAAATATTGTAGACTAGATAAATTGATAAAAGCGCAGTAATTAGGGAAAAGCTTATTTTAAAAATGAGCACATATCAGAGGAAAGTTAATCCTTTTACCCCTCATAATTTTATCTCTTTTGTAAAATAGCAGTGGAAAATGTAGTAACAGGGCACTAATATTTTCATTAAAAAAAAATAAAATAGTTGGACAGAAATAACACCAATGTGGCGTCAAAGTGAATATTTAATTTAATGAACTTAGAAATTGCGTTGTACTTGTGTATTAAAAAGTCTTTAATTTGAAAGGTCTGAAGAGAGTGTGTGTATGTGTATGTATGCGTGTGTGTGTGTTTTCCTCTTGGTTAATTTTGAATTTCTGGGTAGGTATGAAATTGTATCTATAATGTAAAAGCACATCTTAGATGAGATCACATAAGACAAGGATATAAAAAGCACTTTGAAAGCTTTAAAGGGCTAAGTAAATATCAGCTCATTATTATTATGTCATCATGTCAAAGACCTGTACTTTCCTTGGTTTTCAGGAAAACCTGAACTCTACTTGGTATAGAAAATCTCTCCACTGAGAGGAATTGCAATTCCTCTGTAACCTTTGAAGTCTTATAGTGTTGACTGAGGCTCAAAATAGTAGTGACTGGTCTATACATGGTCATACCTGTAGTGAGAGTCAGAGGTAAGAATTGAACCTAGGTCTTTTCGATCCCAAGTCCAGCACTCTGCCTTGCTGCCTTTTCCTTAAAATTATTTGTTTATTATGCCATGTGGTATTGGTCATAATAAAGTAGGCTTTGGGCTGTCCGTGGGTGTCCTGATGGCCAGTATTCTTATATCTTCTTCAGACTTTGCACAATGTAGTTTCAAATTCTTAATGGAGAAGTGAGTTGCTCCACTCATGGAGAGATGATATGGCTGAAGCTGTCAGAATGTGCACCCTGATATCTTCAGGACCTTAGGTTTTATGGTGAGCAGTATGTTATATTAAGACTGGGGATGGAGCTGTCTCTTTCTTACTCAGCAGTAGTCTTTCTTCACTGCTGGCTAATCTGTTTGTGTCAGCATTGACTTTGAAAAACAAGATACTGTGTGGTTTTTTTTATTACTATTATTATTGTTATGTGGATTTGGAATTACTTCTGTGGCTAGAAAAAATTCAGTATCTCAGGGATGTTTGGGAATATGACATCACAATTTTCCAGAAGTCAAATATTTATCAAGAGATTTTAAATATTAAGATAAAAAGAAAATGGATTCCAAACAGGCTGGAATTGTTTTTTAAAAGTGATATTTTAATAGAAATTTTTGGACAGTAAAGCACATGGTTTTATTAATCTTAAGTAAGGCACATTAACTCTCCTCCAATTTTACAGCTTTCTGTTTGTGGCTTAAATTAGTTGATTTCCATTTCAAAAAATTTTGGTGTAAATATTTTTATTTCAGTTTTTGAAACCTGAGCTTTCATTTATGTTTTTAAAAGTCTTAACTTGAAAGGTCTGAAGAACACATACATGTATATACACATGTAAACATGCATACATATGTATGTGCATGTATGAAATCCTCATTCTAGACAGCTATACTATACTCTTAACTCTGCTTGAACTTTTAAAACTTGTGTCTTTGGCATGAACTCTACTAAGTTAAATTCCCCCCAGAGTTAAGAATTCCTGTTGTTGGTTCTTACACCTAACATTGCTACTGAACATCTCATAGCAGTCCTTCTGTTCATCTGTAATTATGCTGCCCCCTTCTCCCCATTGGCTGTGCCAAGTGTCTCTCTTCAAGCCCCCCACTCTATCCTTAACCTTCCTCCCTCATCAGATGGCCTCACCCACTAAAAGGTTGAGGCCACCCATCGTGAGTTTGTCTCTCATCCTGTACACTTTAGAACCTCTCTGTGTTTATATCCGCACCTGTCCTTTGCTCTAGGTCACGAGATGATGAGATGGCCCTTCTTTGTTATTGCTAAACCACCTGGCCATCTTGTAATCTAAAGCTGTCTCTTTGGTGTAGACTGTCCTCTTACTTCTCTTTTCCCTTTCACCGCTAAGCTCCTAGAAAATTGATCGATTCCTGTTGCCTTCATTACCTCACCATCTACTCTTTCCTTGGTCACCTGCAGTCTGACTCTTCACCCCACCGCTGGGCTGGAAATGCTTTCTCAAAGCTCACTGCAGCCTTCATGATTGGCCATTGAATGTCCTTTCCTAAGTCCTTATCTTTGAACTTTCTATAGCATTTGACACTGTTGACCATTCTTTCCTTTTAAATACTGTGGATTTCTGTGAAACTCCTGTCTGTATTTCTACCTACCTGTTTGAGCTCTTTCTTGGTCTTTACTGCTACACTATCAACTTTTACTCCCAGGAAGGCTCTTTGTTTCATCTCTTCTCTTCTCTTCTCTTCTCTTCTCTTCTCTTCTCTTCTCTTCTCTTCTCTTCTCTTCTCTTCTCTTCTCTTCTCTTCTCTTCTCTTCTCTTCTCCCTTCCTTTCTTTATTTCTCTCCTTTGGCAATCTCTTCTCTTCCCATGGCTCCATTATTACCTCTATGTAGATGACTCCCAAATCTATATCTGTCTAGCACCTCCCCCTGAGCTAGTCTTGCCCCCCACTCTCCTCTATCTTCCTTCCCTCCCTCTCCTCTCTCTTTCTGTCTTTCTCACTCTCTCTCTCTGTAGAATGAAGAGCTTATCTGCATTAATAAGATTTTTTCTGACATTCTACCCCATTTTTGTATATATACACATGTATATGTGTATATATATGTGTGTATATTTGTGTGTGTGCATACACACACATATTTCTATCTCTATCCATCTTCAGTTTCCGTGGCTATTTCCATCTGGTCCTTTGACCACCTGGTTATTCTACTGGCTTCTCAAACAGCGTTTCTGAAACCTACCCCGCCCCCCAAAAAAAAACCTCCTCTTAACTTTTCTGTTGATGGTATCGTCATCTTCTCAATCACCTAGTTTGAAAACTTAATCATCTTTGATTTCTTCCTCCTTCTTTCCCTTCACATCCAAGCCATTGACAATCCTCTTGATTCTACCTCCACAATATAGACCTAAGGAGTCTGCCCCCTAAACTACCAGCAGCAGGACCTTTTTACCTCTTGGCTGAACTATTGTAATAACCTCTTGCCAGTAGTGACTCTCTTCAGTCCTTTCTTGAATAGGTGCCAGAGCAGTCTTCCTAATGCACAGATAATCTCATGCTCAAAAACCTTCAATAACTCCCTACTGCCTATCAAAAAAAAAAAATAGAAACTCTTCAGTTAATCTTTTTTTTTTTTTAAACCCTTCAACTTATCTTCTAAGTCCCTGTCAACATCTGGGATCCAACCAGTCTCTCTGGCTTCATTTCCTCCTCAGCTTTACTTATTCTACCTTTGAGTATTTCCATTGTTATGCAATGCTCCCCTGCCTCTTGCAAGGCTGCTCTCTATGCCAGGAATGCACCTCTCCTTCACGTGTGCCTGTAGAAAATGTTCTCTCTTCTAAGGTTCAACCAAGGGGCCTCCTTTTCTATGAAAAAGATCCCTGGCTAGATCCCTGAACTAACCACCTGAACATGTGTTGCTCTTCCTCAAGTTTTCCTAGAACGCTTTGTCTGAACCTCCTATCTCCTGGGTTGTATTTTCTCCTGTACTGTACTTACCCATATGCACCCCTCCCCTTTCCCCCCAGGCATCTTAAGACCCTGGCACAATCTGTCTTGTTCTTACCTTTCCAGATTTATTTTCTGGTACGTTCCTTAATGCACATTGTGTTCCAGGCAGACTGAATTATGAGCTGTTGCCCATTTTCATCCATTTCCCTCTTAAGAGCTAGTACCTAGGACGGAACACAATACTCCAAATACTGCCCATTGAACACAGTATAAAGAGACTGTAGCTTCCCTCATTCTAGATATTGTGATTTTATTGGTGCTCCCTAAAACATTAGTTTTTTTTTTTCAGCTGCTCTGACACACCATTGACTCATAATAAGCTTTATTAGGAGGTTTACCAAAAACCTAGTTTCTTTGATGGGAGCTGCTAAGTCAGATTCTATTCCTCACTCCTTAGGTCTATACTTAAGAATTTCACTGTAGGTTCTAAAGATACTTGTATCTCCTGCCCCTCAATGAGAAGTCTTATGAAAAATGAATTCAAGAATTAAACAGTTTAGCCTGGAGCTAGCAATTATATTTCAAAGAATGAGTGTTAGCAAATAGAACATTAATTGAAGGATAAGAAGATATCTATTTTAAGAGGATGACCATATGTATGTGGATATGTATACATATGTGTGTATATATATATATGTGTGTGTGTATGTATTATACATACATACATCTCTCTATATATTTAAATAGATAATGTTGTAGGCCTGCTTTTCAGTTAAAATACATGATTCTTGATTAACGTTGATACCAGAACAGGGAAGGCAATGAATTGTTTGGTCAGCAAACAGTTTAGTAGCCATCATGTTGAGTTCAATTCAGCAAGCATTTATTAAATACTTACTATATGCCAGGGATGGGGCAGTTAGGTGGTACAGTGAATAGAGCTCTGGGCCTATAGTCAGGGAGACTCATCTTCCTGAGTTCAAATCAGGCCTCAGACACTTACTTCACTGCATGACCCTGGGCAAGTCATTTAACCTTGTTTCCCTCAGTTTCCTCACCATTCAAGTCTTTTTGCCAAGAAAATCCCAAATGGAGACAGAGCTAAAAAGACTGACCAACAACAGAAATGTGCTAGGCACTGTACTAGGCCTGGGGATGATAAAGATAAAAATGAAAGTCCTTGTTCTCAAGGAATTTAACATTTTCCTCTCTGGGGTGGGATGGGGTAAACATACATACACTGATAAAGAAATCTAAAAGATATGCAAGGTAATTGGGGAATACTAACAATGAGGATAAATGGGCAAGATGCTGACACATTTCACTTTATTTTAAACCTTTTAAAAACAACTTTTTAATGGATTCGTCTTGTAGTAGTGTGTCTTACAGTTCTCTGTGTTTGTGTCTTATCCTCTCCTAGGCTGTGAGCTCTGTGAGGACAAGGGAGTGTGTCTTATCCCAACTTTGTATCTTCCTCAGAACCTAGTGCAACTCAGGAGACCCTCAGTAAATGTTGGCCAAATGGATTATTTCTCTGACCCCCTGGTGAAAGGCTAATGAGTAGTAAATTACTGAAAAGAAGGTAGAAGTGGAAAGGGAGGGACTCGGGGCTGAATAATCAGCCATCTGGATAATCCTCAATAAGTGAGAGTTGATTGCATGAAAGTTATGCTGACAAATATGTGGCTGAGTGAGTGTCCTCTGTTTGTGTTTATTAGTTACTAGGCAAACCCTTAAAAATGACCTCTGTTTCTTTTAGCAAGCTCAGGCCTGTATGACTCCTTTTCTTCATTCACCCAACGTAAGTGCCTATGTCTTCTCTTGTATCAGTCAAGTGTTCTTGAGGGGTGGGGGGAAGGGAGAGGGATACAAAAGAAGGAGGAACAGTGGTCTTGTTTCCTCCTCTAAAAGCTTACATTTGAGTCACTTAAAATATAAAAACAGATAAGAAACAATGAGAGAAGAAAATCCAGTCCTAGATAATCACCTCCAAGCTACACCCAACAGAGAGATGACTTGCAATGAGTTGTGAAGGAAGTGATACGGGTTCATGATTACTTGAAGGACTAGCAGAGTGGAAAGGAATTAGACTCTTTTGCTTGTCCTCAGAGAGCAGAATTTGGAGCAATATGGTGTGGGGGTGTAAGGGAGAAAAATTGTAAGAAGGTTGATTTAAACTCCATGGAAGAAAGACTTTGCAATTAGAGCTAGGTTGGCCAATTCCAAACCCTACCACTTGCGCTCTCTCCATCTTTCTTATCTTTTTCATTATTCACCCTCCTTCCCTAGAACTTTGGACTTTGCCCTTGGGATGCTGGGTTCTGCTAGGTGAGTTTTTACTTATCTTGCTTGGAACCAAGCCTTTCCGTAATTTTTTGGAGATTTCCAAACCCAGTTGCTGGCTTGTACTCCCTCATTCCTTTTCAGCTCCCCTTTATGTGGAGTCTTTCCCCACAAAAATGTCAGATTCTCGAGGGCAAGGACTGCCTTGCATACCTGCATTTGTACCCACAGTGCCTGACACATAGTAAAATATTAATAAATGCTTCATCTCTTACAGAAGATTGAGCTGCCGCCCGAGGCTGGATGGTTGTTCGTTGGGTGCGTGGTAGAGGGGACTCCTGACTTGGCATGGATTGAACTGTGTGGCCTCCGAAGGGCTTTTTAATTCTGAGACTCTGTGGTTCTGGGTATTGACTGGAGGAGAAGAGTTTAGGCCATGCCAAGCCAGGAAAATGTCATGGAGACAAGAATACATGCAAGATATAAGGAGGCCAGCCTCGCTGGGGTATAAAGGAGCTGGTTGTTGGTAAGTAGTATTGGAAAATGAAATTGTATTGTTCAAAGAGAGCCATATAATGGAAGGCTTTAAATAGCATGGGCGCTGAGGGGCATAGATTTGATCTGCTTAGCGATGGTGGGGTTTGGCCGGCTCTTGATTCTTGAGCGCGTGTTTTGCAGAGATTATTCTGGGGGCCGTGTAGAGGCTGAATTAGAGCGATTCTAGAAGCAGGGAAAACAGTCAGAAAAGGCCATTGTAGTAATCGAGGCACGAACAACTGGCTGGAGAAAGGCTGAATGACAGCTTGTATTTCTGTGCCACATTTTAATGTGCTTCCCTTGCAGTGACTTTGTGAGCTGATTGTACTAGAGCAGTTTGCAGAGTTGGAGAAATTGAGGTTTGGGAAGTTTAAAGTCACTCGTCCAATGTGTGTAACCCCCCAAACGTCATTTAGGACTTCAGGTCGGGTCCCTGACAACAGGTGCCGTGTGTTTTCCGCTGTGTCCACCATATCACCTCTAGAGTAGTCAGTTAACATTTACTAAGCACCTACGGTGGGCCAAACATTGTGCTAAGCACTGGGGATGTGAGGGAAGGCAAAAATGTGGTCGCTACCGCCAAAGAGCTCGTAGTCTAATGGAGAAAATCTGAGAGGCGCTGTAGAGGATGAACCATCAGGACCTGATGACGTATGTTGACACTTTATTTCCTTTGCCCTCTCATAACCACAACAATAGACATTTAGATGGCACTTTTAAGATTCACAAAGTATTTTATATGCTTCCTATTGCCTAGCCTGACATTTAATCCATTCTGGCTCCCATCTACCTTTCTGGTCTTATTTCATATCCCTCACAATCACACGAGCTCTGGTCTAGTCACACACGCCTTCTGGCTGTTTCCCTTTAATGACAATTCATCTCCCACCTCCATGGCCTTGCCTAAGCAGTGTGGGGAGGGAGTGCACTGCCTCCTCCTATCTGCTATACAGAATCCTAGTCTTCCCTCAAAGCCAAGCCCAGATAGCCTGGCCTACGTGAGACTTTTCCAGACTACCTCCTCTCTTTCCTTCTTGCTGTATGCTTGGTACAGCAGGGGAGTGATTAGAGGAACCAGAACAGAGGTACGTCCCATTGTATCTAGACCCAATTAGGAGTTCCCCTCGCTGCCCCAGCTATATTTGTATTTATTTACTTGTTGTGGAGCTTCTCCACAGTAGAAGGTAAGCTCTGTGCAAGGCAAAGACTGGTTTTTGGGTGTATCTTCAGTGTCTAGAACAGTGTCTTGCACACAGTAGGCTATCATAAATGTTGGATTTTATTTAGTTTAAAAATCCCAGTTGACCTTAAAACAACCCTGCAAGCTAAACTCCACGGCTATTATTATTTCCATTTTACAGATGAGAAATTGAGGCTCAGAGAAATTTAGTGACTTTCCGAGTGGTCACACACAACTAGTAAATGTAAGAGGGCACATTCAAACTCAGCTTCCTCCTGACTTAAGTTTTGCATTCTACATTTCATAGGCTACTATTACATGGGGTACCATTGACAATGACGGAGAGTTAAAAAGCAGTGATAGTGTAGCTAACTTTTTAAAGATAATGCAATATTTATAGGACATGATTTTTAAAAAATGCAATTGCATATAGAAATTAAACTCACCCATGTTTCTTTCCTGACATCATTTCAAATTATCTTTCAGTTTTTCACATGTATATGCATATGCATCTTTATGCATTTATAACCATGAGGCATATATTTTATTTGCAATATTCTCTACCCTCTAAGGGAGTTTTCAGGCTAACTTGGAAAGAATGCTGATCCTCAGGATAGGAAAACTTGGGTTCAAACTCCGGCTCTGTTAAGTGATTCCGTGACCCTGAGCAAATCACTTAATTCTTTGAGTCTTAGTACTTACTCTGTAAAGTGAAGATAATAGTATTTGTGCCATAGAGTTATCTTAAGGAAGGCTTTTTGTGAACTTTAAAACTATTATCAATAAAATTATAATTAACAATATTTTATTAACAATCAGCATCACTAACAAGGTATTATTTTATAGATGCATTAAAATCTTAATAGATGCTTCAGAAATAGTATTGTGAGGTTGGCAGTGATAAGCTGCCAAGGAAAACTCTGAACATACCTATCAAAACTAGTAATAGCTCGTAAGGTTTTGGCAAACTGTTGAATACCAGTAAGCAATGAGGGAAGATATTTTCTGAGTGAAATTAGGACAGAATGTAGCTTGAAAAGCAGAAGCTTACACCGACAACTCAGTTTTGAAATAATACTTTTCTTCTGCATCCATGAGAAGTACTTTTAGGCAGCTGTGATATAGAGTTAAGTGGAGAGTTCAGATTTTGGAGACTCCGATGCCAGGCCTGGCTCCATCACTTACTAACTCCATAACCTAGCTAGAGTGGATCTCTTAACTTCTCTGGGCTCTTGTTTTCTTCCCTCCAAAATAATGAGGCTTCTAATAGTCCTCCCAGTTCTAAAGTTCTCCATTGTAGGAATTGACTCTTCATTGAGAAAGTACACATGAAGGTTATCTTTGGAATGCCTCTTAAAATGGACTTGGATTGACTTCGAAGTTCTGGATGACCCAGAAACCTTCCCAGCCTTTAGTTCTTAGGGTTTTGATCTCCTCCTCTTGTTTCTGGTTCATGTGGATTCTGATCTAGAAGCCTAACAAAGAATGAGCTTTGTGTGCTGTTGGTGGATATACTTTGAAAAAGTTTATTACGGTATTTGGAAAGGGGGGAAAGAAGGTAATAAAATATAAGGGCATTTAGAGTGCATGTGTTCAAGCAGATAATTGCTTGTGCAGCAGCGACTGCCATTATTTTTCTCCTAATTAGGTCATCTGTGACTAACCTAAAAACAAATCTCAGTCTGTTGTGTTGTTGAGCCGTCCTGGAGAAACCTGGCAGAGGTTCCAGACAGGGGATTGCTTTGCCTGACCAAGAATTTGGATGTGAAACTTTTATCTCAAACCTCAAGCAGTTTTTTCTCTTAAGGGGCTTATGATGTAGCATTTTGCCCCATTCAGTATGGCTCTAAGCCCATGGGATCCTTTACTGAAGTTTTTCCTCCTCGGTAAGAGGGGAAACTTTCTGGCTTTTTCCTGTAGTAGCAGCTGCTGGGTGGGCACTTTTGAGCACGGCAAGAGTGTTGGCAGCTGGTTTGCTCAACAGGTAAATTAGGATTCAGTAATGATTGTGCTCAGGTGTATTCAAGACCACTTTGCCTCTTTATTGTTCATTCTTTCTTTCTTGTTCATTCTTTCTCTCTTAAAAAAAATAGATTTGAGTCTTCGTATTTCCCCATGCTTGAAGAACAGGGGCTACTCATGGCCTTCTCAGTCCCGGTTCTTTGCCCTGCTCTGTTTCTGACATGGCTTTTTAGTCAGCATGATGGCCCGTCTCCTCAAAGCTTATTGAACTCGGTATAGATACTCTCCACTGCAGCTCAGAATTCCTGAGTTTAAGAGATCCACCAACCTCCTCCTCCTTGGTACTTAGTAGGTGGAATTATAGGTGGCCAGGTGGTGTGGTGGACAGAGCACTGTGCCCGGAGTCAGGAAGACCTCAGTTCAAATTTGTCAGTGACTTAACACAAATAGGGTTAAGTGACTTGCAAAAGGTGTCTGAGGCCAGATATGTAGTCAGTATCACCTAGCTGTTCCATTTCTTGTTTTTTAGGGAATCACAAACAGACATTTTGCTAATAGATTTCGTTATTTGGTTTTTGCCACTATTGATGACTTACTGTTTATGCTTTAAAGTTTAAGACTTTTGGAAGACCTCGTATTTGTAATCATTTTAAACCTTTGGGAGCCTTGTGGTTAATCTAATATATATGCTTTTATTAAGAGCAGATAATTGATCTCAGTCTGAGAGGTGTACCTTTTTTTGCCTTGTCATCCTTTAAAAAAGAAGAAAATGCAAACATCAGTCACAATCATTATGTGCCTTCTGTATGCCAGGTACTGTGCTAGGCAGGGATACACAGAAAAAAAAAATGGTCTCTGCCCTCGAGGAACTTATGTTCTCTAAGGAGGGTCATATGTCTCTCTTTATATAAATCCATTATGGAGGTTAAGTTCTTAGTGTAAAGGAGGTGAGTGGTGAGTGGGGGTAAATCATTCCTTTTAGCACCAATGTGTTAGAGTAGTGGTAAATGAATTCTCTTTCCACAAATCCCAAGAATTGTTGTGGATGGACAACAAAGAAAGTGCACCTGTATTGGTTGTATTTTGTTTGCTAAAAAGAAAAACTGTTTTTAGTCATCTTGGAAATTCACCTTTTATTTAGTTGACTGATTTTGACAGTTAAATGGTATGTGATCTTTAAAATACCATTTCAGGACACTGGTTTACAAATGAAGTATTAAGCTGGCTTTCTCCCCCATCCCTCTCCATCATGTCTCAGATGCCTCAAATGGCATGAAACCCCCTCATTCTAATTGCTTTTGATGTGTTGAAATTGTTGGTGCCTAGCAACATTTCTGTTGTAACGCCAACAGGAGAACTCTTTACCTCAGTCTCTGACTAGTTGGGTAGTAACAGTTACCAAAGATAAACTGTTTCCATTGTGGTTGACCAACATACCTGCCTGCGTGGTGATTCTCTTTTTAACCAGGTCATTCTGAAAGCACATACAGAAGGGAGAAGTCATTGTGTTAGTTTGAGAAAAATAAACCTGAACTGTACTTTGCAAGCTCGGGGTGTGTGTGTGTGTGTGTGTGTGTGTGTGTGTGTGTGTGTGTGTGTGTGTGTGTGTGTGTGTACATGGACTGAAGGGGATGGGGGTGTGTGTGTGTGTGTGTGTGTACACGGACTGAATGGGATGGGAATGCTGTTAAATGTTTTAGAACCCCACACTGGAGAAAAGGTTCTAAGATTATGCATTCAAGGTAAAGTGTACCTGTCACTGGAAGGTAATTTTAAAATTTTATTAAAATAATAGTTCATAATAGCTAGCATTTATACATCGCTTAAACACTGCAAAGTGCTTTGCAGATATCCTCCCATTTGATCTTCTTAGCAACCCTGTGACTGTTAATCCTGATTTTCACTGGTGAGGAAGCTGAGGTAAAAACCAAATTAAATAACTTGTCCAAGGTCATAGCTCATAAGTATCTGGGGTAGGATTTGAATTTGGATCTTATGGACTCCAAGTTCTTTGTTTTGCAGAAACACTGGTCTACCTAGTTCTGTGAACAAAGCAGGAAGTACATAAAAAACAGGAGAAATAATTCTTGGGTATCTTATTTAGCTGGGGCTTTTCCCTTTCTGCTATAATGTATTTCTCCCAGATGGTAAAAGGAGCCCTTCACCCTGAGAGCTACAAAAAGTGCCTGCTTACTAGATCATCACCCGAGGCAAGGGGTGAGGGGGTGGGGTGGGGGGTGAAGAGTGTATGTGTGTGGTGTTTTTTTCCTATGAGTGACTGAATCCAGGGTTATTTATATTCCACCAGGCAGTCTGCATAGTGAAATGATTCACACAGCATCTGTACACTTCCAGCTTATAAAGGATATTGTGCTTTTTTTTATTTGTTTCAAAGGGGGCTTTTCCCTTCTCCGTCCTGCTCCCCAGTAGATAATGTTAGCTTTGATTTTTGTTTCTTAGATGTTGAATATTTGTGCTTAGTAACTCTCTTCCCCGAAATTTCTGTAGCATTTGGTTAAAACTTTTTATTTGAGTAAGAGATTAAAACTAAAATCATTTTGCCTAAACAATATAGATTAAAATCATAATTAAAGTAATTCCCTTTTCTGAGCAGGTGTTTTCATGCTGACTGTCACTTCTGGTTGAGCCACTGACTCGGTTTGGCTTGGCCATGTTGGAACAAAAATAATCTGTTTGGAATGCAGATGTAAATTTGAGCCACTTGAAGTTGTCGACTTGAATTTTTCTAGGACACATGTCTGTTCTCCCTTTCCTCTGTTTGGTTGAAGAGCCCGAAGCCATAAGAATACATGAAAAGTTAAAAAAAAATAGTTTAAACTTTGTACTTTTCACATAACAGAACAATTGTTCCCTTCTGTACCAGAGGCGGGAAGATAACTTGCAGTACAATATAATGAATGCAGCACATACTTAAGAATCCCTTACTACATGGGAAGATGGGCTTGGCCACTAAAGGCCCTTTCAGCTTGTATCTATGGTCTTGCGTGCAAAGGATTCTACAGCAGGAAATACAGAATCAAGACAATGCATGGTCCTAGCAAAGACATTACAGTCTAGTAAGGGCATAAAACACAAACACAGATAGGTGTAATGCTCAGTTTGTGTGTGTGTGGGGCGGAGGGGAAGTATGAGACTATGGTTTCACCAGGGTTTGGAACTCCCTATGTGGAAACTCCTTTTTCTCAGTGCAGATCATCAAATTGCTTGTAATTTAGAGTCAGAGAATTGCCTGGGTACACTCAGAGGTGAAGTGACTTGTTCTGGATAGGTATGAATTCACCAAAATGAAGGAGAGGAGGCATGGAGGCACATGGACCAGCCTGAAAAAAAAGGTGTGAAGCTCCAGTTTCTCTAGGAGAGATAGAAAATTGTCCAGGTTGTCTTGGAGTGGAGGAATAGCGTATGTGTATGTGTGTGTGTGTGTGCGTGCATGTGTGTGCCTGTGCACGTCTATGTGTGTATGTTTTCACATGTGTGGTGGTAGGATATGAAATCAGATTGAAAATGTAGGATCACTCCCTTGATGGTGTGGGCCTTGAATGCCTACAGGAGCTTTAAACTTTTCCTTGGAATTCCTTAGCAGTCAGTAAGGAGTTGGTGTAACTTAAAAGGCAGATAACATAGGAAGTGATTATTCTGATTACAAAAGGGTTTAACTTCAGGCCCCCTTTGTATGGGTGACTTTCCCAGTGTGTTTAAAATAATTGAATTATCCGAGTGTGATTTGTACTCATCTCTTTAGAGTCTAAAGTCTATTCCTTTTTGAAGAAGCATAGATTTTTTTTTTATAGCAAAGCTAGTAACCAACATTTAATTCAAGTTCCTCCTTGTTCGATGTGGAAGCATGTTCTCTTTTGAGGTGATAGTGGCTACTCTGAGGTTTGGGATGGAGGAGGGATGGTGGTTTACTTGATTTAAAAAAGCAGACAAACGTCTGAATAATTTCCGCTTTGCAAAAAATGCTTTATCACATTTTTTTCCTGAGGCATTTTCTCCTTTCTCTTTGCTCCTAATATACAAACACGTTTGATTCTTAAGTAGCTCTGTAGGGAGAAATCTTCCCCCTCCCTTCCAGAAGTAACATTAATTCGTTGAAATGTGTACGTTCATCCAAAAGAAAGGAACTAGAATTCTATTGCCAATCTGCAATGCAGCTGAATTTCAGGGATCTACTTGAGGGTTTTTTTGATCCCCAAATACTTAAAATTGCTATGTAACTCTTTATTTCCAGGAGCAGATACTGCTATGGAAATCTGCTCTATTCCCTGCTGTGTGCCAGGGCCTAGGGACCTGGGTTACCATGGAAACTAATATCCAGAAGCTGGATGGGACTTTCTTTTAGAGCTGCATCTGAACGTATTTCACAGTTCGATGCAATCCTGTTGTGTGTGTGTATGTGTATGTGTGTGTTTCTTTTCTTTCTTTCTTTTTTTGGAGGAGAGGAAGGAGAGGGGGACACACAGATTGGTGAATAGGAAGATTGGACTATGTTGCTTGTGTTGAAGTAGATTTGAGGACCTTTAAAGTGTATGTACTGAAGGACTGTATGTGTTCTTTGAAGTGTATGTGTCAGAAATGGGACAGCCCAGAGGCTACTACCAAGACAGAAGGTAAAAGAGGGGGAAGAATGTTTTGAAACCAGGAGGTCGTGAAAATGAGGATGTAATAAGGGCTTTTGTCTCTGCTGATATGTAGGCTCCTTATCCTAACATGCTTAGAGGGTTGTCTCACAGGCATAATAAGCAAGACACAGGCATTTAACCTGTCGTGACATCTGCTTAATCCGGTTGGTTTGCCAAAGCACAAGAATTACGTACAGGAGTATACAAATGGATGCCTGTTGCTTGAGTGTTTGTTTTTAAAATGAGTTTACATAAAACAAATATTTGGTGCACATGATGCTGAAAAGAGCAGCAAATCATGGATTGGGGGAACTCACAGGGATGTTTGTATTATTCAGACAAATTTCCTTTTTTTCCTTGTGAGGAAATGGAGGTTGAGAGACGGAAAATTAGCTTGTTCAGGTTCACCTAGAGTTAGTGGCTAAACTGACGTAGCCCAAGTTACTTCTCTTTCTAGTGCCTTTTCCACACCACAAGAATATACCTTGTCTAAAAGTTCTCGCATTAAGTCATATTGAGGCATAATCCATAAAACTCATGACATACGACAATTGGTGTGTGTTTTTCAACCTCTTCTCTCAAAACCCACTTAGAGTGCTCAGTTTTCAACTAAGGGCTTTTTAAGGACACGGCTACCATCTTTGTCCATTCTGAACACATGACGTGACTAAGGTTTTGACAAGCAGAATTTTTGGCATGGTGCCTGGCACATAGTAAATGCTTAACAAATGTTTATTGGCTTATCAAATGCCTTTTTTCATTCATTCAGCTATCAAAGATAAGGGCTAGATAACGTTTGTGCCAGTCAGTTAGAGAAAAGGACAATGTATGTGAAAACACTTTGAAGATAGACACACATGTAACATGGTATCATTATTCTGGATGGTTATTCTCCCATGGCTGTGTTTACAGTTTATCTACATGGGAGAGGGAAGAGAGGGAGGAAAGGAAGGAAGGAGGGAAGAGAGGGAAAGAAGGAAGGAAGGGAGAGAGGAAGGAAGGAAAGAAGAAAGGAAGGAAGGAAGGAAGGAAAGAAAGAGGCTGGAGAAGTAAATGGCAGACCACGCCATTATCTTTGCAAAGAGAACCCCAAATGGTGTCATGGAGAGTCAGACACCACTGAACAACGACATCACAGCTATTCCACATTCTGTTTAATTAAGCAAACTTTAAGTCCCTACTGTTTGCAAGGCTCTGTGCTACACACTGACCATTTTGTAATGACTCCATCTTGATTCCTCTGAAATACGAACACTCCCCTTACAGTTTCTTGCTAAAATCTCATGTTTGCCAAAAAAATTATTTTCCTCCAAGTGAATTTCACTGAAAAAAAATGTTTTGATACTTATTTGGAGGTTAGCTTCTGGTTTGCATTTTTTTATGGAAATGCCTCACTGAAATCAGAGGAATGATCTTGGCTCATGTTAATTTATCCTTTTCCATAGCTGGGGTCAACCTGCTCAGTCTGAAGTTTTCTCTTCTGTTTGGATTATATCTTACATGCATATTCAGAAATGTAGAACATATATTTTTTCCAAATGTGGGTAGTGAAACAAAAATATGATCTTTTGTGGAACACTCAGGTGTTAGCCACCAAGAGAAACTCTTCTCTCGTTGTCAAAAATTATATCTCATACCCTAATTTATTGCTTGAAATGCCTTACATTCAGACAGACCCTCCCACATTCCTGGAACGCAGTTCCTCACGTCACCTTATCTTTTGTTCATTTCAATGGCACATCCTTCACAGAGTTTTCCCTGTTCCTCCTCCTCCCCACCTCATTAGCTCTTTTATCTTTCCTCATATATTTCGTGAGCATTTTTGGTCTCTCTTTTTGCCCTTTTCAGTCCCTAACACTGAATTATACTTAACAGTGCTCATGCCATAGCACCCTGGCAGAATGGCAGGACCTCTAACGCAGGTATTGTGTTAGTTTTGTCCCCTGTGTACCTTGTCTGTAGTAAGCCCCTTGACAGCAGGGGCTGCCTTTTGTCTTTCTTTGTATCCCCAGTGCTTAGCACAGTGCCTGGCACAAGATAGGCGCTTAATAAATATTTATTGAATTGAATCAAATTGATATTGTATGTTGTAGATGGTTTAATAAATGTTAGTTGTCTTGAATCAAGTTGGCTCAATTAGAGCCTTGAAATTCCTTTTCTTCCCATGAACCACTAGCAAATTTTATTCTTCCTTGATCAAATGCAGTATGACTTCAGAAATGGTCTCCTAGGGCAGGTTGAATGCTCTCATGATCAGCGAGCCTTTCTGATGTTCTCTTGGGGTTTGACAAGTGTTATACATAGTTTATTAATTCTTGTTTATAAAATGACACAATGTCCACAAAGACTTAATTAGTGATTATAAGGTATTGTATTGTAATGAGAGACCATGTAGATAGACATGACCTTGAAACTAGGAAAATTTGAGCTTAAGTTCTGACTCTGGGCAAGTCATGTGACTTCCTATTGGTTTAAGTCCAGGATTCTCAGTATGTGGGCTGAGGACCATTCTAGTTGCCCGAGACCCTTTCAAAGGGTATGTAAGGTCAAAAGTGTTTGCATAATAATATTAAAGATTATTTACCTGTTAAGATATTGCTCCCTTTTCCAACGACATATCTGTATGAGGCTGGATTTTCTCTATATACTTCAACCAGAACAGCACCTTGAAACAGCTCAACGACTGAAAAAGACATGAGAATCTAGACGACTTCTGTTAAGCCAGACATTAAAAAGGTTTGCAGAAATATGTAAGATAGTGCTACTCTTCTCACTAATTTTTTTTGTTTGAGAAAAAATAGTTATTTCTCATAAAAATGTTATTTATGTTGATGTGTAATGGGCTTGTTATTGTTCTTTTAAATGAATTAATAAAATTTTAATTAATTAATTATTATCAATTAATACATATTTAAATTAATACATATTTAAAATTTTTTATCAGTTTTAAATTTATAATTTTAATTCTAATTAATTTCTGATCTCTGGTTTCTAATATGGTAAATATCGATCCATATAACTAAGGGTATGATAGAGCCATCACTACGTTCAATTTTCAGTGTCAGCATTTACACCTTGGAAATTGGCACATACTACAAATCAAGGGTTAATTTATTGTTTTGCTGATTGGTTAGACTTAAGAAAGTGATAGAGGAAGTTTTTAAAATGCACATTACACTTAAAAGTATGTGTAAGGTTAATGGGGCATAAGATCTTCCCCATCCATCAATAGGCCTCATGTGGAGCCCATTAAGGGAAGCTTGCTTGCTTGTAGGAAGGCATATAGACCTTTTGTTAATTTCTAATTAGGCACTGAGCCTAAAGAGTATATATTCTGAGAGGTGAGCTTTTGCTTTGGGGGCTCACTTGTGAGAAAGATGTTGTGATTCCCTGGTCCAGACCCTGAGTGGCCAAGTGTTCAGAGCTCCCCGACTTCTCATAGGTGAAGGTTCTCTACATTCAGCAAAGCTTTGATTCAGGCAGTGGAGCTCTGTCTGTTGGTCTTTATTTCTCTTCTCTATATTTTTTCTGTTTAATTAAAGAAGATTATTGACCCCTTTCAAGTTGCTTTCCTAGTAAAGCAGATAAGAGAACCTGTACTAGCAGCCATCCTGGGTATGCCAGTGTGGTTGCCATTACAGTGTGTCATGTGCACATTTTCTTTTTTTGGAGAGCTGGTTGTTTAAATGCTTGCCAGCATACTGCCAGATGTAACCCATGTGATCTAACAATAAACAATTATTAAGTGCCTACTGCGTGCCAGGCAAGGTAGGCTTGGAGTCAGAAAGAGCCAGGTTCAGGTGCTACTTTTGACTCTTCTGTGACCATAAACAAATCACTTAAGCCTCAGGGTGCTGTCTGACTTGAGTTATGATTGTGGAATGAGTTTCCTTACCAAGAGTTCTCCACTCCAGTGGCAGATCTCAGCCAAAAAACCAAAAAACTTTGGTTTGTTTTCATTTCTTCTATTCGTCATAGCCCATGAGGCATCTGTCATAGAAATATGCTGTGAAATTAGTTTTCTTCTGTCTTGTTTCACTATCATCTTGTGTTGAACTTTGTTAAATAATGACCTTGGGAGAATTTAGTTTCACGTATAGAAGTCTTTCTAAAGATCATTTTCCTCCTTCCCCCTGTTCAGGCATCGAACCTGACATTCTGTAAGCTGACTTTGTGCTACTTACTATAGGTTAGCTTACTGAATGACTTAATTCATCCACCTGCCACACTACATTGTGTATTCTTGGCTGCCAGAGGATATTGGCCTTGATCTGGAAGGGATAATTCAGTTTACTTTCCCTTAGAAAGGATGCATTGTTCATCTCTCTTGTCACTATTGTTCTCTTTTCTGGGATTTGTGGAAAAGTTCAGGTCTTCAGGTTGGCACTTTCTGGTCAAGAGACTCAATTGTGCTGTCCTGCTTTCCAGGCCATCTGCAGGGCCAACGTGATTTATTCAATTGGGAATGTAATTTATGCTTTTATTAGCAAGGGAGTGGTGTGTCAGTTTTTGAGAAAGAGAGAGAGAGAGAGAGAGAGAGAGAGAGAGAGAGAGAGAGAGAGAGAGAGAGAGATTCCTCAAGCAAAGAAGTGTACCTTTCCCTTTCGTTATTTCTGTGAATGCTTGAACATTTCCCCTTTTAAACTGAGTGCCTTCCTTAACTTTTCCTTGATGCAAATGGCAAATGGCAGTACAGTAACATTAAACATTAACACATCAGGCTTAAATTGCATGGAAATAAAATGAGGCCAGTCAGTTCAACTTACTGTTGATTCACTGCTTTAGAAAGCATTAACAAAGAAAAGCTAGACAGCAGGAGACCGGAGATGAGAGCTAGTAAAGGTTTCCCAGGGCTGGGGAGTGAACATCTTTTCTGGGTCTACTTAAACCAAATCAAACCAAACCAAAAAGCTATCATTTAAATAGCTCTTTAAGGTTTGCAGAGTTATTTGAATATGTTACCTCATTTGATCCTCACAACTCTATGAGGCAGGTGCTATTATCATCCCCATTTTACCGATGGGGGAGGCTTAGATTAAGTGACTTTCCCAGGGTCACACAGCTAATAAGGATCAGGATTGCCACCTGATTTCAGGTCCATCATTCTGGCCACAGTATCACCTAGCTGCCTGAAAGGAAGGAAACAAGCATTCATTAAGTGTCTACTCTGTGCTACCAGGCACTGTGTTAATTGCTTCAGAGATATCTCAATCCTATTTTACAGATGGGGAAACTGAGGCATAGATTAAGTCATTTGCCCAGCGTCACAGGAAATGTTTCAGACCAGTTTTGAACTTAGGCCTTCCTGATTCAAGGACTTTATAGTGTGTCAATTGATGAGGTCAAGACCCATCTTTTTTGTGTTTTTTTTTTTTAGAAGGGAGGAGGTTGGTAGATGATGCTAATTTAGAGGTAGGTTGAGGAGTATTCTTGCCCAAATTCAACTCATCATATTGCTTGATATGTACTCTTTCCCAGCCCATTTTAGAAGAAAATTAAGAAAAAAATATTTTCTTTTATAATAGCTCTTTCCTTTTGTTCTCTCCTTCCTCCTTCCTTTTGCTTTGATACAGCAAGTACTTCTTGCTCATTGAATCAGGGAGAATTAATCAGCATTCACCCATCAATTCTACCCAGCTATGTTTTACCCTCTGTCCTCAGTCTGAACCAAAGCTGTTTATGCTCCAAATGTGCAGGAAATTGTACACACGAGCCTTACCCTTCAGTTTAAATGTAAGCTCTTTAAGAGAAGGGACTCATCACTCAAATCTTTGTACCCTCCACCACCTAGTACAGCGCCTGGCACATTGTAGGTGCTTAATAAATGCTTGCTGATTGATTTGTTTGTTTGAGCTGTCCCTTTTGTCCCAGGTGATGCTGAGCAATGAAAATTGATTTTCAATGTGAACACCTAGGTTCAGTCAGTCTGAATGGATCTGATCTGCTGCTTACTATTAACTGTGTAATCATGGTCAAGTCAGTTCTGTTCCCTGGAGCTTGTCTGTAAAACGAAGGGCGTGGATGATCTCTAAGGTCACTTCCAGCTCCAGTTCCTCAGATCTTCCTGAAAAGCACAGGGTAGTCATGTATGTGTATGTTTTCTCTATGCAGTAAGGTGTTGCTGAAGGTAGAAATGGAAAGCTCCAAATTCCACTTAATTCTGTGCACACAAGCTACGAAGTATAACCCTGTGTGAGTCATGGTATATCAGACAGCGGGACACTCAGAGGTGAATGGCGATGGCTAAATGTGGTGGGGGATCTAGTTGCTTCTAAAAACATCCCCCCTTCAAATTAACATGCATGAAAAACCCTCCTCAGTGTCTCCTTTTAGAATAAAAATACCAAGGGACGGGTGGTAAATTACATAAATAAATATGAAAAAAAAATTGGGGGGAAGCGTGGAGGGGAGGCTGAGAAAGTGCTCGTATAGTGACAGAGAAAATGGTATTGGATCCAAGTGACTACGGACAGACCGTCCGTGTAAGTTATAGTTAGCGTAACATTGTGATATAGAAATCATCAGCCTCAAAGTCACTGGTTGTACATGAAGGAATTCTTTAGGTGTTAAGAGATTCCACTGGAATATCCTTGAATTAGAGGGTGGCAGTATTTCCCCAGTGGGTCTCTATGCTTCTATGAGTCTCTATTAATTTACTTTCCTTTTTGGATATTCTCTCTATTCTCAGACTAAAAGGAGAACCCAGACAAGAGTCAGAATTTCATCGTCAGAGTTGGAAGAGACTTGAAAGGCCAACTCATCCAACCCAAACTTGTGTGGCAGAGGGAAGAGTCAGGAAAACCTTCCTTCTCCCCTAGCACACATACATTGGGTGGGTGAGGAGGGGGTTTGGGGGTGGTGGTGACCAGACTTTGACAGGAAGCATGGGCTTGTGGGAAGAACACTGAATACAGAGTTGGGTGTGCTTTACTTTGAATCCTTCTACTATTCAACCTTAGCATATCACTTAACCTTTATAGCAGAATGAGGGATTTGAACTAGATAATCCTAAAATTCTCTGCCAGCTGTAAGTCCTAGGGTCCCTACTTGAGGTACTTAGGGTGGGATGGTGGCTACTGCCTAAGGATGTGACAAATTTTGCCCTTTGGGCTGTTAATCCTGACCTTAAACAGAAAGGCCACATTTTAGGGTTGGATTTGGAGTTTTTCTTTGCTATACTGTTGATCCTTTCCCATTTAAAATCCCCTGTGATAGACAGAAACCAATACAAGTGACCATCTTTCCACATGACATTATTTGTTGCAGCTTCCAAGTTCATCTAGTCCTGGTAGATTAGCTCCCAAGGGCATTCTTCTCCCCTATAATAGGCTGACTGTTTGGGAGACAACTGGGCTGTTAATGGCTCCACAAGATTAGAGGTCCAGTAAAAACAAACACAAACTATTTAAGTTGTCTGCTTTGCTCCCTCCATGCCCAGTGCCTCTTTTGGCATCGTGCTCACGTTCCCTCTTAACACTTGTAATCATTTCTGAGACCCTACATTCCTGCGCTTAAAACCAGAGGATTGGAGCCCAGTAGAGTGATCTGAAGTATCTCTCAGGTGTTCAGGATTTGGTGATCTGGCTTATAGGTAGTTTGATAGAACAGGTTTTTTTTTTAAACTCCAGGTTAATAGATCACTGTTATTTCATTTTCACCCTCCTTTTCTCCACCATGGAGTAAGAAGATCTGGATTCAGATCCCAATTTAGATACCTACTAGTGCTATGACCATGAGCATATCACTCTCAGAGGTTCAGTTTCTTCATCTGCAAAATGGGAATGATCATGCTTATGTAAAGTACTCTGACTCCAGGACTACATAAAGTTCTCCCTCTGACTCCAGGACTGGTGTAAGGAAAGTGTGTCACAAACATTAAAGCATTATGTAAATGGGAGTTACAAAGTCCCTCAATAAAAACACAGAAGTAAGTGAATCCAATTAGCCAATTTGGATAACTTCAGAGATTGACAGAAAAAAAAAAATTATCCAAGGACTTCCAAGAAGTGTAGTGTTTACTAAATTAAAAAAAAATTTGTTGGCAGTTGAGTAATAGCTCTCTTTATTGAAGTCTTGAAATCAGCTGGCTTGGTGAGTCACTCCCTCTTTGGAAGTTTGCTGTGGTGTGTTGGGTTGCAGCCCCAGTTAAATCCTACGCAGAATGTTGTGTGAATTTGCCCTCCTGCCAGAGCCTAGGAGGCATTCCAAACTGTCTATCCTGGGCCTTATGGCAGATGTAGGAGGTATCGTTTTCCAGGAATGGCAACCGCTACTCTAATTAAATTGGTGAAGTGGTTTGCAAACCCTAACGTGCTATGAAATGTCAGTTATTTTTAAGTTTTCAGCTTATGATCAGTCAATCAGTCAACATTTGTTAAGCCTACTGTGTGCCAGGCACTGTACTAAGTAGTGAGGTTGCAGAAAGAGGCAGAAGACAGCCCTGCCCTCAAGGAGCTCATAATCTAACAGGACACACACACACACGTCAGTCCAGAGAGAACAGGCTTCTGTAGTAGTCCTAATTACATTTCTGAAAGACTTTTCTCTCTAAAGTGAGAAAAAAATCCATTATTTCAGATTTGGAGTGAATCTTGTCTGTGTTGCTTTTCAAGTGATGTAAGTTGTGGAGAGATGCTTGCTTATTCACATGATCACACTGCCTTTAGAAATCAGAATTGACAATCCTTTTCTCGACGTTGTCTTCTCTATCTGCATCCTATTATTTTCGAAGTCTTTCTATGGTCCAGTAGCACCTGATTTGTAAGTCAGACAGTCTGTCATCAGTCATCCTGTGCATGGCCCAGCTGACATTTCCCTTCATGATGGGCTACCTCCAGTAAACACATATGCCCCTCCAAAATTCCTCACCGCCTCACGGTCCCAGTGAACGATTGGGACATTCTTTTCACGGCAGGCTATGTGGCTAGTAAATTTCACTTCACAAGTTCGCTCTGGTCTGAAGATGGTTTGAGTTTTCTGCTGGGGACCATTTTGGCTGTATGAATGCAAAAGGGGAAGGGGGAAGCATCAGCTGGTTTGTCGTCATTCAGTTTGTGCCTGTTTCTTTGTGACCGCATTTGAGGTTTTTTTGGCAAAGATACTGGAGTAGTTTACCATTTCCTTTTTTCAGCTCATTTGACAGATGAGGAAAGTGAGGCAAACAGGGTTAAGTGACTTGCCCAGGGTCACACTGCTAGTAAGTGCCTGAGACGAGATCAGATTTGAACTCAGGTCTTCCTGACTCCAGGCCCAGTGCTCCATCAACTGTGCCAACTAGCTGCCCCCATCAGCTGGTTAAAAATAAGTAAAACATTGGGCCCATCACTGTGTTTGGAAGCTTTCCTTGTCTTTTAGTCTCCAAAGACATTTCAGAGTCTGTGGACGGGTGTGTTTGCAATTTCTTTATCTGCTACATCCAGTCATTCTGCTGTGACCAAAAAGAGCTCGACGGAAACGTAGGATTTCCTGCATCTCTTTTTTTTTTTTTTTTTGCTGATCAAATACAAAGATGAGCCTGATCTCTAGGCACAATTATGGTATGACCTTTTCAGAGTAAGCAGGCACTGGGCGCTATTCAGTGGCTCAAGCCAGTGTTCTGCTGGCAGGTAGGCTCTGCTGTCAGTCATTTGCTTAAAAAAGTCAGACTGTTTGGTTACCTGTGGAAACCAATCAAATAATTTGAGTAGCACTTTACTGTTAAAAAGTGCTTTCTTTCCTGAAGAGCTGGGAGACTGTGGGTGTGAAATATCACATATACTGTCAGAAACTGTTCCCTTTGAGTTTATTCTTTGTTATAAAGGAGGGCTCCCTGGGTTGGGTGGGGCAGGGGGGAAGAACATTTTTAGAAATGATACACGAACAAAAGACAAGGCTAAGAATGAAATCTGATTCCATTAGTATGGGGAACTTGTAGAAGAGGAAACTCCCTTTACAGATGCAAGTTGACACCTTCTCTACAACTTAGAATCATAGTGGCATTGATTTAAGCTGGAAGGAAACTGAAAGGTTTAATAATCTAACCATCCCCCATTTTGCAGATGAGGAAACTGAGGCTGAAGTGCTTGCGAGCACCACATAACCAAGGTCCAGGGTCACCTAGATAGTAAGTGTCAGAGGTGGGATTTGAACCCTGGTCTTCCCAACACCCAAGTCTACTACTCTGTCTCTCTGCCTCTTCTTGGAGAGTTTCCTAGGAAAACCTACTAAATATAGAGTTAAATGGTTTCATAGACAGGAGTTCCTAAACCATGGCTAGCCTTTTCTCTCTTTAAAAAAAAAGCTTTATTGATGGCTCGTTGCTGATGTTTCTAGATAGTAGTGTGTAATTTTTTTTTTTAACGACTTCCTTCTACTTGACACAGGGACCAGCAAGTAGAGGAAGTCAGTGAAGAGGGAAGAAGGGTGGTGGTATTGAAGCTATAACTGGGTGGCACAATGGGGCTTTGTCTCAGGGCCTAAAATTTAGAGGACTTTGATAGCATTTGCTGCTTTTCAACAGCTTAGAAATAGCTTAGCTTCTAGTTAGCAAGAATAATTAGTTAAAGTAAGAAGCTACCAAGGGATTGCTAGAATAGGCTTCTTACCACCTCTGTCCTAATAGTCTTTCCAACAGCAGCTTGACCTATCAGATCTCTTCCGCTCCTGAGGGCTTGCCTCAGGTACTGTTGTGAGGCTGGACAGTCCTTTGTTGTGATTCTGGCATTCGAGAGAATTTGTTTCCCTTACCTTTCCCTGAAAAATGCCCTGGCTTTGTTAACTAAGAAGGAATCTTTTCACTTTTTCCTATTCTATTATTGTTTCCTAATTGAGGGGGGAGGGGAGAAAGTAAAGAAAAAGAAAAGAAATGAAGAAATGAGAGAAGAAATATAGTAACAACTGTTACAAACTCGGATGATTAAAAGGGACATACTAGGTATTGTATTGTCTAACAACAGAGTTATATTGCTAATCAGTCTTTCCTACCTTTTTGGCTCTACTCAGGATACCTGTTAAATTTTGAATGGCCTAATTTTCCCCCAGCACCACAAGGTGGGGTGTAATATTTTGAATGCTCATTTGATCGACATATATACCAACAAAGAGAATGTATAAAATAAAAGAATTTAAAGTTGCAGTGTTCTTATTCATTTTCTATTTATTTTGTGCCTGAAAGGTACCAGCTCCATCTTTCCATCTTTTTAATGAGATCATACTGTGTGGGTCTCTCTTGTGACCTTAGGGGGAGAATTCAAAATAACTTCGCCTTTCATTGTAGAAATATTTTTTGTTATTTACTTTTCTTAAAAGTCAAAGCCTTAGGTTATATCTTTTCATTGGTTGTGCTTATTAGCTGTATGACTTCATATAAGTCACTTATCTCTCGATACTTCAGGTTGCTCATCGATAAAATGGGGATGAGTCATAGAGCTAAAGAATTATAAAATTTCGTAGTTGGCAGGGACCTGTACCTGACCACAAATCAATTCTACAGCTTCACCCCAAGGATTTGTTTTCTAGTCTCTACTGGGAAATTTCCAATGAGAGGAAACCCACTATGGCATTCCATTTTCTTTTGGGATAGCCTTAGACTGTTGGGAAATTTCCCCCTATATTGAGCTGAAATTTGCCTCTTTGCACCCCGTTGTTCTCAGTTCTTCCCTCTGGGGTTGAGCAAAAGCAGTTTGAGAGTTCTTCATATATTTCAAGATGTGGTTTTACCCTTAGTCTTCTGACAATGTTGTTTTCAGAAAAGTGACCTGTAAACCTTAATGTCCTATGTTAACATGAGTGTCCAAGTACGTATATATATACATACATACACACACATATATGTGTGTGTATGTATGTATATAAAACTTCTAGTTTTATGCAGATTATATATTCAATTGTATTCAAGCTACTGTAATTTTAGTGATAATAATAATGGTAACTATCATTTATATACTGCTTTAAAGTTTACAAAGCATGTTGTAAATATCTTATTTAATCCTCATAAGAGCCAGGAGAGGTAGGTACTATTTTCATCCTCATTTTACAGATGAGGAAACTAAGGCAAATAGATAAATGATTTGTTCTGCTGAATTTGAATTCAGGTCTTTTTTCATTCTGGGTCCATCATACTATCTACTGCGCTGGTTCCCTGTTAGCTCCTGATATCTTTGATCCAGACCCGAGAATTATTTGCAGTTTTTTTTTTTCCTGGTCAATGCATGAATGAATTCCCATTTTTAAGAAGCTTTTTTTTAGGTGTGAAAAATGTTCAAAGAGGAGCTATACTGGGAAATGGGAGACGGGAGATCTCATCAGGCTCAAATGTAACTGAAACATAGTCTCTGGTCTTCAAGGAGTTAATTTAAAGGGATATGAGGCATGTACAGAAAAAAGTACAATGCAGATTAGAATACAATAAGTTATTACCTAGAGGAAGGAACCACTAGTTTCTGAAACAGAAAGACTTGGGTTCAAATTTGTGCTTTGCCACTCACTAGCTCTGTGACCTGGATGCAGGGTTGCTAAGAGGAAGTAGTGTAGGAGGGCTTTTCTTAGATTCATTGAGCTTGATGTGTCAATGTTTCAGATTCACAAAGTTTCAAGCACGAAAGGCACAGGGACCAGTTTGAAATGGGGTCTCCTTATCTTCCTGGAGTAATAGGAATTGATGCTCCCCATCTGGACCGCTTCAGAACAAACAAGGATGAAGTCACACTGCTTAAATTAGCGCAGTGTGGAATTGCTGAGAACAGACTTCTTTCTCCTGTTTCCCCCTGGGTCCCCTCCTGCAGGATTTAGGAATCTTGGCAATATATTCAGAATGCCTAAAAGAACATCTGGGCCATGAATGTACTTGGGAGCAGCTTTACTTAAGATCTCTGTGTGTCTCTCTCTGTCTCTGTCTCTCTTCCTCTCTTTCTCCCTCTCTCCCTCCCTCGTTCCTTCTCTCTCTCTCTCTTTCTCCCTCCCTCTTTCCTTCTGTCTCTCCTCTTCCTCTTCTGCTCTCCCTCCCTTTCTCAATGCATTTCTCTCTTTGTCTCTTAACATCAGTTTCCTCGAAGGAGGACATCACACATAAAGCGTACGGGGTCTCCCACCGAGGCCATTTTATTTTTATAGGTCTTCTCCCTCACTGGCTACTACAGCATTATTGTCACACACTTCAATAGCATTTAGGAAAAAAAGAAAGATTGACAGAACATGTTGCTGCAGTGCATGTGAGAGGTTTGCAGATTGAGGGAACGTTGGGGCTACTGCCTTCAAGCTGTGGTCGGTGTCACTTCACATTTATGATGAAAAAGAGGTGAGAATCCACTGAGTGTTATGCATTTGGTTTTCAAGGTCTAATAGGAAAGGAAAAGGATATAAAAGGTAGTACTTGGTTAATATCCACCTGGGCATTGAGTGTTAAAACTGCTTTCTCCTTTATTCCCTCCCTCCTCCCACATTCTTAAAAGAAGTCTAAAGGGATAATAACTTGTTAATAGCCTTCATGCCTTTTGTGCTCTGGCTATACCTAATTATGTCACTCTATTACATAGGCTAAAGAAAGTACAGCTGGTTAATTGGTGTTGGTTAAGATAATCATAAAGTGCACTTTTTTTAAAAAAATCCTTAGATCCCCAGAGATGTGGTTCTCCTTTAGAATTATGACTACCAGGTTTCCCCTTAAGCCATGTAAGACAATCCTTAACAGTAGGTGGCTAGATCTTATGTTTGCATTCTTGTCTCCCTTCCCCGGTGATTTTAGGCATTCAGGGCAAAGAAAGGTCGTTCTTTCCGAACATAAAGACCCCTGTTATAATCATGATAGGAGTTGATAGAGTAAGGTCAATCAGATTTCGAATACAGAAGGCTTTGTGGAAGACACGGCAGTTGAGCTGGACCTTAAAAATGGGGAAGAATTTGGGTAGGCCAGTACATTCCAGACAAGGGGCACAATGTGAGGAAAGGTCTTAGGATCATGGCATTTTTAGCGCAGGGAAGTGATCTGAATAGTCACCTAGCTCAACCCTTTCATTTGATATATGAGGAAACTAAGGCATAGAGTATGAAGGTTAGAATGCATGTAACATGCCTAGGAGACAGTCAGAAGTCTAATTATGCCACCTGACTAGAGTTGGAAGGATGGATATCTTGGAGGGCAGTAAGAAATAAGATTGGATAGAGGGTAGAAAAAGCAAGCAGAAGAGTTTTCATTTACCTCTCCAGTACCGCTGAAGCTTTTGAGCAAATGGCTAAAAGAGAATGTGCTTTTAAATCATGGATTCTGAATTAACCTTCTTTTGTATCATGGACCACTTTGGCTGTCTGGTAAAGCCTATGGAATTCTCAAAATGATGTGTTTAAATGCATTAAATACAGTGCTTGGGATTACAAAAGAAACCAATTATGTTGAAATACAATGCTCAAAATAAAAACAAAACAAACAACCCAAGTTCATGGCCCCCAGATTAAGAGAACCCCTGGTTCAAAGAGTGACAGTGTAGGATGGGTTGTAGTGGAAAGATGCTGGAATTTGGGGAGAGCATTGTAGCCTAAGCAAGAGGTGATGAAGGCCTGGACTAGGGTGTTGGCAGTGAGGAATTTCAGTCTCCAGGAGAGTGTTTATTGAATTCTGGCTTTGTACCACTGGAACAGAGATATCCCTCAGATAGTACTTAAAGCTTAATTGAAAACAGGAATTTTTAATGCCATGGCTAATGACTTTTCTTCTCAGTCCTCATAGTACTTTATTTTGCCGATTTCTAATGTTCCTCTGTTATGATATTGTTTATTATGGCTGTAGATGTGGCCCATCCTCCTACTAGACTATAAGAGTAATGAGGGTAGGGATTGAGTTTCATCTAAACCTCGTGTTTCCCCTAATGCTTTGCACACATTAGATACTTAATAAATATTTAATGAGAAATTGGAATATATGATACCTGGAGGCTTTCCTTAATAGATAAATGGTTAAAAGATATGAACGATTTTCAGAAGAATTACAAACTCCAAATTACCACACAAAAATGTTCCAAAATGCTAGTGTTAAGAGAAACACAAATTAAAACAATTTTTTATTTTATACAGTGCAGATTGGTAAAGGCACCAAGAAACGGGAAGCAATTAGTGTTGGAGGGTCGGTGGAATGATAAGCATACTGATGAAATTTGAATTTGTTTGGAATTCTGTTAGAAAAATGGCTAAGCCATCCAGATGCCTTTTAACCCAGAGAAGTCAAAGACCGAAAGAAACATCCAAATTATATCAAGGCATTCATAGAAGAATTTCACAGTGAAAGACTAGGAGGAGAGAATATTATATATATATTGTCAGACACAATCTTTGGATCATATTTGTTTCTGTCACAACGTTTTTGTTTGTGTGTGTGTGTGTGTGTGTGTGTTGGAGTGGGCGGGGACAGGATAGGAAATGATTGTGATATAAAGACAAAAGAGATAAATGAAATTACAAAAGCTGTTCGAATGAGCCCTGCATTTGTAAATGGCGGCTCTATTTTTCCTTTTGAGATCTTGTTTCATTCTATTTGTAATTTTCATATCCCAAGTCACAACGATTAATGCAATTTTAAAGAGGTAATTTGAAGTCCACAGGGGAATAGCACAGAAATTGACTTCCTCCTCTTTGGCCTCTGAAGGATTCTGTTTTCACCAATTTAGAGCCTGGTTGAGTTGCTTACTGGGTAATTAAGAATCTAGGAATTGCTCTTGACTGTGTCCTTCTCCCTCATTCCCCCCTTCCCACAGTATAGCTGTCTGTAAGTAATCTACTCTGCCCTTGTGTATTCGCTTCCAGCTAGGCGTGTATATGCACACATGCTTTACAGCTGGGGACTTCCCCTTGGTTGTGGGTAGCAGCATGTTAAACTACTTAGGTGTTCTTGCAGTGCAGTCGGTCATTGGTGGGAGTGTGTGTTTGCAAATGGGCCCTTCTTTTAATCAGTAAAGAAGGGAGGGAGGGAAACTCACCTTGTCATCGCTCTTCAGAGGGCATTGGAGGACTCCCCTGTTCACTGGGCCCATTTCCTTCTGCCAGTGCTGAAGTTCAAAAAATTTAATTACCAATTAACTCTACTCAGTCAGATGTTTAGCTTGTGTCTTACCAAAGGTTAACGCTTTGCTTCCTCTCCAGAGTGAATACAGATTTAGGGCGATGTTCAGTCAGTTAAATACTGATTAAGTATCTTGTCATTGCGGCTCCTTCCTGATGGCGTAATATAATCATTATGATTGATAGTGATAGGTCATGCTTCCTAGTTCTTACAAAGCATTGACCTCCGAATATCCCCGAGCTGTAAATATGATTCCTATTTTATTGGGGAGCAGACTGACAAACTGAGTCTCAGACACGTGAAGTGACCTAGCCATGGTCATATAGCTAATATCAGAGCCCCGACTCCCGATTCCAAATCCCTTGCCCTTTAGGATGCTCTCTCCCAGAGATTTAATTCCTGTAATGTTAGCATATGTTCGTATATCTAACTGTCTCAGTATGTTAGCTTTAGAGACAGTGTAGAGTGGTGGGTAGATAAGAGTCCTAGATTGATAATTGGGAGCGGGGGGAGGAGGGGTTCTGTGATCATGTCACTTTAACCTCTTGGCCTTTCCCATATGTAAAATGGGCATAATTTTACCTTATCTGTCGTACTTATCCGACTGAGTTGTAAGAATTCAGTGAGATCTAATGTATATGAAGAATTTCCTAAACTTTAAAGTTCTGCCTCAGGGTTACTGACTTTTTTGTGTTAGCATTCTGACGAGGCCTACAGACCCCTTATCAGAGTAGTATTTTCTTGCCGAAATTCACAAGAGAAGGAAACACTCGATTTCAGTTAGAAGTTTTTGAAAATAAAAATGTAATTTCTTCCCCCCCCTCCCCACCTCCAGTTTGAGTTCAAGGACCCTCTGAAATCAGTCTGTGAGTCTCTTGGAGGTCTGTGGGCACTAGGTTATGAACTCCTCTACTATATATGTGCCCATTATTGTTATTATTAATACTAGCTCACACTAATATGGCACTTAACGTTTTATAAAGCAGTTTATATACATTGTCTCATTTGATCTTCACAATAGCCCAGTTCAGTAGGTGCTGTTAAGATCCTCATTTACAGATAAGGACATTTAGGCCCAGAGAGAATCAGTGACTTTCCCAGGGTCGCACAGCTAGTAAGAATCGGAATTCTGCAGGATCTGTATCTAGCACTCTAACTACTGAACCATAATATCAAAAGTTTCTGTGATATGACATCGGTATCAGAAATTACTCATTTTCACCAAAAGGAAAAGATCTCCCTTTTAGGTCAAATAATAATAATAATAATGATAATTATAAGCATAAAATTCAGCTTAAGAGAGGACTGCGTGCTGAAAAGAAGGTGCTTTGGTCATCTCTTTTGGGTGGCAAATATTAGGAATAACACTGTTCACTTGATTAACATCATTTGTCAGAGCTTCTTACTGTGGTTGAAATAGCTAGTAACACCTACGCAGTTTCTCATGCTGTGCCTTCTACTAATTGTTTGTTTAATTAGAAAATGAGTAAGTATCTGCAGAGAAAATACAATTCAAAAAAAAAAATGTTGGGTTGAAACCTTCTCTAATTGTACCATGTTATCGTGATCTTCTAAATATTGGAAGGCACATTGGGTGGCGTGTTTTTATTTTGTTTCTGTTTGTTTAAGGAGAGATTCATTTCTTGCTCACTGTTAACCAGCAAAGCAAAGCAGAAGCCTATGGCAGTAAACACATTTTGCAATGAGACTTTACTAGCCAGATGCAATCAGGATATTTGTCTAAACAGCGGAGTTGGTGTTCATTCAGCATATACCCATTGAGTCAAGGAACCGGGGGAGCTGCGGGATGCAAGATTTGTATGACATAGGCTTATATGCCAGGCGGTGTTTCATTCAGGTCATAAGTATAGTGTGCTGTGTGTTCTCAGAGGCTGAGAATTGCTAAACCTGTACAAGTCTGCTTTGTAATTTCTAGCGTCAGGGAATAAAAGTAGATGAGAATCTTTTTTTAAGATGGCTAAGAATGGTTTTGGGCTCATGAGATTTTTCAGGTCCTTTAAAAAAAAATGCTTACTTGAATTGTCTGACCAAAGAGACAAAATTTCACATGATCTGAGAGCCCAAATGCACCTCAGAGGTGATCTGTTTCAGCCTTTTCTTGGAAAGGGATCCCTGTACATGAGATTCTCCCTCTGCCCTGTTGGCCCCGTTGTCCCATTCGTCAGTTCCTTCTAAGAGGTCTCCATTTTGGGAACAGACTTAGGTTGGCTGTGTGTCTAACTTTGGATTTTGTCCCTGTGCTCCAGTATAATCTTCTGCCTTCTCTTTCTTTGCTTCAGCCCCTTTCTTTGTGGTCTTTCTCTTTAGAATGTGAGCTTCTTGAGGGCAAGAGACAGTTTTTGTTTTTGCTTGTTTCTCATTTAGTACATACAGTGCCTGGCACATGTTGTTGAGTTGTTTGTCGTGTCTGGTTCTTTGCGACCCTATTTGCTTGGCAAAGCTACCAGAGTGGTTTACCGTTTGCTTCTCTAACTCATTTTACAGATGAGGAAGCTGAGGCAAACAGACTTGCCCAGGGTCGTACAGCTAATGAGTGTCTGAGACTGGATTCAAACTTAGGTCTTCCTGTCTCCAGGCTTGGTGCCGTATCCACTGTATTGCCTCGTTTATTGTCAGCTGTAAACACTTGTTGCTTGCCTGCCATTATAAAGTTCCTGGCAAATATTCATTCAGCTTCTGAAGACCTCTAGTAATGGAGTACCATGGATTCCCAAATCAGTCCATTCTACATACAGACAGCTCCGACTGTTTGGAAGCTCTTCATCGTATTCTTTTCCAGTTGAATTGCTTTTGGTTGCTGCTGTTCCATGATGACGCTCAAAAGATCTGACTTTAATTCAATCCGTTACTTTGTGAATTTGGGCTCTCTGTGTCAGGTTGCTATTTTAAAACAAAATAGAGGATGACAAGTTTCCAATCTGGCTGATGTCATGCCTCTGTATATGGAGTATGGGCTGCAATAGATCAGAATTCAGAAGTATACTGATTTGCTGTAGGCAAAGAAGAGCTTTGATTGGGGCGGGCGTTGATTAGTCCTACCATATTGGTAGTCAGATGTACTAACGCACTTGTGGGTCCGCTTTTCAATGCTCTGGGCTCAGGTTGTCTACAAAATCATTCCATGTGAAGGTATTTGTGGGTTCAAAGCCAAAAGTAAAAATGACTGATAAATCCTGCCCGTGGAGCTGTGTTTATAGAACTGAAAGGAAACAGAGGAAAATATCAAAAGCATTTTACTCCTCCGGGTTCTGGTTATTTTGTACTCTAGCTTACTCAGAAGTCGTGAATATATGTTATACTTGTGGCAAGTCCAAACTTTGATTATCAGTCTGAACTCCAACCTTAAGACTTCTCCACATCCTCCACCTTGTTCCCATCCCACGAAATACCCTATGAGGTAATTCTCTAGGAGAGAATCTGACATGTCTCGCTTCTTCCTTAAGTGTCAGTGATGAACTTTTAATAAATACTTTTTGGCTGACTGACTGACCCTTGCCTGAGTAATTAATTATAGCTGCTTTTAAAATAATTTGTAGTATAACTTAGTCTGATTCAAAAACATTTGTTGATCCCTTAACAATCTTCAGGGTCTTATTCCAGATACCCTGGGCAGAGATGCATCCTCTGCTTCCAAGGAATTAATAATCAGTTAACAAACATTTTTTAAGTACCTACTACGTGCCAGGCATTGTGCTAGTTGCTGCAGATACAGGGACAAAAGTGAGATAGTCACTTATATTCACGTGCAGATAACTGTAATGTGAGGCAGACTATGTGTCAGGAGAGATAGTAGGACTTTGTCACGTCTGGTTGGGAGGAGGGTGATATAGGAAGGGAAGGAGAAAGAGCAAGTCACGCACAACTATGGTAAATTTTGGTTAACTGCAACCCTCAGAACAAAGTGAAATTAAAACAGCTCCAATCTGATCTTGTTAAACAAATTGTTGGCTCCCCCAAATAGGAAAAGAATAAAGGAACAGACATTGAATACGCCAGTGCAAACTTAGCTGATGTAAAGCAATCAACAAAAGGAAGAGGCCAAAGGAACCTAGAAACTTCTTCAGTGAGCTCATGCTTTCCTTGAGGTGGCTAAAGGCAATACTGGCTTAGAATATAAATTAATTTACAGAATCTTATGAGGAGAGTAGTGAAAGGTGATGAGCAGTAACGCATCATGACACACGTCACAAAAAAGCAATGGAGGGAAAAGGACTTTAAAGAAAGCTTTGCATGAGACTTTTAAATTATCCCAAGGCCATTTAAGGTAAAACTGGAAATAAGATAGGAGATATCTGTGGGTCTTTAAAACAAGGCGGGCCCATCATGTTGAAAAATCTTGATTTTCCATTAATTTGTACTTTCTTTAGATAAAAGCGTTTGCTATGCAGATATAAACTTCAGTTTAGCTTCTGTCTGGGGAATTATTATGATTTATGAATTAACGAGTTAATGAATTTTATACGTATGTGGCTGATTAGATGGACCATTGTTTGAAGAAGCCTACTTCAGTTCTCGGGTTTCATTTTAATGCAAGATAACTTCAAAACAAAAGTACATTTTCTTTTATCCCCTTCATGTGAGAAGACTTACATCATCTGATAGATATTCTGTTATCATATGCAAAATAATGTCCTGTTAGCATGGTGTTCTCTGTATAGGGAAAGTTCTTTTTAGAGGGAATCTCAAATACAGGAGAAAAGTATGTTATGCATGTGTGATTAAATTTAAACTAAATTTTGTTAAACTCTGTAATTTTTCTAGTGGGAATTTGCAAACTAGAGATTCTTAACAAGAACCAGCTTTACAACTTTAACTTTCTACCTTTATTTTGGATTTGCCGAGGTTACGTAAGTGGATTTTTGTGAATATAAGTCCATGCAGAAAATAAACAGGAAATAGTGTTGCTCAACCAACGATACCTGAAGAGGACAAAGAAAGAAAAATTAATTTAGCAAGAATACAGCATTGAAATGGGAGGACAACACCGAACCTGGGTGGGGAAGTCTATGATGAAAAGCTGTTTGCTTAGTTTTTAGGATGAGTAAGCCAAGCTGCCTTTTACATACAGAGAATCATTGAACATTAGTGTGGGAAGAGAATTTTGTGTTGGTTGTTCAATTTCCCTGTTTTCAGATGAGCAAATTAAGGCCTGAATGGTATGAAGTGATTTGCCTAAGGCTGGTTGTTCCTTTTTCTGACTACAATACTGGTCTCTGGACATTCAATCTAGTCTTTATTCCCTCTCAGAGAAGAGATGGTTTCATTGCTGAATATAGAGTTTCTCCATCCTTTTAAAAGTTCCATAAAATAAGATATTATTCTTAACATCCTGGGGACCGGGTGAAGGCCAAGGCTGGTGGACCTCTTGAGCTCGGGAGTTCTGAGCTACATAAGGTTATGCAGGTTTTGTGCCCATGCTAAGTTTGGTATCAGTGTGCTAAGACGAATGGAACGGATGGAAGGTCATCAGTTTGCCTGACGAGGAGCAAGGTGGCCCCCATTGGACACAGATCAGGTCAGAGCATCTGTAAGTTGTGGGAAGTGGCCCGTGAATAACCTCTGCCCTTCTAACCAGGGTGGGATGAGGAGATCCAATCTTAAAAAAAAAAACAAACCAAAACCAAAAACCTAGGGAACGAAGTAAATAGCTCAGTTTTAAACTCTGGTCTCTAATTTTGTTGTGACCCTAAACTCTCTGATTTACACATTCATGATGAGTGGTTAGACAATTTAAAAACACGCATGTAAAAATGGTTAGGGTCAAATTGCAATGTTCGGGCACTACAAAATTAGAGACCCCATAGGAAGCCACTTTGGAAAAAAGTGGCTGTTGTGCTTTCAGTAGTGAGGTGTTTATCAAAAAGATATTCTTTACCAAAAGATGAGCCACCCTAGTAACAAAGGTGAATTTAATTAGGGTTGGAAACATTTTTGTCGTTATGATGACACAATCTAATGGAAGTAGACCCCATGCAAACAGCAGTGTGCGGTTGTCCAGTTGTTTTGCAGTCATGTCTGACTCTGTGACCCCATTAGGGGTTTTCTTGGCAAAGATATTGGAGTGGTTTGCCATTTTCTTCTCCAGCTCATTTGACAGATGAGGAAACTGAGGCAAACAGGGGGAAGTGACTTGCTCAGGGTCACACAGCTAGGAAGTGTCTGAGGCCAGATTTGAACTCCAGAAGACCTGATTCCAGGCCCAGCACTCCATCTGCTGTGCCATCTAGTTGAACATAGAGGATAAAATATATATTGAAGAGAAGACACTAGTAGGATAGGGGTGGCTGGGGGTGGGAAAAGGAACCAGGAAAAGTCTCCTGCAAAAGGAGGGATTGGAACCAAGTCTTGAAAGAAGCCAGGAGGCACTAATGAGGAAGGAGAGAATTTCAGCCATGGGGGACAATTGGTGGAAAATATGGAGGAATGAGGAGATTGGAGTGTGTGAGGAAGAGTAAATAAATGTGTAGTTACGTTTGTAGAGTTATGTGCCACCTCATGTGGAGAGCTTTCCCTGGGGTAGTTGAAACGAGCAGCCCCACTGTGCACAAGCTCCCCCTCCTCCAGCCGTCCCAGACATTTTCATTCCGACGATACCAAGTTTGAATGACGCAAGACCCAAGGAAAAACTAGAATAGGTTTAAAGGGACCTTGGAAGAGCAGCCGGGTGGCCTAGACTTAGAGTCAGGAAGAGCTGAATTCCAATCCTGCTTCAGATACTTAATAGCTGTGTGACCTAGGGCAAGTCACTTAACCTCTGTCTGCTTTGTTTTCCTCATCTATAAAATGTGAATAAGGAGAGCACCTACCTCCCAGGGTTATTTTGAGAATAAAATGAAGTAATGTTGGTAAGTATTTTGCCAATCTTAAATTGGCATGTAAACGCTAGCCGCTGTCTTCATCATTGTTGTCATTATTATTAACTGGATATATTTTTGTAGTTGGCCATTCAACAGTAAGACTACTTCTTTACCCCCCCCCCCCCCAGTTACCTGAAAAATAATACAAGATCCTACTGTGCTTGTTTGTGGACTATAAAAGAACCATTTGATTTAATAGAGTGAAACTGCTTTTGAAGCTGTCTACCAACAAAGTATCTCCCATCTGCCCATTAAAATGATCTGATCTTTTTCAGAAGACAGTGGCCAAGATAACTTTGTTCGACCCTCTGATCCTAACTCTCAGGCGAGGCATCAAACAGGGAGAACACAAAGGTGTTTGACACTCTCGTGTAGGCTATTTGGCCTACAATCTAAATTTTTCTGAGAGATCCCTTATAGATTGAGATCCTTTGCTTCTGATTTTACTTGACATTGTATTGATTGTATTGAACCTTGGAACATTTCAAAGCCTCCTGGAAGAGTACCATAGCCAGTCAAAAGCATTTGCCCTAACTATCCACACAGGAAAAACCAAATGGATTTAAAAAAAAAGTCTTTTGTGCATTTTTGTAGGTTATATACCACGCTATCAGATGGACAGCTTCTGGTGCTCATGCCTCAGTATATGTGAACCCAACTCTAACACACTCCTCTGCCTATGATGACGAAATTTATATATGTATGTATGTGTATACATACATTCATGTATATACACATTCCCTTTTCCTTGGTAAGCTTGATATATATCATATGTACATATTTATCTGTTTATCTGGCCACCGACACACACAGTCTACATCCATCATGCTTAATAAGGAAGGGTAATGTGTGTATTATATACAATGCATGCATACACACACACACACATACACACACATCTATACCTCATCTGTCTTATCTGTCTGTCTTACCTAGTTACTTACACATTCTCCTTCCCCTGATGAGCACAATGGAGATAAAAACCTCTACCTACATATACATACACACACACACATACACATACACACAGACATATACATACATATATGCACACACATATAAACATATATATGGGAGATGGTGGAGATTTAGATCTATATCTCCGCAGACATATAAATCTGTATTTCCCACCAAGGGCAGGGGAATGTGAAAGAGTTGGGGCATCCATTTTTTCTAAGGCAAAAATGTGGCAGCTTTTCATTTGGGGATGTGTGTTGAGAGCTCAGTGTAGAAATCTTTCTGAATGAGGGACACCTCAGGTGACTTTGTCTTAGTTCCCTTCTTTGGGCTGATTCTGTTTCATCATTAATAAATGAGAAGATTGAATTAAATCTAAAAATTCTTGTTCCAGCTTTAACTCTCACTAGTCTGTGCCGCTTTGGGTTTTTTAGTCAAGAAGGTTAGTGAGTGGCCTGGCTGCAAACTTGTAGTAGAATGTATAAACACCCAAGTGCTCATTTCGGGCTGGAGTCCAGGAAGCCTCCTCTCTTCTGAGAAATTCTTGTAAGCTTAAAAATGGAATCTAAATTTACCCTTCTAGTTTCTGTGCCAAAAACCAGCACCACAGCTGTTGGCATAACAGCATCAAATGGGGGGTGGACACTGGTAGCTGTTGCTGTTTGTCTGTGAAAGGCCCCAATCATTGGGTCGAAAGATTTGGCTGCAGTTCCACCCTGCCTTAGTTCCTGGAGAAGGCTGCAGGCAGGTGGTCAGAAATGGCCCACAGCTATTTTATCTGAGCAACCTGGCAAAAGAGGTGGTGCATCCCTTTCAGTTTATTTATAGGAACTCAAAGAAGAGTGGCTTAAGAAAAGAGGCCCGTTTTTTGTGGTCATTGTACAAAATAATTCAAATGTTTAAAACAATATAAATATTAAATTAAATATTAAAAATTTATTGGTAACTCATTTTTATATCACTTCCATTTCTTAATATGTCCCTCCCTCTGCCCCTTCCCAGAGAGCCTTCCCTCAAAGGATAAAACAAGAAGAAAAAAAAGCAGCAGTTTGGCAAAACTAATCGGTACATCAGCCACGTCCAACAGTATATGCTGTGTTCCCTACCCATAGTCCCTTTGCCAAAAAGAGAGAGAAAGATGCATTCTCATTTCTCTTATTCGAGACCATGATTCATTATAATTACAGAGCATTGTTTTGATTTCTCTGGGGACTCTTTCCATTTGCATTGTTGTAGTCATTGTCCTGGTTCTGGGTTTTTTTTTTTTAACTTTGCATCAGGTCATACAAGTTTTCCTGTCCCTCTGTGTACTTATATTTGTTGTTTGTTATGGTACAGAAATATTCCATTACATTCATGTACCCTACTTTGTTAAACCATTCCCAAATCAGTGGGCGTCTGCTCTGCTTTCTTTTTTGTTCAGGTATCTTAGCAGTGGGATCTCTGAATGAGAGAGTAGGGACATGAAATACTGTTTCAGGACTCATAGGATTTAGAGTCAACAAAAAGAGGTTAGAAATGAGTGCATTTTATAGATGAGAAAACTGAGACCCAGAGAAGGGGAATGATTTTCTTGAAGTAACACAGGTGAATGAGCATCAGAAGTCAGATTTGCACCCAGGCCCCTAACTGTAGGGCCAGAGTTATTTCCCCTATGCTATACTTCTCTGGATTAAGACCATCAAACAGCAAGCTATCGTGCAAGCCTTCTCTTAGGTCAGAATGTGGTCCTCTGGAAGATGGCGGCTGGAAAGCAGGGACTAGCGTGAGCTCCCCACCAAGTCCCTCCAAAAACCTATAAAAAATGGCTCTGAACCAATTCTGGAACTGCAGAACCCACAAAATAGCATAGGGAAGCAGGGCTGTAGCCCAGGACAGCCTGGATGGTCTCTGGGTAAGGTCTATCTCGCACGGAGCGGAGCCCAGAGTGGGTGACGTGGACCAACCAGACCAGGAGCCAGGTAGGCGTGCCCTAGCGCCCTGAATCAGTGAGTTGTGGCAGTTACCAGACTTTTCAACCCACAAACACCAAGGACAACAGAGTAGGTTAGTGGGAGAAGCTGCCAGGGACTGGGATAGAGTTTGCAGTTCAGCCACCACCCTGGGGGCAGCAGAGGTGGGGCAGCTTTAGAACTACAGCTGCAGTTGCTTCTGGCCCCAGGCCTACCTGGTGGGAGGAATTAAGTGGTGGATCAGAGCAGGAGTGAAGAGCCTGCTGAAGATCTAAGTCCAGTCCTGGTTGGGGGTTCTTGGGGAAGGAGAAGTGCTGGTGTGGCAGAGCT
>CM053622.1:100313354-100585320 GCA_028646595.1 Phalanger gymnotis
GAATAACCCAAGATCTAGCAGCTTCTACATTAAGTGATCGAAGGGCTTGGAATACGATATTCTGCAGGTCAATGGAGCTAGGATTAAAACCAAGAATCACCTACCCAGAAAAACTGAGTATCATGCTCCAAGGCAAAGTATGGATTTTCAATAAAATAGAAGACTTTCAAGCTTTCTCAGTGAAAAGACCAGAGCTGAATAGAAAATTTGACTTTCAAACACAAGAATCAAGAAAAGCATGAAAAGGTAATCAAGAAAAAGAACAAGAAAGAGAAATCACAAGGGACTTACTAAAGTTGAACTGTTTTGTTTACATTCCTACATGGAAGATGATGTGTATGATTCATGAGACCTCAGTATTAGGGTAGCTGAAGGGATTATGCATGTGCGTGTGTGTCTGTGTGTGTGTGTGTGTGTGTGTGTGTATGTATATGTGAGTATGTGTATGTATATGTGTATGTGTGTATATATATATAGAGAGAGGGGGGGCACAGGGTGAGTTGAAGATGAATAAGGGATGAGAGAGGAATATATTGAGAGAGGGAGATAGGGAGAGATAGAATGGGGTACATTATCTTGCATAAAAATGGCAAGAAAAAGCAGTTGTTCCGTAGGAAGAGAAGAGAAGGCAGGTGAGGGGGAATGAGTGAATCTTGCCCTCATCAGATTTGACCTGAAGAGGGAATACCATACATACTCAATTGGCTATCTTACCCCATAGGAAAGGAGGAGGAAGAAGATAAAAAAAAGGGGAGATGATAGAAGAGAGGGCAGATGGGGGTGGAGGTAATCAAAAACAAACAACCACTTTGAAAAAGGGACAGGGTCAAGGGAGAAAATTTAATAAAGGGGAATAGGTTAGGAAGAAGCAAAATACAGTTCGTCTTTCACAACATGAGTGTTGTGGAAGGGTTATACATAATGATACGCATGTGGCCCATGTTGAATTGCTTGACTTCTTAGGGAGGGTGGATGGGAAGGGAAGAGGGGAGAGAATTTGGAACTCAAAGTTTTAAAAAATAGATGTTCAAAAACAAAAACAGAAAAGTTTTTTCATGCAACTAGAAAATAAGATACACAGGCAATGGGGCATAGAGAAATTTATCTTGCCCTACAAGAAAGAAAGGGAAAAGGGGATGGGAGGGGAGTGGGGTGACAGAAAGGAGGGCTGACTGGGGATGTTCCCAGAATATACTCCATCTTGGAGTGGGGGGAAGGGTAGAAATGGGGAGAAAGTTTGTAATTCAAACTCCTGTGAAAATCAACGCTGAAAACTAAATATATTAAATAATAGAAAAAATTAAAAAAAAAAAAGAATGTGGTCCTCTGTATTCCAGTCGTGCTGTGATTTACTTCTTCATTTCTATGGCATATCTTGTCCCTCTACATTGATAATACTTTCATGGCTGAGACTGTTCCTTGACACTCAGTGGAGAATGTTTGTCCTGGTTAATTGGGTATATGTGTGTATTTGAGTGTGTTGGGTTGATGCCTGATTTGTAGGGAAGAGTCACAGCTGAAGTTGTGGGTCTTGTTGAGGAGGGAGGGTTCACATTTTTCCTGTCTTTGGAGTTTGGGTCAAGTCTTGAAAATCTTAAGGGAACAGGCCAAAGCCCTGCACATCTTTCATGGTGCAGCACAGGAGGACAAAACCTCCCCTTCACTCCTACCCATTCCCCAGGCTGGGAAGTACTTTGTTAAGGGCATGACCCTATATAAATGTGAGCTACCAGTCCTCTCACTCCTTTTTAATCCCTCTTTTGGTGATACATTCCTAGTAGCTGGTTCCTTTGTACAATTTTTCTCAGCCTCAGTTTTCTCATCTGTAAAAAAAGAATGCCTCACAAAGTTGTGAGATTTAAATAACACAGGGTGTCCCAAAAGTCTCAGTACAGATTTAAGCTATTATTAAAGCTCTGTTAGATCATTCATGCTTTAATGCTTAAATCTGCACTAAGACTTTTGAGCAAAGCACCTTGTAAATCTTAAAGTGCTGTGTAAACGTCAGTTATCCTTACTTTTTTTGGGGGGTTGGGGCATGTTTTCATTCATTCCCTCAGCTCTGACCCTGAGAATCCCTAGATTGCTCCAGAGCCCAGTTTGAGTGTCATATCCTATGGAGTCTCTCCTGATCCTCTTAGCTGCTAGGAACACCCTCTCTGCTGACATCCCCATCCCCCAGACTGCACATTTACTTTATCTCTGTTGGTATTTACTTACGTAGGTGTGTGTGGTTTCTTCAGATAGGATGTAAGCGCCTTGAGGGCAGGGGCTGATTTGTTTCTGTCTTTGTATCTCCAGAAGCTAGCATAGTGTTCTGGCACATAGTAGATGCTTAATAAATAAATGCTTATTGATAGACATTTCACATAGAGAGAATTCAATTCAATTGAATATTTATAAAATGCCTACTATGTGCCAGGAACTCTGGTAGGTTCTGGGGATACAAAGACAGAAACAAATCAGTTCCTGCCCTCTAAGATCTTATATTCTGCTTGGGGATACAATATGTGAACGAGTAAGTAGCCACAGAGGAAAGAAAGAAAGGAAAGAAGGAAGAAAGAGAGAAAGGAAGGAAGAAAGAGAAAGAAAGCATGCCTAATAACTGGTAATAAGGAAAAGCCTAGCATAGGTGCTCTATTTTGAAGGAAGGTAGGCCTTCTACAAGGAGTAGGTGAGGAAGTAGGGCATTCAAAACATGGAGGACTACTTGTGCAAAGGCCTTGAGCTCTTGGGAAGAATCTTTCCCCCACTCTTGAGCAGGTGTTGCTTGAATACTGAAATCATTTTGGGGAAGGGAGTATGGGGGAACAAAACCGAACCCACCCATAATAGCTCTGCCGCTGAATTGGAGAGGACCTCAAGAATCGTTTTAGCCAACATTCACTTGCAGGTCATGGCATTACTTTCCTGCTGTAGTGGTCCTCTTTGAGAACAAAGGACAAACCACCACCACCACCACCACCACCACCTTTGTATGGATGGGAAAATTGAAGCCAGAAAAGGAATCAGGAGGTCTGGGAAAGGAAGAAGTCACTGCAACAGTCTGGGGATTGAAATAGCTTTTCCCTGCCCCCTAAACCCCAAGCCCCCAACACACACTCACTCTCTTTGGGTACAAGTTGCCTCAGTGTTCAGAGAGAATTTAAGAACATAAGTATCACCTACCCTCGGAACAGACTCTGTAGAAATATTGTGACTATACAGAATCCAGAACTAAATCTCAGTCTTCCCTTTGGTATACGGTGGGAGGTAGTTTATATGAGGCAAATATCAACGTGGGTTAAAATAATGAAGCTTCCTTTTTGGGGAGGGAGTGGGCTAGCAATCTCTGTCTGCCATTGTGTAGGAGACTGTGCAGAATTTTCTGGTTTCGTTCTAATGTTCCCCCAGGCTCAGACCATATGTCTGCAGAAAAATCACAAAATCCAGTTAACTACCTCTGTTAGAGGATGGGCGTAGTGGAAAGCTTGTTGGACTTGCACTTAGCAAGTCTTGAGTTCAGATGTTATCTCTGATGCTTATTAGGCACCTAAGGGATACAGGGGAAGTTAAGTTTAAATCTTGCCTCCAACACTTATGTAGTCCACTAAGAGGTCCTAGGCGAGTCACTTAACTTCTGCCTGCCTTAGTTTCCTTTTCTGTAAAATGGGGATAATAATAAAACCTAGCTCCCAAGGTTGTCAGAATCAGATGAGATAATATTTATAAAGTACTTAATAAACCTTAAATTACTTTGCACTAGATGCTAGCTTTTATTGTTACTAGTACTACACTGCTATTTCTACTACTACTACTATTACCACCACTACCACCACCACTACCACTACTACTACCACCACCACCATGGCCCATTCATTCAACCTTCGTGAGCCTGAGTTTCCTCATCTGAAACTTGAGGTGGTTGGATTTTAAGGTTCCTTCAAGTTCTAAATCTATGCTCTGTGATCTGATGAGTTTAAAATACGTGGTACTATAGATTTTGGCTGACCTTGTAGGTTATAATGAAAGTATGATCCTGTCTGTCTGTCATGAGGCCTTTTAGTTAGGTATTATTTTTAACATTACATTTTAAAAGGCATAGTGGTAATGCTAATGTAACTAATAAACATTGCGTTTATTTAGTTTTTAGGTTTGTCAAGTACTTTAGAGATATTATCTCATTTGCTCTTTGCAGTAACCTTTTGAGCTTGGCACTACAAGTGTTATCACCTAACCTCCCTAGCTCTCTGTTTCCTCATTTGTAAAGTGATGATGTTGTAACAGATGGCCTCCAAGGTCACCCCCAATCCAAAGTTTCAATGCTGATAAGGTTTCTCCCTGTCCCCTTCCCCGCCCCTCATATTCCTCCAGAATAGTTTCAGTGTTCTTTCTGTGATCTCTGTGTAGCGTCTGTCTGTGGTCCTTTGATCCTCTCACCCCCATTTTCAGATGTGGAAACTGAGACTCATGCTGCGGTCACACAGAGGTGGAGGCAGAGTTTGAACCCAAGACCTCCTGCCTCCAGATTCATCACTAGCCTCTGTGCTATGGCAGGGTTTGCTTGCTCCTTGATCTGCCGCACATAGTGATATTTACTTACACTTTTAGGCTTTGTTGGAATCGGGGTAGCATTTTGTTGATTCTCTTTCGATTCTGTGCTCCCCACCCCCAGGTCCTGTCCTGAAATACCTGTATGTGTTGTACTTTAAGTAATCACAGAAAAGGATATTGTGTAGGTGTTGCCGAGATACAGCCGGTTGGGATGGTGGTCATCGGGACAAAGATTTCACGTTAGACAGGATCTTTAGAGGTCATCTAAGTTCAAGGACCCTCTAACCAGTCCATTGATCAGGCTTTTTCTTAGAGATGGTGTGAGATAGTTAGTGATAGCTGAACGAATATTCCCAGAATATGACTGCATTTCCTGCTGAAGTATTACTGAGAATTCATTATGCAGTGTCGTGGGGATTGTGTTTTTTTTTTTTAAAGAAGAATATGACATAGTAAAATGGACTGGATGAACAGGAAAGCACAGTTGTCAGTGCATACACTGGAGGAATAGATAACTGTTGTTCTGTTTTCTTTGTTAACGCCTTTTGGGAACTTCTTATCTACCCAAGTCAGCTTCTTCATCCATGTGACTTATCAGTATCAAGTCCTTGTCCCTAAACATTAGCCTATACTCACCCCTTTCTTTAATTTCAGCTTTTGTCCCTTGATGGTTTATCGTAAACCTCCCCACATGGTCAGATTCCCAAGACGAGTGATGCATCCATACATGGACCTTAATGACCTTCTGCAGGTGGATTTAGGTTGGCTATAAAGACAAGCTTCCTAAAAATTAGAGGGCAAGTAGGTGGTACAGTGGATAGAATGCCAGGCCTGGAGTCTGGAAGACTCCGTAAATCTGGCCTCAGACAGTTACTAGCTGTGTAATCCTGGGCAAGTCACTTAACCCTGTTTGCCTCAGTTTCCTCATCCATACAATGAGTAGGAGAAGGAAATAGAAAACCATTCTGGTATCTCTACCAAGAAAACCCCAGCTGGGGTCAGGAAGAGTCAGACAGGACTGAAAAAAAAACAATTCAGCATTCTCATTATCCCAATGTGGCCTGAGGAAGTGATGAGTTCTCCATCCCTGGAAATCAAATCGTAGAGTCTGGATGACCGACCTGTTTTGAGGGGATTCCAGTTCAAGTATAGGTTAGACTAGCTGGTTCCTGAGGACCTTGCAACGCTGAGATTCTGTGATTCTGATAATGCTTCAAGTGGCTGGGAAAGGGCAGGGCAGGGAACAAGCATTTTATCAAGTGGCTACCATGTGCCAGAAGTTGTGCTAAGTGCCTTTACAGCTGAAATCTCATTTGGTCCTCACAACAACCATGGGGGGGGGGGGTAGGCGCTATTATTGTCCCCATTTAAAGATGAGGAAACTAAGGCAGACAGAGGTTAATTGACTGTCCAAGGTCATACGCTGCTGAGTGAGTCTGAATTTGAACTCAGGCCTGGTTCTCTGCACTACCTGGCTGCCTCAGCTTGTTAACAGCGGTTGCTTTGGCAGTCAAAGTAAAATCAAATCTTATTGTTTCTTCCCTAGCATTTTTTCTACTTGGAGAAATCTATTACTAAAAGGACCAAAATGAATTAAGCGTGTAATGGCTGTTTATTGTTTTATTATATGCATTTTGGACCCAGATTGGTCACCGTTGAGAAGGCTCTTCATAACTGGTTTCTGACCCATATAGAATGGGCAGTTATATGAAGAGCATAAAGAAAAGGCATTTAACAAGCACCACTCCTAAGATCCCCATCTTTAAATTAATAACAAGCAGTGGAGAAAGCTTAATGGGTTTTCACTCTTTAATACATTTGAGTTCCTAAATTGATGCGATCTTTCGTAGAATTTGTAGTTAATGTTCTGTGCTCTGAGGCTGATTCTTGGAAGGCACCGTAGAGTAATAACAGAAAAAACAGCTTGGCCTGGGAGCCAGGAGACCAGGGTTTGCATCGAAGCTTGGCTACTCACTGGCATGTGTTGTGAGCCTCAGCTGCCCCATCTATAAAGGGAGCATAATGTAATACCGGCTCTCACCAAATGTGAAGGCCAAATGGGACGTAATAGATGGGAAAGTATCTCTTAGCTGTAGACCAGTACAGTACAAGCAGAAGGCGTTATGGCTGGTTTTGTGGGTCTTGTAGTTGTTCTTAAAATGGCAGACAGGTAATGTTTTCATCTCAGATGGTCTGGAAAAAAAGAAGACAGTTTTGGTCAGGGTAAGGAAGGGGCGGGGGGAGAGGGAGAAAGCAAGCTATCCCTCATCCATGGAATCTATTTCTTCACTTCTGCCAAAGCTTCCTTCGAGACCCAGCTGATGTGCCACCTCCTACAGGAAGCCTTTCTTTTCCTGACTTCCCCTAATTGTTCATGCCCTTTCTCTCAAATCTTTTCATATTTCCTTTACGTTTTACTTGTTTACAATATGGATTTAAAGGTCGGAAGAGACCTTAGATCATTTAGTTCAACTTTTTCATTGTAGGCATGAGGAAATGGAAACCTAAATAGGGGAAATGACTTAATCCCCCACCCCCTAATAATGTGTGAGTGGCCGAACTGAGATGTAAACCGAGGCCCTGTGAACTCCATTTCAGCCTCTAAGCTCCCTGAGGGCAGGCAACGTTTCATTTTTATTTTTATATCACCAACATGTTGCCCATTAGCAGGCACTTAATTAATGCTTATTGAGTTGACTTGAATTAGAGTTGTTTTTCTTCTGATTATTCGAGTCTCAGCTGCAGTTCAATGCATGAAAAGGCATTGTCCGTAGATTATCATTACTGATAATGGTACAGGAAATATTTCCAACTTCTGAGGTTTCAAGGCAATGATCATAGTAGGTGGATTTCAGAAAAACCTGGAAAGAGTTACATGAACTGATGCTGAGGGAAGTGAACAGAACCAGCAGAACATTTAATCAGTTATGATAGACTTAGCTCTTTTCAGCAATACAGTGATCAAAACAGTTCCAAAAGACTCATGATGAAAAATGCTATCCACATCCAGAGAGAGAGCTATGGAGTCTGAGTGCAGATCACAGCAAACTCTTTTCATTTTTTTTTTTTTGTTTTGTTTTTCATGGCTTTTCCTTTTTCTGCTTTTTTCTTTCACAACATGACTAATGTGGAAATATGTTTAACATGATTACACATGTATAACCTATGTCAGATTGCTTGTCCTCTTGGGGAAGGGGGATGGAAGGGAGAGAAAAAATTTAGAATTCAAAATCTTATAAAAAACTGAAGGTTGAAAGCTATCTTTACATGTAATTGAAACAATAAAATACTATTTACTAAAAAAAAAAAAGCTAACAAGTAGACCACCGCACCCATGCTTATGTATTGGTATGCAGGTAAGGATACAGCCCGTGTCCAGGGGTGGTCCCCAGCAGGAGTGTTGGACATTGGGTCTGAGGGCTGATGGGAATCTTTCTGTCTTTGCTGGCTGTTCTTGCTGCTTGAGCAAGAGAAGAATCATCTATTTCTACCCAGGGCTCCATCTGTCAATGGGGCTGACTCATGATCGAACTCATTTCCTCTTGTCCAGCTGGCTGTGCCATGGAGGACACGTGTTTTGAGAAGGCCAGAAAAAAAATTGCCTCCTCAGCCCCTCCAATTTCATGGCTCCCTTCTTCCAGGCCCAAGGGTGGTTTTAGGTCCCCTTTGTCTTCCATGCTGCTACTGTTCCTTTCAGGAGATTTTATGTACTTGGAAATCCTGCTTATTCCTGAGGCTGTGTTTTGTAGAGAAATAGGTGCAGGACTCAAAGTTAGGAAATGTGGGTTGAGATCCTAGCTCAGGCAGTGAGAGAGCGTGAGCAGTGTAGACCGTGAGCAAGAACCTTGATTTCTCAGACCTTAGTTTGCTCTTCTGTAAAATGGGCACAATAATACTTGGCACTGCTGTCTTAGAGGTTGATTTTAACCCTTAAAAATTCTGTAGGGGTGTGAGCTCTACCATGTCTTTGTCATTTTTTCCTCCTGTTTTCTTTATCAGAGTGAACCACTGCCCCCCCCCCTTTTTTTGCTCTTTGTTCAGACTCCTTGAATGAATTTTAAAAGGCCTCTTTTAAGTGGCTTAGGACCTTATTCTCCTTTGTCATGTAAAGTAGCTGATGGCAGCTGCTGAGATGGTTATTATTTGGTTCTCCCCCCTCCCCAATATATTTATTATTTATTTTTAGCATTTTAAAACAATATTTGGAGTTCTAAATTCTCACCCTTCCTCTTCTCTGTCTTCCTTAGAAGGCAATCAATGTGATAACAATAATACATGTGAAATCATACATGTGAAATATGATAAGTCATACCTATTTGATAGCTATTCTTTGGAAAAGAGGAGAGGTGTGTGTTGAGGTTGGATGCCTGGCTCCCCACCCTCCGTGAAGCCCACACACTGCTGTTAGACCCAGCTGGACAGGTCTCCCTTCCAAGGCCCTCCTGTGAGTAGGTTTATTTGTCTCTTTTACTGTGATAACAGCATTGATACTTAACTTAAATGTCTTTTTAAAACTGTGTGTGATGACAGAGCACAAAATCTGCTCTAGATGGGTCAGCATTTTTATAGTCCAAGTGCCAGAGTAAGATTGGACAGACCCTCTAGGTGTGCATTAGAGACGCTTGGCTGCTTTTGTTAGAGGGGGACTGATCCTAGAGTGACCTTCACTCACCACCTTCTTCAAATTCTCCTTTGTGGAGGTGGCTGGGTGGAACAGTGGATAGGGTGTGAGACTTGTGTTGTCACATGTTTACTAGCTGTGTGACCTTGGGCACGTCACTCGACCTCTCTTTTTTTGTTACTGTTAGGGCAACTGTTTTGCCTGGTGCCACACATAATTCCATATGAATTTCCTTAATGTTATACTTTATAATACCCTAGTTTTCAAATAAACATTCTGATAATTTTGATTTTTTTTCACGCATGAAAACCTATGGAGATGTATATGACTTTTTAGACTAATGGATTTTTAAGAGAAAATTTTGTGAAGTTGATAGTTTTGAAATACAGTGCTATAAATAATTTAAAATGTCATATTTTATATAAAAGTAGATAGAACAAACCAAGGTATCCCTAAAAGTTTTTGTGTACTTTTAATATATTTTTCTTATGCAAAAATAGATGTGGAATAGTTGCTTCAAAGGTTTTTTCTTTTATAAGGAAAAGAGAGCTGGAATCAGAACTTTTTAAAACCAATAGTTCATGGACCCTCTTGGTAGGCTGGTGTACCCTATGGACCGACTCCTCAGAGTGATGTTTTTAATCAGTAAAATGAAATACACAGGATTAGAAGAAAAGCAATTATATTGAAATGTACTTATAAAATATATATTTTTTAAAGTTCACAGATCTCAGGTTAAAAAAACCTCCTGTTTCAAAAAATGAGTTAAAACATTCTCCTTGGGGCTGTTTGTCCATGCCTGTAGGCAAATAGCAGAAGGGCTCAGTTTTTTGGGAGTTGGTAAATTTATAAAGATGGCATTTACCTTAGCTCTCTACTCTTTTGTGCTCTCTACTTTTGTAAAATAATCCCAGAAGTTTCCTGTCCTAAAGTGAAAGCAGTAAAATGTAGACTGCCTAAGACATCACCTCCCAAGCTCAGACTTTTTATTTTATTTTAAATCATGAAAAAAGGGCGTTTTGTTTTTTTCATCTAGGAAGTTCTGCTGCCTCCTTAGGGGAAGTAATGACAATTTGCCAATTAATGTTTGCAGAGCTTTTGAACAGTATGTCTAGTGAGTTTGTGATCTCTGACCCTCACTCAGGGTAATCATATTGGGTGGAACATAACTCATTTGTGTTTATGTTGTATGTCATTGTGAGTATGGGGATATTTTTTATCTAATATAAATCGTGTGGAGGATAAGCCTATCTATTTTGGGGGTGGAGTGAGGAGTCAGGAAAAGGGTAGACTGAGCCATTTCCTCCTCCTGATTTGTGGCATCCAGGAAAGCCAGTGAGAATTGAGTCTCCATTGAGGGTGCCCTCATGTCCAGAACTGATGCTTTATCGTGCCCTGGTCAGATCACATCTGGAATATCATGTTCTATTCTGAGGGCCACATCTTAGGAAAGACTATGACATTCTGGAGAGCATCCAGAGATGGGCAACTAGAAGGGTGAAGGGGGTTGTGTTTATGCCATATAAGGTTTGATTGAAGGAACTGAGCTGGGGATGCTTAGCCAAGGGGGCAGGGAGTGGGGAAAGGACTAGGATAAGTATTTGAAGATCCTAGCACAAGTAAATGAGATTAGTCTTGTTCCGTGTGGCACCAGAGGCCCGAAATGGAGGCAATGGGTGGAACGTGGAAGAAGGCAAATTTAAGCTTGACTTGAGAAAGATCTTTTGAACTGTTCCAAAGTGGAATGAAGACCCGGTGGGCTCCCTCATTGGATTTCCCATCACTGGGGACTTTTAAGCAAACTGTGTTTGGATATTTTATTGAGAGATTTTTGTATAAGTATGGATTAGACTGGATGGTTTCTGACTCTGTATTCTCTGACTCTTAAGTCCAGTACTCATTCCCCTGTATGTTGCTGTGCTCATTAAGGAGATATTTGTGGAACAGAATTACAGTCTCTCAGAGATTGGTTCCACCGGGTTCCTTAGGGTCCACTCATCATACTGCCTTGTGTTGGTTGTATGTGAACATAGTTCATTACCCTACTAGTTTATAAGCGTCTTTAGTTCAGGGACCATACATTCGGATCCCCCATGGAACCTATCAAGCACAGTGCCTAGTCTCTAATGAGAATCTATTGAATGACTGTCTTTAAAGAAAGCAAATAAAAGCGTTTGAGAAGCTGGTGCTTGAACTTTCACCCTTACAGAATTTATCAGGCCTTATTAATTTGGTGTACACTGATTCAGAATCTGTGATAATTCCAGACCACAGAGCAGGCACTGTAGATTTGTCGTTGTTGACTCGTTTTTAGTTGCGTCCAAACCCCTACTCCGGGGTTTTCTTAGCAGGGATGCTGGAGGGGTTTGCCATTTCCTTCTCCCAGCTCATTTGACAAATGAGGAAATGGAGGCAAACAGGGTTGAGTGACTTGCCCAGGGTCACACAGCTAGTAAGGGTCTGAGGTCGGATTTGAACTTGTGAAGATGAGTCTTCTTGACCCCAGGCCCAGTGCTCTGTCACCTAGTGGTACCAGGCCACATGGTGAGATTGTTGGGGTCATGTGTAACCTACTAAATATAACAGTTGAGCACATTGTTTGCATGTAGATAAACTTAAGTTTTCAATCAGTCAATAAACATTTTCTAAGTACCTACTAGGTGTCAGGAACCAAATATATTTTTTGCTTACTATAAATAAATCTTATTTATTCATTAATGCATTGCCTATAAGAGCCTTGCAAAGTAAATCCCTCCTCTTCCTGAGTTCAGATTTGACCTCAGACCCGTACTAGCTGTGTGACCCTGGGCAAGTCACTTCACCCTGTTTCCCTCAGTTTCCTCGTCTGTAAAATGAGCTGGAGAAGGAAATGGCAAACCACTCCAGTATCTTTGCCCCCCCCCTCCCCAAAGAAAACCAACAACCCAAAAATGGGGTCATGAAGAGTCAAACATGACTGAAAATGACTGAACAAGGAGAACTACATCATGGAGTTACCAAGGAGCTTCTGTAAGTCTTGAAGTACTGTGTGTGAATTTATTGTCATTAGGCGGTCAGATGTTTGTTAAATGAATTGACTAGAGCTAGTAGTTGAATTGTAGGATATTAGATAGGATAATAATAATTGGCATTCATATAGCATTTCACAAATATTGCCTCATTTGATCCTTACAACACCTGGGAACTAGGTGCTATTACTATCCCCATTTTACAGATAGAGAAACTGAGGCTAGTAAGCTAGAAAGGGTTTGAGACAGGCTTCACAACCAGTTTTCAATCCCCAGTCTAGCTAGCACTCTTCCCTCTGTACGATGTTGCGTCTGCCTGAGGAATATTTAGAGTTTGGGTTTTCATATCTCTAGGGCAGATTGTTTTATCCGTTAACAGTGAGGCAGTTGTGGCCCTTGGGTCTTCTCCAGACCCAGACGTTAGTCTGAAATGGAGTTGACCATTTTGTTAAGACCTGGACCGTAAGAATGAAATTCATGTTGATTTTTTTGGCTGTTGTCGAGTGATCGTGAATCTCAGGAACAGCTGATCTATGACATCACCTTGCACATTTTGCGGATGCTTCATAAATATTGGTTGATCAGGTGACTCGTGCCACACATCCCTTAGTGCCATCACTGTCTGGGTGATAGCGAGTTCTACATGCATCCTTATATTAAGCTCATAAAACCAGATGTCTCTGCTGGCTCTTGTCTCTGTTAAAAAAAAAAAAGGCTCTTGGATAAACTTGAGCTTTGTAAATTCAAGACCATGGAGTGTAAGATGAAGTGTTCTTTCTGTGAAAGTTTGAGCACTCCAGCTCTCATAACTTAGGAAGTATCGCTTCCATATACCAACAAGAGAGTATGATGTGTTTTGAGTTAACTCTGCCAAGTTCTGTTACTTATGTTATAATTGCCTAGGTATATCATCTTACCCTTGTGAGACTCAGTTTTTTCATCTGTAAAATGGGGCGACGTGGTTAGATGAGATCAAGGGGTTCTTCACCTTTTTGTGTTATGGACTCCTTTGACAGTCATAAGAATCAGTTTAATTTACCCCTTCTAAGAATAATGTTTTTAAATGCATAGAATAAAATGCACAGGATGACAGATGAGGTCAGTTATACTGAGAAAAGTTTTTAAAAATAGTTTATAGACCCCAGATTAGAAACTTTGACATAGATGACCTTTAAGGTCCCATCTAGCTTGAAAATCTATAATCATATTTTGTCAAACTAATAACAATAATAGTAATAGCGCTGCTACAGCCCTGTAAGTTTTTTTTTTTTTTTGCAAAATGCTTTGCAAATATTATCTCATTTGATCCTCACAACAACCTTGGGAAGTAGGTGCTATTATAATCCCACTTTACAGATGAGAAAACTGAGGCAGAAGTAGGTTAAGTGACTTGACCAAGGTCACACAGCTAGTAAGTAGTTGAGATTGGATTTGAATTCAGGTCTTCCTCCCTCTAAGTTCATGGTTCTATCCACTGGGCCACCTAGCTGCCTGTATTACAGTTCATAGGGGCTTCTTATTTTGTCCTGATTGACACTCATGGAACCTCTGGGTTTAATAACATCTTCCATTATTCAACAGCCCTTTCTTGCAACAGGAGAGGATATTACAGTTTTGATCTAGGTTTCAATGAAACCTTATCGTAAAACATCCATTTAATTGCAATTGGCTCAGAAAGCACCTTCATCTGTATTCTGACTGGTTTTGCACTCTAGATAAAATGCTTTATCAATATTAAGCAACATTTATTATCTTTTCATAGATCTTTTAGAATGTGAGTTCTTAACTTGGGGGTCTATGCACTTATTTTAAAAAAATATTTTAATCACTGAATTTCATTCAATTTCTTTTATAATCCTATGTATCTTATTTTATGCATTTAAAAACATTGTTTTGAGAAATCCATAGGTTTCTCACAGACTGTCAAAGGAATCTGTGACCCAGATAAAGTTAAGAATCCCTACCTTTGAACCAGATTGTCTTTAGGGCCCTGACTGCCCAGCCTGGTTTTGGAATGCTATGTTCATGTAGTGGAGATTAGTTAAAAAAGTGAAACATGTAGCAGTGGAGGGAGGAGTCTCAGAGGGGAATTAAGCTATAGAGCTCTTCCATATCCTGGTTAGAGTATCCTTAGATTTGTTTTTTAATGACTTTAGACATCCCCAAATAGTGGAGAATAATTTTCCCAAGCACAGAGAACCCTGACTATTTTTTATCCCATTCAGTCTTTTGTGACTCATACAAATGAGGAAGAGATGAAAGAGTTTTATCTTTTTAAGTTAGTGTTTCAAGTCTGATTCTTTGTAGACTGTGGCAAGTAGATACCTTAGGGCCTTGAGGGTGATTGTCGCAGAGGTTCACGTTCAAGGCCTCTGTTGCTCTGGGAGAAGTAACTATTATGATCGTGTTTAGATATGAGTTCTTAGTGTCATGCAATTTAGAGCTGGAGGGGACCTTAGAGAGACTTAGGTCCTACATCCTAATTTTACTGAGGCCTAGGTGGGCAAACCGGCCTGTTCAGGATTGTTCCATTGCTACAATTTTTTTTTCAGGGCGTGGGAGGGGGCGGTGAATAGATTTTGTTTAGAAGAGTGGTAATTAGGCTACAAGAACTATATACAGGCTAATTCTTTTTTCAATAAAAATTTAAACATGACCCATCTGTCATAGAGTGCTTCTAAAAATAGATGAATGAGGTGGCCCTGTGAAACCGTAGTTATAACGTTCTTCGGATCATAGATGTAGGGCTGAGAGAGACCTTAAGGGTCTCGTCCACAGGTTCTTAGCCTAGAGTGTGTAAGCTTGTTTTTTTTTTAAATAAAAGCAAATACTTGGATAACTGTGTTTTAATAGAATTGGTTTCCTTTTTAGTCTTATGTATTTTATGCATTTTAAAACATTATTTTGAGGAGTCCTTAGACTTCAAGTGGACAAAATGGTCTGTGATGCACTTGCGTCCAGTGGCACTAATGTCGCAGATGAGGAGTGCCGGCTCTGAGGGAAGAGGAGAGGAAGAACTTCTACTCAGGCCCTCTGCTTCCAGATCTAGAGGGTAAACTCCCTGAGGGCAGGATCTTTTTCTGCTTCTGTCTTTAGATCCCTGACATTTAGCACAGCGCTTAAAATACCTACCGAATGGAGTTGAGCCGAAGTGAATGGAATTCAGGGCTTGCCTCAGAAGCAGCGGATTCCAGGGCCCTCTTCTATGAATGCATATCCAGCATTCTTTTTAATACATCTAGCTTGTTGAAGCCTGGAATCTTGTGGAATAGAACCAAAACCAGAGTGGGCTACTGAGTATGTTAGACTTCATCATGGTACGTATTCCACCTGTGCTATTGCAATCGAAATATTTTTCTGCTTGAGTTTTTGCCTTTTACCTTGGTGGAATGGGTAAAGATTAGGCTTTGAAGCCAGAAAGACTTGCGTCTCTGACGCCTATAGGCTCTTTGAGCTGAGCTGGGCCTGATTTTTTCAGTGCTCTAGAATCCAGATAACACTCGAAGGCTCCTAAGTTTCGTAGAGGATGCTGAAGGGGTTTCCTTCCCTGGGAGTGAGTCCCTTGTAAGATGACAGGTCCTCTCTCTACTTTGCTCAGGCCTCTTCCCCTGTTTTTCATGTGGATCAGTACTGGGTGTTCTTTGCAGGAGAAGTGTGTATAGAGGAAGTTGGGAGGGTTGCCTTTGGCTTCCTTTAACCTCAGTCTGGATTGGGGGGAGGAGAACAGGCTGTTGGTGTGCAGTGACCTCCTCACCCCAGGAATGGCAGGGAGCTGGTTCCCACCAGCCTCCCAGGGAAGTTTCCCATGAACATAGCCCCAAACTGGGTTACAAGCAGAAGCTTGTTCCCGATGATGGCAGCCAAGCTGCTCCTGTAACATGTCCCCGGGAAATGTGGTTCCCACCTCCAGAAGCTGGTTTGGTCATGGATTGGGGAGCTGAGAAAGGTCGATCTTCTGTTTGTTTATACCAGGGAACCACTTCTGGCAGGCAGCAGTCAGCCAGGCTTTGTGGGGAGGAAAAGCCCAGGTCGGGCTTCCTGTGAGAAACTCCTCACTTGTTGATTTAAGGCTTAGCTCAGTAGAAGTAGGGTTTTTTTTTTAGGCAAGTACTTACTTCAGGCCTCTCTTGAACCTCTCCTAACAGGAGAAAATTGTAGCCAAATAAACCTGAAGAGCAGGTTGTTGGGAGCTGATGAAATAAAACCCTTGTAAAATCCCTTTCATCTACAGGGCTAGTGATATTTTACTAACATTAATCATTAATCTCCCAACAGCCCCTGTATGGCTGGTAGGGAACAGCATCACTGTTTCGCGGTGCTCTCAAGTCAGCCTCATGGCTTCCTCTAATATTTCCGTGAAACACTTTGAGATGATGAGATGAGAGTCATTAGGGACCTTTTGACTAATGGGGGTCAGTTGAATAAATAAGGTGAAGTCTTTGGGAGAGAGTGAATATCCTACACCAGTAGGTAGATTGCTTCAAAAGCCTCAAACTTAACCACCATAGTCCCAGTTTCTCTTCCTCCTTTTTCATTGCAAAGCAGAGCTTTAAGCAAGACTTGAGACCTAGTGATGATGCATCCTATTGGACTTCCCCGCTCACTGTTAGATTAGTTTATCTGGGATTGAGAGCCATCATCATCGGGGATAGTTTCCATTACAGAGGTCACAGGTGTGTGCTAGAAACTCTTCTTTGTACTCTTCATTTCAAAGAGAGGGAAAGATGTTGGGTTTTAATTCATACTGCCTTGTTCTTTCATCCTATTCTTGATAATAATAAAAGAAAGATAGTATTCTATTTGTATGTGTGTGTGTAGGCATTATGGAGGCAGTGTTGATGGATTTGGAATCAGGAAGGCCTGCCTTCAAGTCTTTACTTTGACCATGAGAAAGCTCTCTGAGCCCCTGGCAGGTATTAGAGATCATTAGTTATTGATAGGTGGTGATTTTTGTTGGTGGAGAGAATTCGCATACTGATAAATTACAGGTCCATGACATATTGAGACATACTTACACAAATGTATATGTATTCACACATATGGTGGGATTTTTTGGTCTAGATTGATGTCGTCCCTGAAGGACACTTCAGGTATGGAAATTTCCTTTACCGGTGGCAGATCTGCAATTCATCTGTAACTTACAGTCTTAGAGACACACAGAAAGAAAGTTTAAGTGACTTGCCTATGACTGCACAGCTGTGTGAGTGTATGTGTATATATTCATATATACAGGGTGTTCCTAAAGTCTGGACACATAGGCAAAAATGCATATTTTCAAGAAATGAAATGAATGAAATTTTCAACCACATTTTATTTAATTGGAATATTAACAAATAATATCTTCAATATAATTTCCAACATTTTTGATGCAAAGGTTGATGTGCTTTGCAAAATGCACATGAACTCGATGCAATAACTCCACGTGGCCGTCAATTTTCCTATATGTCCAGACTTTAGGGACACCCTGTATATACACACATCTATGTATTCATACATACATGTATGCGTGTGTGTATTTGTTCTGATCTTAGCTTATATAAGACAAATTAGGCCTTGACATTTTCCGTTGAGATGATTTGATGGTAGTCTCTGACCTTATGGACATTGGGGCAATATGCTGTAGCAGATAGAGTGCTAGGCTTGGCGTGGGGAAGACTTGCAGTGAAGCCGTGTTTCCAAACCCTATCCCAGTCCTTGTTCTCAATTCAGATGAATGTATGCAAAGCATTTTGAAAACCTTAAAATGCCCCAGAAATACTACCCCTTATTGTTACCTGCTGTGGTTGTAATATGTGAGCAATTTAATGTTCAGCTTGGCTTTTAAGTAAATGTGATTCTCCCACCAAAGCCCCACACTGACGCCTCCTCATGATATGAATCCTCAAAGTCTAGGCCAACAGAAGGCAGGCTTTGGCAGGTGCTGCCTAGCTGGAAAGGCTTTAGGTGTGGGCCTGGTGACAGACTTGTGTTTCCTATCAAAGGATCAGCCAAATAAATATGGAAAGGCCCATTACCAGACAATGAATTGTTTTGGTTACAGCAGCCCAGGAAATAGACAGAACGCCCAAATGGACCTCAGGCTTATATGGATGCTGTTTCTACTACTAACAGTTTTGGGGAAAAAGAATAAAGAAGATGGTAAGGATCACAGACTCTGTCTACAAGCTACAAGCATTAATTTAACAACTCCTACTCTGAACATATGATCTTTGTCTAAGGACCATAAGTTGGCAGAAGACCATTGCATAGGTAATGGGAGCCTATGTGCCAACATCCATAGCAGAAGATGGAGTGGGGAGATTTTTATGAAGAACTGGATAAGATCTGCCCCACTAAGGCAACATACACCTCATTACTCAGTGACTTCATTGCAAATGGGAGCATGGGGAACACAAGTGAAAAAGACTGGAAAATATGGTTCAAGGTCAGGAAATGACAGAAACTCAAAGGCTTTGTAGGCTTCTCAGAAGTCTCGTGCTAGTCCGCCGTGAGGACTGAGAGAAGAGCATTAAAAAGCAATGTATGTAGTGTGTACTGAATGCCTGTAAAAATTTAAAATAATGATATTCGAAGATGAGCCATAGCTGGCTACAGGCTGAGCGTTCATTTCAGAATGTTTTCTGTTCAGTTGGACCATCAGCTGGCTAGAACAGAGACTGTGTTAGAAGAGAGGAGAGATGTGAAAAGGGATCTTTTTCTTGTTTAAAAAACAAAACAAAACAAAAAAACAAAACTTGACTCATGAGAACAAAATACATCTTTGAAGCATCTCCTCAAAGGAGGCGTCCCTTGCATTTTCATTACAGTTACATGATTCTCTGTAAGCAGGTGTGACTGTGGAGATAACATTTGTCATTGATCTGCTGGGCATCAAAATCAAGCAAGGTATAACACAGGGAGATATTTTCTGCTAAGAAACTTGCAATATTTTGGAAGGTGCAGAGGCCAAGCAAAGAAACAAAAATTACTGATAGCAGGAATCTCTAAATGCTCCTCTTGGTATGTGCTTTTGTATTATGCTCATTGGGCCCATTAATACTACAAAGCTTCTTTAGTCAGAGCCACATAAGCGAAAGAGAAAGTGGTCAAAAAACACACACTGTTCAGGCTCTGTTACTTATTTCAGTAAATATTCTTAAGCCTGCTACTGAATGCAAGTGGCGTTGTGAGAGCAAGCTGAAGGGACGGCCTATAAAGTCCTACGATTCCTATAAAGTTCTATGAATTATATATACAGATTGTACAGGTAGACCTGATGGACCACCACCTAGACCAGAATTGAGTATGTGCACAATGCTGTTAACTATCCCAAATTATTTGGTGCTCTAAAAGCCCATCTCTTTAACACTTTATTCCCCAGGTCATGGCATATGGCTGAAAACCAGAGTACCACAATATCAGAAGAGTTAAAAATTATACACCACCCAGAGGGCAATGGAAAGATTCATGGAGCTGCATCATGCAACATGTTACTAACAATTTGCATGAGAGAGCTGATGTGACAGATATTGAGGACATGCATGACTGGAAAAAGAATTGGGCTAGTGAGGATGATAGATAATTAGATGAAGAGATGTCTAAGATACATATTTGGATGCTGAAATGTTCGAAGAACCCACAGGAGTTCCTCAAGCATGTTGGTTGGAATGCTTACGTGGATGAAATCTGTTGTGGAAGATTAATGGAAAGACCACCAGTAACTGTTAGTACAAAGTAAGAGGGACAATGATCTTCATCGGGGGAGGGGGAGGGGGAGGGAGTTATCCTTAGCAAATCGAAAATAATACATGTCAGTCATTGTTCATACAGATTTTCTGACTTGTATCTTGTTAGTCATGTATTCAATTAGATAGTCAAAGATTCAATGATATCAGTGACAATTACAAAGCTAAGGTAAATAACCGACTTTGTATAACTTCACATTAAGATGAAGAAGAGGAAAGACTATAGGGACTTGATTCTTCGTTTCCTAGGGACTGGACCTGTTACTTCATTGATTTAGAGAACTCCCTGGATGAGGGAGCTCCATCTCCCAGTGAGGGATGGCGCCAGCGGGTTGATGCTTTCAAAATCTCTCCAACTGATGTTCTTAAAGCTCAGGTCTAACATACACTCCACTCTCATCCCCATTCAGTAAATTCCAGTGGCTCTCTGTCACCTCCAGGAGCAAAAATAAAGTCTTGTTTGCTGTTCAGAGGCCTTCTTAAACCGACTTTTTCCTACCTCCTGCCTTTACTGACTAACCTCATCCCAAACACACCTACACCCTCCGTGAGATCCAATGACACTGGCCTCCTTTGGTGTTTCTTGTACAAGACTTTCCATTAGTTGCAGCTAAAATCGCGACTTCTTCAAGAACCTTTCCCAGTTTGCCATCCTGCTAGTACCTTCCCTTTATAGATTATCTCTAATTTGTCCTATCTATATCTTGTTTGTTTGTAGTTGTTTGCACGATTCCCCCGTTAGACTGAGCTCTCGGGTCTTTCTTAAACCTTTCTTTGTAACCCCAGGAAAGAGAAAGGAAGGGAATAAGCATTTATGTAGCATGTACCATGTGTCAGGCACTATGTTAAGCGCTTTTTTACAAATATTTTCTCATTCGATCTTTATAACAACCATGTGAGATAGGTGCTATTATTATTATTCCCATTCTTACAGTAGAGGAAACTGAGGCAGGCATAATTTAGGTGACTTGTCTAGGGTCACACAGCTAGTAAGTGTCCAAGGCTGAATTTGAATTCAGGTCTTCCTGACTCCAGGCCTAGTACCCTATCTAGTATGCCACCAGCTGCCTCCAGCACTTAGCACATAGTAGGTGCTTAGTAAATACTTATTATCTGAATGACTGACTTTGTAGGATTTTTAGCATAAATGAGTATAATACTTTGTCAAAAACTTTCTTCATCTATTGAAATAATCATACGGTTTTAGATGTTTTTGTTTTTGACAAATCATGGTATTGATTATTTTCTTAATGTTGCCCCATCCAGGTATAAATCCAGCTTGGTCCTAATGAATGTTTTCTTAAACTTTCATTTATGTCTTTGTATCTCTAGTGTTTAGCACATTGCCTGGACCAAAGCAGACACTTAATAACTACTCCTTGATTGATGGTACTGTTTTGGGACAAGGATTTGAACCTGAAGTCTCTTTCTAATCAAAGACCAATCTTCCCTTGATTAAGAGATACCAAAATACATATGGTATAAAAAATGGCAAAGCTCAGTCAATCCAGTAACCACTTTTTTTTTTTGGACTGGGTGAGTTTGTTATTGCTGTCTGCCCCTTAAACCTGATTTGTTAGAATTTGTTTAAGAGTTATTTTTATTTTTGGAACACAGCTGTTTTCATTGAAAACTTAGCATCTTTGAAATGCTAACAAGATACTTATGGTCATTTTTTGTGTGCATTTGGGATGCATGATGCAGAATTTAGTCCAAAGTTTGAATTTACAATAAAAGTTTTTATGCTGGTCCACTTTTGAGGAAAGTTGTTTAAACAACTTAAGACGTGTGTGTACTTGAGCTCTGAGTTCTCAGATCCATAGCACCATGCTATTTGAAGTGAATAGGGAACATTCCTACCACCATTTTGGTGCCTTACTGGAATTTGGAGATTGTAAACATAAGGGGAACCACTATTGCTAATAATAACTGGGAATCCTCTGGCTTGGAAAGTGCTCGCTGTCTCTCTCTCTCTTTTTTTCTCTCTCCCTCTCTCTCTGTGTTTATTACATATGTATATATAAAAATTTAGGTACATACATAAAATAGGTAAGTTTATATTATATAGAAATATATATTTATATATAAATATAAAAAATTATATGCATATGTGTATAGATATATGTACCTAAATTTTTGATTAAAAAACATATCTTATTAAAAAGATGGCCTAGCCAAGGCCTTTTGCTAGTACATATGAGATAATATATGTAAACTATTTTGCAAAATTTAAATTGCTGTCTAGAGTTAACTTCTCTTACTGCTCTACTATAGTAACAGTAATAGCAGAATAGTCTTCCAGGGAGGTCTTCTGTCATTTCTACTCCTTCCCTCTGGTCTCAGAGTTGAGGTGACCTTCCTTTTTGTCAAAGTCAGTTTCTCTTTTGCCCTATTGATCATCTCCTCTCTAATCTTCAGTATCTTCCTATCTACTAGCTCCTTTCCTTCTGCCTGTAAATTTGCTTAGGACTCTTAGGACTCCTGTATCCTTAAAAGCCAAAACAAAGAAATGGGGAAAAAAAACTCCCTTCCCTTGACTGCTGTGCCCTTCGGTTGCTGTCCTGGATTCCTCTTCCTTCCCTTCACTGTCAGACTTCCAGTGACAACATTTCTATGGAAGTCCCCAGTTTACTCAGGCTACCACCTCCTCACACTGGCCTCTGTAATCCAGGTTCCATCTTCACTACTGAAATGTCCCTTTCCAAGGGTTGCCGGTCAACTTGCCAGAGAGTGCTGCTTATTCCTCTTAGACTTTCTCTGTTTGACATTATAGGCCATCCCTTCCTCTTTGATACTTTCTTTTTCCTGGCTTCTGTGGTGCCATTTTCTCCTGGCTCTATTCCTACTTGTTGAACTCTTCTTGGTCTCCCTTACTGATTCTTCCTCTCCCTCCTGACCCCTGGTATGGGCCTTCGCCAAGGCTCTGCTCTGTCCTCATTCTCTTCCTTGGTAATCTCAGGGGTTCAGATTTGGTTCTAGTCCAGCTCTCCCCAGTGTGATGATCCACTTACTCATTTCCAGCATCCTGTTGAGTGTCTCCACCTGGCTGTTCCCATCAGGATCTCAGACTTAAGATGTCCTAAATCGATCTTGTCCTCTATCCTCAAACCTGCCATACTCCAGGCCTTCCTAGTTCTATGGAAGCTAACACGATCTTCCTAGTTATCCAGATCAAAGACACATAATAATTCTGGGTTCTTTCATTTCCTTCATTCCTTACCTCTAGTCAGTGGATGAACCCTGCTGATTTTGACCCTACGTTAACTCTCCTTTCTGTCTCTTCCCCTCTGTGCACTCCTGCTACCACTGTAATTCATCTCATCATCCCCTCTCGGCTTTGCTGTTGAAATATCCTCCTTACCAGTTTCTTTGCTTTCTCCCTCCCACTGAACCTGGTAGGGAAAGATAGAATCACACGTGCATAATTAATGTTGGAATGTTTGGGGAATATAATTGACTGGGATAAGAATTCTCTAATTTTTAGAGGTAAATAGTCTTTATCCACCCTAACGCTTGATCACAGGAGCTGAGATCTTTCAAGCAGACGCTGGATGACTGTTTGATGGACGTAGTGTCGTGAGTATTCTTCGTGGCCCCTTGTTGACTAGCTTTAGCAATTTCCATGACTTCTCACTCTTCCTCACTCCCAGATCCAGTCAGTTGTCGAATCTTATTTTTTCTACCTTCACAGTATCTTTCATATCTATCTCTACTTTATTTGTACTACTGTCACCTTAGTTCAGGCCCTCATCATCCGGACTACTGCAGTAGACTGGTATTTGAGGTCTCTCTCCCTCAAGTCTCTTTGTTTCCAATCCATTCTCCACACAGCTCCCAAAGGGACTCTTCTAAAATTCAGGTCTGACCTTGTCACTCTCACACTCGTTGACTCCAATGGCTCCCTATCGCTTTTAGGATAAACATAAACTCTGTTTTACTTTTAAAGCCCTTTATAATCTAGTCCCAGCCTACCTCTCTGTTCTTACATCCATTTCTCCTCTTCCCATTCTCTACAAACCAGGCGAACTGGCCTTCTTACTGCTCGATACACCCAGGACGCCCATTTTCTATCTCCATGCCTTCGTACTGGCTGTCTCCTCATTCCTGGGATGCACTCCCATTTTGTCTCTATCTTATAAAAGCCCTTGTTTCCCTTAAAACTCTGTTTACATGCCCACTTTCTTTGTGAAGTCTTTTCTGTTTCTTTTCCTCCCCCTGGATGCTAGTTTCCTCCCCTTCTCCTTGAAAATTTGACTATTTTTAATTTGTATATACATATTTATGTACATGTTTTCTCCCCTCAAAGGAAAAAAATTAAGGCTTTTTTCTCCAAAAGAATGAGGGCTGGAATTGTTTGCTTTTTGTCTAACCCCCAGCATACAGTAGGCACATAATAAATGCTTACACTGATATAAGCTTATTAACTACATGAGGGTGGGTCTGGGGGTGCTGTCCCTGAAACCAGTCCTACATCTGGAAAAATCATCTTGAGTTGAGAGGATTCACGTTTTCCTTTTTGCCCTCTACTGGGCTGGAGGAGGTTGGGTGTGACTCCAGATTGCAGCTGTCCAAGAGGAATAGAAAGGGTAGGAGGAAGGAAGAAAATGAAGATCTCAGGCAGTAACAGCTGCTTAGGATGAAGTTCTTGGGGCCACCCAGCTGGGGCAAGTGGGGCTGATGGGAATTATTAATGTATAAGGGAAGTAGACAGGCTTCAGACTTGTCTAGTCAGGAGCTGTCTACATGGCAGTTGATTTAAATAAATTCAAGGGAATGGCCCCTGCTACTGTTTGCTCCGTTATCTTAGATCCAGGGAAGCTGAGATAAGGTTTCCAGGAGAGCCTGATGGCCGAGGAGTCATGCGCTGCTCATGCATTTAAAATGTGGTTTGAGGTTTTCCTAGTTGGTCCAGTAAGTCTGATAGTACAAGCAGGAAATGAGCAATGCCCTTGTACCCACAGCCAAAATGAAAGTGGTCAGGCTTTCTGTGTATGTCATGCAACAGGCCCAGATGATATATTCCCTCTCCTTTCTTGCTAATCATTTCCTTAACAAATATTTATTGAGTACTTATGCTCTTGGCTTCTGTGGGCCATCTGTGCTTATCGGGGAAACTTTTTTTTTAATTTAAATTTTGGTACATTTATTGGGTCTTTGTTTCTGTCTTTGACTTTTGGGGATATAGTGGTGGATTGCTGGTAAAGGGTATGGGCAGTTTATCCATGTTATTGTCAGTATCACCTGACTCATCATCAGAAACTGATATATGATTATATCAGTGGAAATGACATTAAAGGAGAGGCATTGCCATCTGTTTTGCCATTGTACCCTGAGGACCACGAGACCTTTCCATTTGACTTGCCTCTAATATTTTCCATATGCGTTGCCTCCCTCATTAGAATATTAGCTCCTGGAGACTCTTTCAGCTTTTCCATTTATGTCCCCAGATCTTAGCACAGTGCTTTGCACATAATAAATGCTTAATAATTACTTAGAAACAGCTAAGTGGTAAAGCGGATAGAGTGTTGGACCTGTAGCAAAGAAGATCTAAGTTCACATCCTTCTTCAGATACTAGCTGTATTTCCCTGGGCAAATAATTTAACTGCTGTTTTCCTCAGTTTCCTCATTCATGAAATGGGGATAATAAAAGCACCTACCTCCCAGGGCTGTCACGATCAAATGAGATAATATCTGTAAAGCGCTTTGTGCGCCTTGAGATGCTATACAGATGCTAGCTGCTATCGTCAATGTTGTTTTTATTAAATGCTTCATTCATTCATTCATCTCTTTTTTGTAACTTCAAGTTGATATCACAGCAGATGTCTCAGCATGATCCCTCCAGCATCCCCCCAAAAATCTCTGCAACGTAGATTCTTCCTATTTTTTGTCATCTTAGTGTCAAGTTGCATGGCATTGTGAGACTGAAATCTCAAAGGTGTTCTAATTTGAGGCACTCTTGGTAATTTGAAGCATCTTTTCATGAGGTTGCTGAATTTGCATTTTTTCTTTAGAGAAGTATCATACATCTTAGAGAAGTATTGTTTACATAGTGGTTTGCGTGTCATTTCCCCCATTAGACTGTAAGCTCCTTGTGGGCAGTGACTATGTTTTTGCCTTTCCTTGTATCCTCATTGTTGAGCACAGTGCCTGGATATAAGACGTACTTAAATACTTCTTACTTCACTTGAAAACTCTATATTCTTTGGCTGCTCACCTATTAGGGAACTCTCGGTGTTCTGTGTCAGTTCCTTAAATATTTTGGATCGGTTTTTTTTAACATTAAATACTTTTTTCCACTCTACCATTTCTTTAGGGGTCAGCTAGGTAGTGCAGTGGATAGAATGCAGGGCTTAGAGTCAGGAAGACTCATCTCCTTGAGTTCAAATCTGGCCTCAGACACTTCCTAGCTCTGTGACCCTGGGCAAGTCGCTGAACCCTGTTTGCCTCAGTCGCTTCAACTGTAACATGAGCCAGAGATGGAAATGACAAAGCACTCCAGTATCTTTGCCAAGAAAACTCCAGATGGGGTCACAAAAAGTCAGACATGACTGAATAAAACTGAACAACAGCCATTTCTTTACATTGCTTTTATTTAGCAAATTTAGTTTTATATAATCAAAATGAGATGTTTGAACTTTTTTAGCTATCCTCAATGGGGGAAATTCGTGAGTGTCTACACAGTAAACAGATGTTTGGAATTTTATAGAATAATGGTGTATATAGAAGGCAAGTGATGGATGCTTAAAGGGATGGGCATTTCCAGATGTGGTCTGGATCTAGACAGATGTTGTGGGCCTAATGATTTCTGAAACCTATGTTTAGCTGCCATGATGGTGGCTCTTGAGGGGAGATAGAAATAGTATGGGGGAAAAGAGAAGAAAATGTCCTGTCTTACTCTCTGGCTTCCCCTTTCACTTCCCAATTTAAAATGGGTTACCCAATAAATCTTTCTGATTCTACTTAGCCCATATGCTTTGGGCTTTTATAACAAAATTAAAAACAGGGAAGTAACCTCTGGGCAAATTAAAAGCTTTATCTGTCGGTTACTTCACTTTAAAAAGCATGCTACCACAAGCTGGGCTGAGGTCATCGTGTTTGGTTTCTTCCATCTTTCCATTCACATCACATCACCTGTTGAAGGCATGCACCCTGCACCTGCTTCATTTCAGAGAGGGAAGAAAAGGTTACATTTTTTAGGTAATTCCTTTGACATACCTTGATTTTAGCTGGAAGTATATCCATCAAGAATATACTTCATTGTGGGGGAGGCGGGGCGGTTCCCAAGTGTATACACTCTCGTGTGTTCTCTCTCTCTCTCTCTGCTTACACACACACACACACGTATGTATATGCATGTGTATATATATATATGTATATACATATACATACGTATATCAAATGACATATTTCTGAGTAAGGTTTTCCTTTTCACTTTTGGAGACCATTTCTGAAGAATTTGTTGTTGGTTACTAATAATCCTTTTTGATTTGGTCCACTTCGTTCTAATTTAAATGTAGTTTGTTTAAATTTAAATTTAATCCATATGTATGTCTCTGTATGTAGACATTTCTAGATACTTTTAAAATTCCAAATTAACACATTTTTTTCCCATTAAATCCAAAGTTTAAATTTTAAATTCATTTGACTATTATTAAACACTTACAGTGTTGCAAGGCACTGTTAGATGCTGGGTTAGGAAGACAAAACAAAAACCTGCTCCTGAATTCTAATACAGTATTGTTTCAAAATATAAGTTTCCAGTTGAGAATTTTTGAGATACTATCTCATCAGCACCCTTTCAAATAAGTGTTAAAATATGCTTTTCTTACAATATATATTTCTCCGTGGTGGTTCTTTTCAGTCCCATTGAGAATTTGTCCTTTCTTTGCCTTCCACCTTTATTTTTTCTAGTGACTCATTTCTATTTCTGCATTTCAAGTTATCAGACACAGATAGCATGATGTCATGGATAATGAATAATTCATAATAATAATAATAATAGCTGGCATGTATATGGCCTTTAAAGTACTTTGCCTATGTTATCTCATTTGTTATAACTCCTCTGTGATGGAGGTGCTATTATCATTGTCATACAGATAGGGAAACTGAGGCAGAAAGGAGCATTGATGTGTTTGGGAGTCATAGACCTAGGAAATGTCTGAGGTTGGATTTGAACCCAGGTCTTCTTGACTTTAAGCCCAGCCTCTTATTTATTCACTGCTCCACCAAGTTGCCTAGATGAAAAGCACTGGATTGGGAGTAGGAAAGTCAAGTTTAAGTTTTTAGCCCTGCTGTTAACTTGCTTGTGACCTTGAGCAAGCAAGTCATTTCCCTCTATAGAGGGAAGGGGTTGGGCGAAAGATCTCAGAGCTCCCTTCTGACTGATGGTGTATTCTGGGAGCCATCATTTGTATAAAATTCCCGGATAGTCTCTCTGTGTTTGAGGCCTCAGGAAACTAAGGGATAGGAACAGGTGGGATTTATGGTAATCCATTCCTGACTATGATGGCCTGGAAAGGATGCTTCTTTTATACAACTCTACATGAGGCTCTAAATCAAGGCTTCTTATTCTGGGGTCCATGAACTTAAAAAAAATTAAGAAGAATTTTAGATAATATTTTGAGAGCTTCATTTTAATATAATCTGTTTCTTTTGTAATCCTATGAATTTCATTGTATACATTTACAAACATTATTCTGAGAAGGGGTCCATAGGTTTTATCAGACTGCCAAAGGGGTCCATGACACAATAAAGGCTAAAGATAGGTTATATCCCTGCTTGAGTCAATTTTCTGCGTTTGAAAAAACCTTTAGTAGAAAAACCTTTTTCCCCCTCCCTTGTGGATACAAGCAACAACTCACGTTTCTATAGTGAATTAAGATTAAAAAAAAGCACATTTATCACAACCATCCTGTGCTTTAGAGTCCATATGTTCCCAAACTGGTGATATTGCCCCTTGGGAGGTGCTGGAACTATCCAGGGAGGTATTATTTTTTTTTTAAATGACACAGATTTAAACATAACAACAATAAAAAAAACCCAACAAAAAACACATTAAAGGGTTAAAGAAAGTAGATTCGGGGGGGGGGCGGCACTGAGTAATTTTTTTTTAAAAGGGGGTGGTAGGCCAAATAAGTTTGGGAACCTGTTCAGCAAGACAGTCAAGATATGATGAATTCCATCTTACAGGGAATAGAGGCAGTATTTGATGTCTTGCCCAGCATCACACAGCTGGGGCTAAGATCAAATTGAGATCTCCGGAGTCCAGACCAGTGTTCATTCAGCTTTTCCCCATTCCCTCTGTGGGAATGTGAAATACAGTGTGTTTCCTTTTTCTTTCTTTCTTTTAAAAAGCACGTCCTATATTTAGTAACTAGTGACAAACATACTGAAATGCACAGACAAAATGAGAATCATGTACAAGATTGGGAGCTCCATTGTTAAAATGTGTATTAATTCAAATAACACTGTAACAGCAATGTCCTGTTTATTCCCATGGCCTTTTCTGAACGACCCCCCCCCTTTTTTTTTTTTTTGCATTTTCAGATTTTGTAGTTTGTTGTTATTTGCATAATTGTGCTCATGGGTATGTTTTCCTTCTCTCTCAGGTCTTGGGTGAGTACATGTTTGGGTTTGCACTGGTGGGAGTGGAGCCTGGACAAAGGGGTAGGGGGATTTGCAAAGGCGCTTATTTGGGTAAGAGCACAGTGTGTACCAGTCAGTCACTTCCTTTTTGAGTTACAAGAGCAAATTAGGGGGAGTCAGGTAAAGCAGTGAGTGCCCTTCTCCACCCCCAGGTATTCTGAGCCTTTGTCATCTGGTTAAGCCATTGATTCTGAGTATTCTAATGAGACCTTTCTACATTTCAGGGAGATTTCAGCTTTATCCTTGAATGGTGCTAGTTGGATATGTGATCCATTTACATTCTCTCTGAGCTCTGGGGAAGCAAGAGCTACCCTAGAAATGTGAGAAATGTAAAGAAAGCAGGTGGCTGCATTTCCTATCACAGACGCTGTGCGTTCTTGACAATACACCACAGTTGGTACAGGTTCCTTATTGTATATAGTGTCTTCTAAGACCCGAGAGTCCCTTTTCCTGTTTGTTGATAGCAGTAACGGGTAGCCAGGTGGTACAATGTTTAGAGCTCAGGACTTGGAGTCAGGATAACCTGAGTTTGAATCCTGCCTCAGACCCTTAGTAGCTGTTACAGCCTTGAGGAGATTACTTGACCTCCCTGTGTATCAGTTTCCTCATCTATAAAATAGGGATAATAATAGCACCTACGTAAGAACTTTGCAAACTTTAAAGCACTCTGTGAATGCTAGCCATTAGTAGTAGTACAATTTGAAGTTTATAGGTTTTTTTTAAAAAGCCTCTTTGAGTTTTATTTTAATCACTCAGCCAGCAAGCATTTATTAAGCTTCTACCGTGAAGGTATTTTGTTTGGGATATGATGATAAGAAAGAAATGGTCTCTGCCAGGCAGCGCACCTAGCATGTGCTCGGCACGAACCGTGCACTTAATAAATGCTTGTTGGTGGATTTATTGACTGGTAGCCGTATGCCAGATAGATTAGCAGGAGGAAGGACTAGAATTGGCAAAGTCAGCTGAGAGGTTGCTATGAAAACCAAGGTATGAGGATCTAGGCTAGTGCGGTGGCAGGGGAAATCGAGAGGAAGGGCCGAATAAGATAAGATGGACAGGTTGGAAAAAAGTAGGTTTTGGCTACTGCCTGGGTATAGACTTTGAAAAGAGGAATGGATGAATCAAAGGTGACTCCAGAATTTGGGGCCTGGGTGACTGGGAGAAATGTGTTGTTACTGATAGAAATGGGGAAGTTGGGAAGAACTGTTTTGGGGAAAAGATGATGAATCTGTTGTTTGTGTTTTGTTGCTATTGGTGTTCTACTGGTTAGTTGGTCATAAGGTGGCTTGCATTTTGGCAGTCATGGTCTTGTACTTAAAAGCACAGCATGGGGATGCCTGTATATACATACAGATGTTTGTCCCTATACATCTGCATATTTGCTCCTGATTTCATTTCCAGGTTTTAAATTAGTTTTAACTAAAGTCCTTCCACCTCCAATGCTATTTATTTCTTCTTAGAAGTCTTCCCTGATTCCTTCTTACCTTCCTTGCCCAAAGTAACCTTCTCTTGCCTCTCCCCCCTTTCATATCACTTTATTCATTTATGTGGGTGCATCATATCCCCATACTAGATTGTAAGCCCCACGAGGGCTTATTTTATCTGAACTTTGTGGCATTTGCAGTCCTAAGAGTGATCTGCACACAGTCAGTACTTAATAAATGTTGACTGAATTTAAATAAATTGCAGATCCAGGGACCTTGTATCTCAGGGTCTAAGAGGCTATAGGTGTATACCTGTAAGTATTCTCTGTCAGCTAGGTCAAAGGCATCATTTCCAGATCCAGTTTTTCTTTCTCAGTAGGGTCTTGTAAAACAAAACACAATAAAACTTTTTAGGGATAAAATTCAATACTTCCTAACTCAAGCCTGTAAAGTTTGTTTAACCCCAAATTGTTTTGCCTTGAGATTAGCTGGTTAGTATATTTAGGTTGAGTTATGCCTGTTCTCCAGGATTGCTTGTTGGAACCAACTAATCTGCTAGATCCTGGACCCTTGCTGGTGGGGATTTAACCCAGCCCTTCTGTTCTTGGCCCAGGGAGGTACACTTCTGGAACATTGTATTCAGTTCTAGGAAAGACAGTGAGAAGATGAAATGTGTCTTGAAGAGGGCAACGTAGGAAGGTGAGGGGAACAGACTCTGCTCTATAGAAAGATCAGCTGAAGGTCATGTTAAGACTAGAGGGAAAGAAAGGCTTTTGGGGTAGAGTTCGGGGTTCAGAGGGAGTGTGTGCTTCACAGCTGTCTTCAAGTATTTGAAATCATATGGAAGATGGAGTAGACTTGTTTGGTACCAAAGGACAGAGCCAGGAGCAGTTGGCGCCAGGGGACAGATTCTCTGAGCAATTGTTCAGAAGCAAATTTTGACTTGATAAAAGGGGAAAAAACCCACCCAACCTTCTTAATTGTTAGAATTAACCAGAGATGGAATGGATCCTCTGGTTCTCTCTCCCTGGAGGCCCTAAAATAAAGGCTGGATGGCTTTTGTCATGAATGTCATCGATGGGATGCTTTTGAAGATAGGGGTTGGTACTGGGATAGTTTCTCAGGGCCATTCTTCTAACTGAGGTTCTATGATTCTGGGCTTATTGGTAAAAGATGGTGTGTGACGAATCACTAGAGCAACTTTCCTGCATGAAATGCACGCACCTTCCCACCAGATTTCCTTCCATTCATAAGATAAGAATGCCTGGTTTGGAAGAAGGTTACAACTCTTTAAATTTACAGACGACTAGAGAAAGTGTGCCTTGGGGTCCTGAATTTGAGGCACCAAATGCCGACAAGTTGTTGGAGCACCAGTCAAGAAGTTGCCTGAGATATCTTCTTAGGAAATATTCTTGGAGACACCTGTTTTCTGCAGGCCCTGGGAGGGAGAATAGCAGCTGATGTGGAGCCAACAGTTTGTAAGAGACATCCAGTGTCCCTGCCACATTCCTGCCAGTACCAGTGACACAGCATTTGGGAATCTTTGCTTTGATTGGCATGTTTCTAATGAATCTGGAATGTCGATGTTTTGAAAAAATGACCACCTGCTTTAAAGTGGACTGAAGCTCTTATCTTGGTGCATTGTGTGTCTGAACAGTCAAGAAGATTGGGAATATCATCGGCCTTCAAAATACCATTGTCAGGGATGGGGAACATGGAACCTCCTAAAGATAAATTTTATTAATTGTCCAGATAAGCCAAAAATAACTCAGGAGGAGTTTTGAGGGGGATATACCTGTGCTATAGGAAACTCTGGATGAGAAAATACCCTTTATAAATGCTTATCAACATTTGCTCTGCAGTTTATAGTCTCAGAGAGCTGTGAAGTTTGATGACTTGCCCAAGGCCATACTGCCAGTCTCATCTATCTTTTCCTGATTGGCCTAGCTTCCTCTCCCCCAGTCTCTAGCTAAAGGTGATTTCTCCTTCCTCAAATCTTTATCTCTTTCATTGTGCTTATTTGGGTACAGATCTTACCTCTCCTACTAGACTGTAATCTCCTTGAGGGCAGGGACCATTGTTATACTAAATCTTTGTATCCTTAGGACCTAGTCTGTCCTCTTTCCCATGGTACCTTGATGTTTGATAGGTCTGTCTTCTCATCATTGTGGGCCCTTCTGCTATGTCTCCTTGCAGCCCATTTTCTCCTTTTACTTTACTAAAAGATTGTTGAATTGATTTAGGTAGAATTAGATGAAAACAGGGAATATCTCTGGGCCTGTTTGTCTTGTCTTTGCATCCTTAGCGTATAGCATAGTAGTGGCCACGTAATAGGTGATTCATAAATGCTTTTCATAGATTTTGTATTTTAACTTTAAATGTAGATAAATAGCTCCTTTTGACTCTAATGGCAGCTAGCTGCTCCCATAGTGTCAGAAATTTTAACTTAGAAATTTAAAGTCATGTTAGTTAAGGACCAAATATTTTTTTAAAAAGATGAAGTTCAAGTTTTTTTGGGCCTTTCCTTCATCACTGTAGTATACCCCTTTTGGGTCCCTTTAAGAGAGAGCCTAAAGATAGAATAATAATTAATTCAGCTAGCTTTTGTTAATTGCCTGATTTTAGGCAGAGCTGTGTGTTCTGAGGAAGATGCAAAGTTTAGATAAGACACAGAAGTCAAGGCCAAGAGGCCAATTTTGTTAAAACTATCAAGAATTAAATGAATGACATTCAATATACTTGTGCATAGAACTTAGAGCCCTTGTTTTTGATACACTTGCAGTTGTCAACATGTGGTTGCAAAGGAATGATCTTGGCGTTTTGGTCTGTATAAGACGTTTTATTTAACTGTCTGGATGGATGATGGGATGCATTCTCCTGAGCTAGAGTTGCGATGCATCAGTAATCGTAGTTAAGTGAACGTGGATGGCCATCAGGCAGACAAAGCTTAATTTGTCACAGCTGTCAGGATGATCATGTCATGTGTATGTCCCTTTAGAAAACTTGTAGGCCGTGAGCCCTCTCGGCTTCCTGGCTTTGTCACGTTTTCCTGACTCCTTGTTTTTGAGTTTGAAAAACATGTAGAAAACTCTTATCGATCCTACCAGGGGCCAGGGTCAAAGGTTCTGCAAGCCTGGGTCAGATGCTGAAATTATGTGTTTTTTTAGATCTTGAATAGCATCCTTTATGGACTTTGCCCTGTTGATACAGACGACCCTGAGGATAATACAAAAGCATGCTTTTAAAGTGAAAGGTTGTATCTGCTTCTCAAAATGCTTATTACACGGCATAACTCAGCCTTTTGAGACATTGGTGCTTCATCATTTTTTTAAGACATAATTTCCAAATATATCAGATAGCATCCTAGGCCTAGAGTCAGGAAGACTTGAGTTCAAATTGCATCTTGTGCACACTCATTAGTTGTGTGACACTGAGTAAACCACTTAGTTTCTCCAAACCTCAGTTGGCTCATCTGTAAATTGGGACTAAAAACATCTATAGTAACTAACTCACAGGGTGTGAATGTAATGATAATGGAACTCGGGGAACCACAACATATGTTTAACAAAAAATATAGTAGTTTCATTAGAACTGATAACAAATATGTAACATTTGTAAATGCTTATTTATAAATATATGACTAGTTATCTTAATAATTAAATCACTTAACACCCCCCCCCCCCCCGCAAATAAAAGGACTATAAGATCTACTGTAGATGTGATGTACTGGAAAGCGCTAGGAGTGAGAAGACCTGCATACAAATCCTGTTCTCTGCCACTTAACTGGCCATGTGATCTTAGATACTCGGTTCCTCTAAAACTCAGTCTTTCTATGTGTAAAATGGGTCCCTAGGCTTCATCAGCTTGCTAGAGAGGGCCATGCTCCAAAACAGGTTAAGTACCCTTCTTTTAGGGGGCAGGGTTAAGGCTGGGAGTATAAAATACTGTGAGGAGTTAGGAATTTCTGCATCTAGTGGTGATGGTAATCATGATGGTAGGATTTATATGTCACTGTAAATTTTATGAAGCTGTGTGGGTCAAAAGAAGCTGTGTGGCTCAAGTAAAAAAAAAAAAACAGCGGTGTCTCGGTTTCTCAAGGCAGAAAAAAAACCCAGAAGCTTTATTTGCTCAAGTCTCGAGAATTGGGCATCTCTCACTACCAGGGTGGAGATAGCAGTGAAGAGAGGCAAGGGAAACGAGGCAAGCAGGGAGATATATACCCTTGTACAAACAATTCTAAGAAATCCCACCCCAGAGGCTGGACCCCTGTCCCCATTTGTGGAGACGAGTGGCCTCACAATCTAATCAGGAATAAGTTTTTACCCAGTACAAGCACAGAAACTACAGAATTACCTTGTAGGGAAACTTTAATGCTAAGGTGGCCGTTTGTAAGTAGGCTAGGGGAGGGGGAGGGGGGAATATCATCTGGTTTCCCTAAAATCATATGATTTACAGGAAAACGAAACTTAGGCCTGGTAAGGTTCACATCCTAACTAAATTCATACTATCTCTATTTGAATATTGCCTTGCATGAGTTGTTCATAGGGAAGCTTTCACAATCTTGTATTCCATTCACAGCTGAGGTTACATCTATAAATCTAAAGAAGAAGGGGGAGAAAGACATTCCTAAAGGCTAAATAATCAGATTCCCACAGACTCAAATTTATCTCATTTCCCTAAATATTGATTCTCAAACATTTTAGATATATCTATCTATCTATCTATCTATCTATCTATCTATCTATCTATCTATCTATTCCCTGTGAAGTCTTCACACTTTATTCTCTCACTACCTCACACAGGCTGTTTTCAAATATTACCCCATTTGATCCTCACAACAACCCTGGGAGGTAAGTGGTATTATTTTCCCTGTTTTACAGATGAGGAAACTGAAGCAGGCAGAGATTAAGTGACTTACTTGCCCAGGGTTGCACAGCTAGTAAGTGGCTGAGGTTGGGTTTGAACTAAGGTCTTCCTGATTCCAGGCCCCATGCTCAATCAACTGCTTCACTTACCTGTTTCTTTTATCTTAGAGAAAACAATTCCTAATTCGTTAAAAACAGGCTATACATTTTTTTTTCTTTTAATTTATTTATTTTTAGTTTACAACATTCAGTTCCACAAGCTTTTGAGTTCCAAATTTTCTCCCTCTCCCCAAGATGGCATGCATTCCAATGTAGGCTCTACATATAGTTTTACATTAAACATATGTTCACATAAGTCATGTTGCAAAGAAGAATTATAACCAATGGAATGAACCACGAGAAAGAAGTAACAAAAGAAAAAAGAGAGAGCAAATAGTTTGCCTCAGTCTGTATTCAGACTCTGTAATTCTTTCTGTGGACATAAATAGCATTTTCCATCATGAATCTTTTGAAGTTGTCTTAGAACTTTGCATTGCTGAGAAGAGCCAAGTCTATGAAAGTTAGTCACCACACAATGTGTCTGTTACTGTGCACAATGTTCTCCAGGTTCTGCTCCCCTCACTCAGCATCAGTTCATATAAGTCTTTCCAGGTTTTTCTGAAGTCCCTCTCAGGTTACACTTTTCCTGGTTCTATTCCCCTCACTCAGCATCAGTTCATATAAGTCTTTCCAGGTTTTTCTGAAGTCCCTCTCAGGTTACACTTTTCCTGGTTCTGCTCCCCTCACTCAGCATCAGTTCATATAAGTCTTTCCAGGTTTTTCTGAAGTCCCTCTCAGGTTACACTTTTCCTGGTTCTATTCCCCTCACCCAGCATCAGTTCATATAAATCTTTCCAGGTTTTTCTGAAGTCCCTCTCAGGTTACACTTTTCCTGGTTCTATTCCCCTCACTCAGCATCAGTTCATATAAATCTTTCCAGGTTTTTCTGAAGTCCCTCTCAGGTTACACTTTTCCTGGTTCTGCTCCCCTCACTCAGCATCAGTTCATATAAGTCTTTCCAGGTTTTTCTGAAGTCCCTCTCAGGTTACACTTTTCCTGGTTCTATTCCCCTCACTCAGCATCAGTTCATATAAGTCTTTCCAGGTTTTTCTGAAGTGTATCTCAGACTGTACTTCTTACGGGCTGTACATAAAATTTCGGTGGAACTGGCAGGACTTGTTGAACTTACTGGAATTTAGATGCCACCTTTGTTGAACCAATGAGCCTCTTAATTAGCATTTGGCGAGAGTCAAATTAAGTAGCATTAGCGAGAGTCAAGAAAGATCAGTGACCTAGGAACATCTCTTACATTTAGATTGCTTTTAAAGTTTTATTTTTGAATTCAATTTTAAAAGTATTTAATTACTTGTTACAGGCAAGGAATAGTGCTGTGCTTTGGGGACAAAATGATGAAAACGTCAGCATCCCAACCCTCAAAGAATTTAGTTGATTATATGGGACACATCTGCACCAATAGTTAGGTTGCAAAGTGAAATATCATCGGGGCCCAGGAGAGATACAGGAGAAAGCATTGTAGGAATATTTGAGGAGAGAGCTTCCTTCCAGCTGAGGGAATCGGTCAACAAGCATTTACAGACAAGCACCTACTGCATGTGCCAATCACTCTGCTAAGAGGTGGGGATACAAAGAAAGAGTTCCCAAAGAGCTTAGAGTCTAATGGGGAAGACAGCATAAAAACAACTGTACAAACAAAATAGAGACAGGATAAGTTAGAGAGGTCTGTGGAGGATGTAGCGCCCGAGCCTGGGCTTTGAAGGAAGAGAAGGATTTTTGCAGAGATGAGGAGGGAGTGGGAGGCGGCGTGTTTGTGTGTGGGGATATGTGTGAGGACCCAGGAGAAAATTGGGAAACAGAAGAGAATCCAGTTTGGCTGTGAGAGGAAATAGTGGGAAGTAAGACTAGAAGAGTAAATCAGAGCTGTGTTTTGACATTTCCTAACTCTGAGGCTATGGAGTTTGTATTTTGATACAATACCACAACAATCGTAATAGTAGTAATACTGTGTGCCAGTTATTGTGCTAAGAGCTTTGCAGATATTTCATTTGATCCACCCTACAGCTCTGGGAGGTGTGGAGGTGCTATTATCATCCCCATTTTACAGATGAGAAAACAGAGGCAGAGGTTAAGTGATTTATCCGGGGTCATACGACTAGTAAGTGGTGGAGGCTGGATTTGAACTCCTGTCTTCCTGACTCCAAGGAGCTGTGGAGAGTTTTTGAGCAGGGGAATGGAGTACTATAACCCATGTATTAAGAAGCTTATTTGTATAGTTATGTGAAAGATCTATTGGAAGAAGGAGAGAAAAAGAATGGGGAGACCAATGAATAGGCTGGACTTTTTGAGAGTGTGTGTGTGTGTGTGTGTGTGTGTGTGCTTCTGACAGTTAAGAAATCTGGTTAGGTGACGCAGTGAGTAGAGCACCAGCCCTGGAGTCAGGAGGGCATGAGTTCAAATCTGGCCTCAGACACTTGACATGCTTAGTAGCTGTGTGACCTTGGGCAAGTCACTTAACCCCAATTGCCTTCCCTTCTCTTCTCCAAAAAAATAAAAAAAGAAAGAAATCTATGAAGGAAATCGGTAGGATTTGTTTATCATCAGACCCATCTTACCAGTTTTATGATTCTAAGACATCTAAAATTAAAAAAATAATAATCATAATACTTTAGAGTCAAACCTCATATAAGTTTTTTCAGAGATACAGGTGTGACTGAATAACAATTAGGATATATTAAATTATTAAAATAAAAATTAAGTTATTAAAAATTGAAATTTTTAACTAAAGTTAGGTAAAAAGTATCCTCTTCTCCCCTACCTGCATATAAGGTGTAAAGAAAAGGTTTGGCATAGCAATGCTCACATTTGATTCTCTTGTCCCCATTCTCCCCACCACAGTAAGTCCTAAGGAATCACCGAAGTTCTAATGGGGGAGTGAGGAAGGGAGGAGAGATAGCTAGATATTAGTATTTGTAAAAAGGATGAAAGGGGTGACAGTTTAGTAGACTTCCTGCTCAGTGTGATGAGCGGTGCCGTGACCTGCCTGTGGTCACATGGCTTCTAGGTGACAGAAATGAGATTTGAACTCAGATCTTCTTGACTCCAGGGCTTGTCCCACTTCACTCCCTGGTTGCATCAGTTGGATTTAGCTTTTGCATAGATGCTTATCAGTTGTGAAATGAGCTTGCAGTGTTTGGTTCTGAGAGTCGAAGGACTTTCTGTGCAATTATAGATAGTCTTGGGCCATGACTTCTGACCCCAGCCTTGGCAGCAGCGTGACTGCGTATGTGTCTAGCTAAGCTAGTACCCAGGTCCAAAGTAACAAATGTGCTATGTTGCTGACTCTTGAAATGTCTTTCTTGCCCAGTTTCTTTGTGTTTAATGTTCCAGAATGAAGCCTTGAGGCCAAAGAATGACTAAATCCTCATAATCTCAAGAAAGGGGGTAGTTCAGAACTCAGTGTTACTCTTGGTTTTCTCTAATCCTAAGAGAATAAAATATTGGAGGTGGCTGTGTTTATGGAAGGTTTTTATTCTAATCCCCTCACTTTACAAAAGAGGAAGCCGAGTTGGAAAGTCCATATCCTTCCATATCCTTGAGTCTATGAAGATCTTAATTTGACGTAGGAGGTAAATTTTGAACTAAAACAGTTCTGCTGCAGAGAGAGAGAGAGAGAGAGAGAGAGAGAGAGAGAGAGAGAGAGAGAGAGAGAGAGAGAGAGAGAGAGAGAACACCTCGTTGTGGCTTCTTGGGTGTAGGTGATTTCATTGAGTTAAAATATTGAGGAGCAGACCGATGGGTATACAAAAGTCATTGCAACATCTAAGATAGGTTTTGGGGACAGGAGAGCCCCTATTCCTTCATCCTTCTAGGTGGTGGCACTTTATTCAGAAGAGACCCTCATGGGGCCTTTGTTCTTGGCCTCTTTACTCTGACTTCAAAGTATGATTTTAACAAACTTGGTTATCAAGTTCCCAGATTCACAGCAGATCTTAAAACCTTTGAGTTGAAAGGGAACTTGGACGTATACAGTATCCTAGCTTTAGCTCCAGAAAGGACTTGAGGGATCGTTTAGATCAAGGATTCTTAAACTTTTTGTGTGGTGTAGACCCCTTTGACACTGGTGAAGCCTAGGGACCACTTCTCAGAAAAATGCTTTTAAATTATTGAAGGAAATGGTAAATTTCAGTTAGAAGCTTATAAAAATAAAGATGTCAGTTTTTTTCCCATCCAAGTTCATAGATTCCTGAAATCTTTCCAGGAATCCCAAGGGGTTCATCGACCTCAGGCTAATAACCTTTGATCTGGACTTGTCCCCTCAGTTAATGGGTAAGGAACCTGAGGCCAGAGTTTGTGATGTGCTCAATGTCACTCAAATCATAAGTGACAGAACCAAGATCTCGATCTCATCTCTTGCCCCTTGACTCCAAATCAGTGGCTTCCCCAGGCATAACTTGTCTTACTCCATGTAGGAATGCTAAATTCTCAAAAAAAAAAAAATCAGACTATACCAGTGATATATCCATGACGATTGGTTTATATGGTCTTTACTGGAACACTTTAAGTAATGAGGAGCTCACTGTCTAATAAAGTAGCCTGTTTCATATTGGAATAACACTGACCAGTGTCCTTCCATTTTTATCAGTTTGCAGTATGCTTTCCCAGAACTTCCACCTAGCTGTTCTCATTCTTTCCTTAGGAGCCACATAGTCTAATCTCTTAGCTTCATGACAGCCTTGCAGTTATTAGAAGACAGCCATCATATCCTCCCTGCTCCCCCCCCCCAACATTTTTTCAGAAAAAAATGAAAGGCAGCAAATTAGAAAGGGAGGGGCTGCCAGAGACAGCTCACAGACTGGAGCCAGAAGTGACATCTAACAGCCTGTGACAGAGATGAGACACAAGAGGCTCTGAAAAACAAACGGAAGAACCCAAAAGATAGAGCAGCTGGGATGAGAACAAAGAACCCTGCTGTACACCTGGGTAGTCCCTGGAGAAGACATCGTAGGTTGAAATGATGGTAGCCCTGAGCTGTTAAGAACAGGTTGAATTCTATTTACTCCACTTCTAGGGCTCATAGAAGTATATGGCATAGTTTAGAAACTTTTTTTTCAGAGAGAGTAAAAAATAAAAATGTGGGCCCGTTTGAAGTGGTAAGCTTTGATTACCTGGAGCCAGGGGCAGCTTCACCTGGTTTGTTTTGTGAACCCCTTTGGCAGTCTGGTAAATTCTATGGACCCCTTCTCAGAATGATGGGTTTTAACACATAAAATATATAGGTTACAAAAGGAGCCCATTGTACTGAAATACATTTATCAGAATATTTTTCAGCAGCAAGTATGTGGACCCCAGGATAAGACCTCTTATTCTAGGGAGTTCACTTGTAAGAAATAACCCATTCTTCAGCGCTGCTGTGATAGGTGAGGCGTAACGTTACTAACAGCTTTTATTTCTATAATGCTTTATAAGGCTTAACCAATTGCCTTTGAGAAATTGTGGCACAGTTTCATTTTTGTCTCTGTATTGCCGTTGCTTGGTACATAGCATGGTCCTTAATAAATGCTGGTTGATTGCTTGCATGCTTGATTTCTTCACCACCACCATCATCATCACCATTGTAGCTAACATTTATGTAGCTCTTATTGTGTGCCAGGCACTATGCTTAGAACTACCCTGGGAGCTAGGTGCTGTTATTATCCCCCCTTTACAGATGAGGAAACTGAGGCAGAGAGAAGTCACATGACTTGCCCTGAGTTGCCCAGCCAGTTACTGTCTGAGGCTGTGCTTGACCACAAGTCTTCCTTACACGGTGCTCATAGAGTGGCCATGGCGTGACTGTCACTTGTATAGATCAGGTTATTTCCAATATGTAAAAGATTTGGCTAGGCCTGATTTTATAGGACTTAATGTTGGAACGGATTTTTACGCACATGGAATGCATCATCTCTGTAGAGACGAAGCCTGAGCTGAGGCTTGGGAAAATTTAAACGATTTGTCCAAAGTCACAGAGACGAAGTACGAAAGATGGGATTTGAAACTCAGAAGAGCTGAACCCTGCTCTTCTGCCTCCAAATCCAGGGACAGTTGCATCACAGGGCCGCAGGAAATGACGGGCTTTGGTGGCAGCGATTCCCGCCAAACCGCCATCAGCATGGGAAGTCATTAGGAAAGAGGCACATGGCAGTGTTAGCAAGAGGAGGATGGGAAGGGACGTGTGCATTGCATTAGCTTGAATTAGAATATGCTGGGAATTTTGCATTTTCTTTCTAAACAGAGGTGTTAACTTCCTGTTTTGTCAGGTGGTGAACTTCCTTACCATGAGTCAGGATACTTAAAGCGCTCACCTTGGTGTGAGGGGGATGACTTTATGCAACTCTGCCTCACTTGAATCCAATTCATACACAAATTAAGACATCACCCTATGATTTCATTGGCTCTCTTCAAAAATGAACAACAACAACAACATCTGGATGGTATACAGGATTCCTTAAAATATGTGAAGTTCTGTATTTGTCTCTTCTCTCATACCTTTTGAGATTTAGAAAACAAACTCGTAATACCCATGTGACTGCTATTAGACTGAAATGCCACATGTGCTCAGTGAGCGCTGGACTTGTAGAAGGAAGATCTGGGGCTCAAGTTTGAGCTCTGTTCCCTACCAGTTACGAAACTTGTGAAATTTTGAAATTGTGAAATTTCATCTGTAAAGCGGGGATAATAATGCCTGCCCTGCCGGCATTATAGGAGGTTGTGTCGTGGACTCCTTAGGCAATGCGGTTAAAGCCTATGGATCCCTTCTCCGAATAATATTTTAAAGACATAAGACATCCAAGGTCACAAAAGAAACCAGTTGTATTGAAATACAGTTTATCTCTCTATTGATCCACAAGCAAGTTTGTGGTCCTCAGCCTAATAATTTATAAGCCCCCTAAGGTTGTGGGGTACATTAATGAGATGACAAAGACAGTAGCCCTCATACTTATGGGCTGAGTGTGGTACAATGGAGAGATTGACAGATTTGGAACAGGAGGACCTGAACTCAGATTTCATCTCTGCCCCTTACTTACAGCCTGTGCAACTTGGGGGAAATCCCCAAACCTCTTTAGCCTTCCGCCTAGCTGTAAAACAAGGGAGTAAGACTAGGTGACCTCTGAGGTTTCTTTCACTTCTAAATCTGCGACCCCATGATGGAGGTAGAAGTAATTTGTACCCTGTAAAGTATTTAGTCCAGGGCCTGGCACATAGTAGGTGCTTAAATATAAATGTTTGTTGACTGTAAAACCCTCTATGAATGTGATGAGCCCTTTTCTCTTGGGGTCCCTTTGGTGCCTCTTCACTAGACAGGTGGGAAAGACAGCCTCGCATAAGTAACAAGCAGAATTTCCATGGTGACTGTCTCTTGGTTTTGGAACCTTTTGTGGTAAGAGCTAGTCACCCTTTGGCATCCGCCTGGTGCCAACCGATGAATCAGCGCTCTCTTTTTGGCCCTCTCCTACCACGTGCACACACACGTGAAGCCTCTCTCGTAAGGATCAGGCCCATTTCACAATCACCGGCAATTTTGTTTAAAAAAAAAAAAAGCCCAAAAGGGCTCATCAGCATCTCACACATCCCCTATGGCAGGCAGCATCAGTGTGGCATTCTGGTCCCTATGCCAAAGGGACAGCTTCAGAGACTGGCAGATTGTGGGGAGGGGGTGGGGGAGGATGGGATGGGGAGAGAGAAAATTGTCCTTGACCCCTCCCACCCCTTCTCGTCCCTCTGCCCTGTACCTTTCCTCTAAACTATGACCAGAATTGAGGCAGACGTCTTAAATGTATCATCTCAACAGTTCTCTCTCCTTCAGAGTAATATTAATTCGCCTCGTCAATTCAACAAGTTTTTATCCGCCGCTCACTGTGCCTGACACTAGGCCAAAAAAAAAAAATCTTGCCCTCAAGCTGCTTGCCCTCTGCTGCTTACAGCTTTACATCATATTTCACTTGCTGCCCAGGGCTGTTGTGAAGAACTAGTGAGATAATGCCTGCCAGGGGCTTTGGGTCCACATATCAAAATGGCTTCCTGTAGTTTTTGTTGTTAATATGCCTGTAAAGGGCTTAAGGTCTCTGTAGAGATGTAGTTTATTGTTACTATTATTAATATACTTGTAAAAGGCTTAATGAGCAGCTAGGTGTCCCAGTGGGTAGAGCGCTGCGCCTGGAATCGGGAAAACTCATCGCCCTGCATTCACATCTGGCCTCAGGCACTTCACTCGCTGTGTGACCCTGGGCAGGTCACTTCACTCTGTTTCACTCAGTTTCTTCCTCTGTAAAATGAGCTGGTGAAGGCCATGGCAAACCCCTCCAGCATTTCTGCCATGAAAACCCCAAATGGTGTTCCAAAGAGTCAGGCATGAATGAAATGACTGAACAACAGAAGAGACTAAAGTCTCTATATAAATGTAGCTGGAGGAGGAGGAGGAGGCGGTCTATAAAGGGCCTAAAGGTGTCTGTATAGATGTAGCTATTGTTATCATCATCATTATTTGTTGTTTGTTATTACTCCTGGGAAGTTTAGGTGAGGCATAGTGTCTCCCCCAATGGAGCCTAGGATTTAATAGGTAATTATAGTACAGTTATTAAGTGCATAGGGAGGGAGGAGGTGCAGATAATCTGCTCTGTGGTTTTTTGGGGGGCAGGAGGTGGATCTCTATTGGCACAGCTCTACAGCCGGCTGCTGATTCTCCCCTGGTCGAATACTGTGTATAATAAATACACTGCCCACTCTGTCCCTGACCCCCCACCTCCCAGGTCTACTTGTTTTTTTTTTTTTTGTAAAGGAAAGCACAGTCTTCCAGTCTGTGTTTGCTGTTACACAGTACGCTGGCACATCTTCCTCCCTCCTGTCTCCTACAGATGGATTAGAACAGAGTATCAATTATCCATTCCAATTATACCACCACCACGGGATATTAAATCCAGAGACACCAGCCATCAGCAGGATGTTTACTAAAGCCCTGGGCTAGTGTTCATAGCACTTATTAACAGGAGTAGCGTGTTTGGTGTTCTCCCCAGCACTGGGTGTGGGCAGGCCCAGCAGGCTTCTCCAGTGGTCCCCTCCTACAGCAAATGCCACTAGGGATGCTGTGAACTCTGATGGGGTGCGAGGGAGTAAGTTCTCAGAAGGTAGAACTCAAGGAGATTTTTTAAAAACATGTTTTAGTCTGAACTTAAACACCAGATGAAATGGATATTTACATACATGGCAGAACAGAAAAAGAGGACTGGCCATGAAACTGCAGGTCTCTATTATGTCCAATTTGCTTTTGTGTTCAAATATACTTTATAAGAATATTTAAGTATATGCAGTTCGGCCAGTAGCTTTCAAAGCTATGCTGCTTGTCTGTGCTTCTTTCTGGTCTTCCTTCTGTGTTCATTTTTGAAGGAAGTTTTAAGTCTTTTTCAGCTTTTTAAGTCAAATTACCAAGCCTTTATTAAGCACTTACTATGGGTCCAGTATAGTTTGTAGCACCACATGAAAAGCAGAGCTAGGGATTAGATCCTTGATCACATGGGTACAGAGACTCCCAGGTGAGAACCCTCTCTGTAGAGAGGCCTGAGCCTTAAACCAGCTCAGGGGTGGCTGGCTGACTGGCTTGAGGAGTTTCAAGCCGACTTAGTATAATGGAGACAAAGGAAAGTCTGGTCAGGAGAAATGCAACTACTTTGAGCTAGTCTTAGGGAGCTGCCTTGAAAACTGAATTTAAGTGACTTGCCCAGGGTGACAAAGCCAGGATATTTCAGAGACAAGATTCTCGACCCAGACCTTCCTGGCTCCAAGGCCAGCTTTCTATCCATTATGCGCTCAGGGGTAAAAAACAGAATGATCTCTGAAAATTGAGGTGGAGATTAAGGCAGGGATTTTTTTTTTAATCAAGAAAAGGGGAGAGCAGGGAAGATGGCAGATTTCACAATTTTGTCTTTGTTTTTCTCTCTTCACTTTGAAAAAGAAGCTGTCTTGAGACGTTGGTTTTTTGGTCATATGGTTACAAGGGAAAGTGGTATAGTATTAGTCTTTTTAATACTAACTTTAGAGTTCATTCAACAGACCCCTGTTTGCAGAGAACTGTCCTATATTCTAGGGGAGGTGAGGAGGGGTTTAGACAAGACCATATAAACTCGCTGTTTCATTTCTCTGTATTTATATCACAGGACTTAGCACAGTGCCTGGCACACAGTAGGTGCTTAATGGACCTTTGTTGACTGACCGATGGAACCCTACAAGTAATGAGAATATCCGCCATTAGAATCACAAGATCATAGAGGAGAATTTTGAGTGTGAAAGGATGTTCAGGTCCTCTGGTCTGCCCCGTTTTATAGATGAGGAAATTGAGCCCCAGAGGAGGGGTCCAGTATTCTTGCCGAATGGGATCTTGAAGTGTCGGACGTGACTAATTGACTAAACGGCAACAAAAACCATACAGTGCAATAACTCCCCAAAGAAAATGATAAATGCATTTGAGAGATTCAAAATAAATACTTTGTGAGGTCCTAGAAGGAAGGTTGTGTTAATCCACGAGCTTCATTCCCTCAGGATTCATTCAGTGAAACATCACAGCGTACTGAAGACTGCAGCTTTCTTGGGTCTTTGTACAGTATAGCGTCAGCAGCATTCATGGGGTCATAGATTTAGAGTTACAAGGCACCTCAGGAGCCGTCTTTTTCAGCACCCTTTTTTTTTTTATAGATGAGAGATCTCAACCCTGGACAAATGAAATGACTTTCCTGTGGTCTCATTGACAGTAGGTAGCAGTCAAGATTCCACTTTTGGTCCTCAGCCTTCACCAGATCCAGTAGTAAAAGTATATGAACAGGCAATTTTCAGAAAAAGAAACTAAAACTATCTATAGTCGTAGGAAAAAAATGCTCTAAATTGCTAGTGATTAGAGAAATGCAAATAAAAACAACTCTCAGGTACCACATTCCACCTGTCAGATTGGCTAACATAACAAAACAGGAAAAAGATAAATGTTGGAGAAGATGTGGGAAAATTGGGGCACTAATGCATTGTTGGAGGAGTTGTGAACTGATCCAACCATTGTGGAGAGCAATTTGGAACTATGCCCAAAGGGCTATAAAGCTGTGCATACCCTTTGACCCAGCAATCCCACTTCTAAGTCCGTATTCATAAAAATGGGAAAACGACCCACATGTACAAAAATATTTATAGCAGCTCTTTTTGTGGTGGCAAAGAACTGGAGATTGAGGGGATGCCCATCAGTTAGGGAATAGCTGAACAAGTTGTGATATATGAAAGTAATGGAATACTATTGTGCTGTAAGAAATGATGAGCAAGTGGACTTCAGAAGAACCTGAAAAAACTTAAATGAACTGATGCTGAGTAAAATGAGCAGAACCAGAACATTGTACACAGTTACATCACACATTGTGTGATGACTAACTTTCATAGACTTGGCTCTTCTCAGCAATGCAAAGGATGTAAGACAACTCCAAAAGACTCATGATGGAAAATGCTGTCCACATCCGGAGGAAGAACTGTGGAGTCAGAATGCAGATAGAAACATACTATTTTCTCTTTTTCTTTTGTTGTTTTATTCTTTCTCATGGTTTCTCCCATTGGTTCTAGTACTTCTTTATAATATGACTAGTGTGAAAATTTTAAAAAAAAAAGTTAAGAATACCTAATTTCATGTGTCCTTGCCCGAAAGATTACCTTTATGAAAATAACATGGATGTGTAAACGGTCAATAAAAGCTATCATTTTGGGGGAAAAAAAGGTGATCATTTGGAAACTACGTGGAATTCCAGCTCTGACTCCATTACTAATTCATGTGCATGTCTGGGAAAGTCATTTTAGGTACATAGCACAGATAGAGAGGGCTTACTATGTGTCAGGCACAATAGGAGGCTCTGGGCATACAAATCCAAGCCAAAAACCAAAGCAAAACACAAAACAGTCCCTGCCCTCAGGGAGTTTACATTCCAAAGTGGAAAGAGAGGACATAAAGGGAAAGAGGAGAGGGAATGGAAGAGAGGCCATCGTCAAGGAGGTAGAGGAGTCTGAGAGTGAGGAGTGGAATTGGGAGGCACATTTAATGAGTGCTTGTTGATTGGGTGGTCTGTCAATCTTGTGCCCATGAGTTAGTCATGGAGCCAGCTCTAAGGTCCCAAATGTTTTCCAAATCATCACTTTTATAAAATAAGATAAAATAAGCTTTTAGATGCTGTCCCAAAATGGAATGGACTGGTACGAGTTCCGGTTCATGAGAAGTGTTCAAGCAGAGAGAGAGGCTGAATAATCCCTTGTCAATGATACAAAGGGAATTCATACTCATAGTTAGAATGGAAAGTTCTCCCTTCCAAACTTAGGATTTTGTGCTTCTATGAAATTCAGTATTTTTTCTTCACATTCCTTAGGGATCGATAAAATCTGACTGAGGATTCCAGAGATTAAAGGCCCCATAACTGTACCCCTAAGCAAACTAGAAAGAAGGACAGCCAGGGAGCAAGCACAGCCAGGGATATCATCCTGAGGCCCAGATTCCTGGACAGGAGTCACTGTGGAAGGATTAGCTCATGAAAATGTATGGGTGGGTTTCCTGTTTTGAGACACTGCCTAGGAGCATGTTCATCAAGGAATAAAGGGAAGTAGATGTGCTTAATGAAGGCATTGCAGCCGGACTTGCAGCTGTGGAATTAAAGCCCTTTCAGAAAGTCTAAAAGCAGCAGTTCTTGGTTTGCATGACCCTTAATGGATTATCTGTCCTAGAAGCAAATATTGGGGCGGGCGGTGTTCTAAAGGCTAAGAAGAATAGAAGGCAGCCAGATGGATGGCCTGCCTGTAGCTAAGGCTAGTGGTCCTCAGTCAGAAGAGTGAAAACCACTGCCTTCTTACGTTTTGCCTTCTTTATAAAGTCTAAGAAGCTAGCCTGGCTTTGTCTATTTTACTTTGTACTTGGTTGTTTCTCCGTCCTATGGAGTGCTGCCTTCTGCATACGATTTTATTTACAGGAATCAGAATGAATCATGGGATGGTGGAAAGCGCATTGAATTGAATCAGACCTGCCTTCTAATCCTGGCTCTGTGTTACTCCCCGCTTTGTGACCTTGACCCAGTTGCCTCTCTGGCCCTCTGTTTCTTCATCAGTAAAACGAGAGTTGGACGAGCTGATTCCCAAAGCCTCTTCCAACTCTAGCCATCTGTGATTCAACAATACGTGCCCTTGTAGGAGGATGACTAAAGCAAATAAATAGCAGACAGGTTTCTGTTGCATGAATTATAAAGGTTCATCAGCATTTTGGAGGGCGTCTACCCTTTGATTGTAAAACCACATATCATGGAGCACATTTGGCAAGTGTGCTGCTTGGCTGTACAGCTGAAGAAGTCTGCAGATTGGAAAATGTAGGCATACGGTCGAAGTATTTAGCTATCAGATGGTCAAAACAAATGGTGTTAAAAGTGTAAGTCATTTCTCATCTGGCTCATTGAAGGCAGGAAGTAATTTTGGAATTGAATCCCAACCCTGTTCACCTTGCCTCAACTTTCATCTCCTATAACCTCCCATATCTAAATCTCTAGCCTTGATTTCCCCATTTCTAACAGCCCCCCAGAAATTTGTTATAACTCGACCTATTGATGTCTCAGACTTAGTAAATGGATTCCTTGTCTTAGTTCCCAAAGTAGCCCCTTCTCCTAACTTCTCCTTTTTCTATTTTTTTCCCCAGTCACCAAACCCACAGTCATCTTGGACTCCTCCCTTTCCCTTGACCTCCACATTTCAAGACATGTCTTGTCCATCCTATCCCCAAAATGGTATCCTTATCCTCATTTTGATTTCCACAGGCACCACCCGGTGGTTCTGAGTGTCATTGCTTCATAACAGGGCCATTGCACTTGCTTTTTCACTGATGTCCCCCTCTGATTTTCTCCCTTCTGTTTGTCCTGTGTGCTGCTGCCAGAATTACCTTCTTGAAAATACACTTCCTATCATCCCTCTTGCTTCACATTTCCTAGAAGTCCAAGCTCCCTAGCCTTGCATTCAGAGTCCTCTGTTCTCTGGTCCTAATCTGCCTTCCCAGCTTTGTCTGCCATCACTTATCACCCTCCCACTCCCATACTTTAGACTCATGGTGAACTTACTTTTTGTTAATGCAATGCTATTTTCTATCCTACTCCCTCCAAATGTACTCTTCCCATCGCTCCCATTTCAGTCTTTTGAAAGTTCTGCCCATTTCAGAGGCCTTCTTTCTCCATGAAGTCTTCTCTAAGCTGATTTCTGCTTTTTTCCCCATGGGGGCATCTCTTTTCTCTGGATGCCTCCTTTGCTTTGCTGAGACCTGTCCTTAGACACTCCTTTCGTGTCTTGTAGCGTAGGTGTTTCTGAGCATCCCTTGTAAACTCTTTGATCCTTGGGGACAGGCTGTGTTTTGTACTTGTTGGTATCTATCCCTCTGGTACAGAGTTTTGGCATACAGTAGGCACTCAATAAATGATTAAATGATTTTGAAGGAATGAACGACTGAATTGTTTAATCGTTAATGAAGCGATCTTGAATGAATGTTTAAACGTGGATATATCATTGTCCTTTCTCCATTATTCTTTAAACTCTATTAACCGGTTGTTGCTCACCAATCGAGGCCCCTAGAGTGTCACAGAACCTCAGCACTGGAAAGGATTTGGAAGGCTATCCATTTTAAACTATACCTGACCCTCTGTGGAATGACTAAATGGTCTCCCAACCTCTGCTGTGGGTAGGGGGAACCCACTGCCTCCCGAGCTGTTGACAGCTTCTATTGAGAAATACCCAGCAATAGTTTTTGATTAATGTTTATTTGCTTAATAAGCAGAAAAAATATTAACCTAATTTCAGCCCTGTGGCACAACATTTTAGGGAGATGGTAAACACATGTACCAATTTACTTTTAACAACTTTCTTCAATATTGCTGTCTCAGCAGTTGAATCCTCACTGGGTGAGGAATTAGGGACCTAAAGTGTTTGGGGATGTTAATCAAATTATGCTTGGTAAGTATGAAGTTCGCCTCATAGATATTATGAATAGCCAAGTGTACCAGTAATTTTCAATAATATCGGGGGCCTCTAGCAAGAAGATTTATAAGTATCTTATTGTGAAATCTAAGGGATTCACAAGCATTCATCTGACCATTCCCACAAGCTGTCTCTCCCATATTTAGAATGGACTCATTCCTCATGTCTGAACTTTTCAGAATTCCTATCCAATTGAGGCTTAGTTCAGATTCTTCTGCCTCCTCTGTGAGGCCCTCCTTGGTTTCTCTGAGCTCCCTGCTGCTCACCTCCGGCTGAAAGTGAACTTTGCCTCATCAGATGTGCTTAGATATCAGGGAACCAAGTATTTTGTTTGAATCTGTCCTTGGTTTCCATTACATCCTACCATGTACTGTACTTCTGTAAGTTACTTCGCAAAGCTTCAGACTCTATATAAATGTTACCTGTTATTATTATATATCTTGTTTGCCCTCTATCTTATCAGTGTCCTTCCAAAATGCCATGCCTAGAATCTGGCCCGGGTGAGTACCATGAGAGTACCATTGCCCTAGTTCTTGAGACCATGCCTCTCTTTAATGCACTCTCAGGATCACATAAGTGCCTAGTTCAGATTGTAACCAAGAAAATTAAACAATTTTAATAGGCTAACATATCCCTGAAACAGTTTAAACCAGAGAGGATATGGAATCTGTTCTATGGAACCTGTTTAAGGCTAAAACTCTATATCTGGGTAATAGCTGAATGTTTCTCCCAACCCTTGTAATTCTGTCATCTGAAGAAATTAATAGAAATTTTTTTTTAAAAAATGACTAATTCTCATCCTATAGTAAAATGGTAAATTGGTATGGGTGTGGTCTCAAGCATAAGTTGGATTCAAGTGAGGCAGAGGTATGTGAAGTTGTCGGCCTCTCATTCTCTCTTTCAGAGTCATTGGAGTCCAGTGGCAGGGCAGAGTCAAGGTGACTGAAGTCTAGTACCTCTAGTGTGAAGGTTGCTGAGCCCTTTTCAGGTTAACTTTTGGGGTTGCTTTCTACTCTACGGTAGGGAGTTGAACTTAGGACAATGTTAAAGGTCTTCTTTTGTCTTACCCTTGCTTGATCTGGGGACACTTAACGGACTTTTTATACTTACAAAAGTAAAATCAATGGAAAGTTGGGGGACAGAATAGGAAAAAAAATCTTTTCATGACAACTGCTTGGGTGCCCTTTTGGGAAAGAACCTCTGCATCTAGAACAAAATATTTATATCAGCACTGCTGTGTAGTAACAACAAAGTTGAGTGTGCATTGTTTAGGAAATGACCCAACAGTATGTGGTGAATGATTTCATGGAACATGACTGCTCACAAAAGTGATGAATGTGAGGAATTCACAGGAAAGTGGGTAGACTCGTGAACTGATACCATGTAAAGGAAGCAGACCCAGGAAAACAAGATGGCCATTTAAATGAAAATCAAAATAAAAAGAAGACAAATACTGACTACCTCTTGTCACAAAGGAAGGCTTGATGTTGTCAAGGAAGACTGTCTCAGCAGATGATAACATGAAAACAAAAGGGTATCAATAAAACTTTTTTTTTTTTGTAAAGAAAAAACATTGGAGATCCTTCAGAGGCTCGATGGCCAAGATCTCAGTTTTCTGTCAAATAATATCACTCTTTCACTCAGCCTTCCTGGGTTTTTAGTGGTACTTATCTCCTGCATTCTACCAGCTTATCCCACTACTACTTAGCCCAGAAAGAGATAGCCAGGTCATGTCTCAAATACACTCTGAGAGACATTAAATATTTAATTGAATTATTGCACTTACAGGGACTTTGTGACTCACCCTGAAAACTAATCACCTGCTGCTTTATTTATCTGAGCCTTAAAAAATAGATCCATAGTTAAACATTGAAAGGTCATAGCCATGGTAATTGTCATGGTATCATTGTTTTCTTTCCTTGGAGTTTATTTTTGTAGGGAGGAAGGAAGATACTTTTATTGGGACTTGCTTTATTGGGTGAAAGGATTCCAGGTAATTTAGGGAATCTATTGTCTTCCCTTGCCTTGCTTCTACAGAAGGCATTGGATAGAGTTGTGTTTTGTTTGTTTTTTTTCAGTCGTTTCTGTCGTCTCTGATTCTTCGTGACCCCTTTGTGAGGTTTTCTTGGCAGAGATACTGGAGTGGTTTGCCATTTCCTTCTCCAGCTCATTTACAGATAAGAAACTGAGGCAGACAGGATTAAGTGATTTGCCCAGGGTCCCACAACTAGTAGTAAGTGTCTGAGGCCAGATTTGAACTAATGAAGATGAGTCTTCCTGGTTCCAAACCCAGTGGGCCACATTAACTGCCCTTGGGGTAGAGACAGAGAGGCTATTGGGAGAAGCCTTAACGCAGATGATCGTTGCTGATAAGAACTATCCCCGTTCATTCAAGTCGGTGTTTAATTGAAGGCAGAATGATCACCAGTCGGATGCAGCAGAATTGGTGCTGTTAGGGAATTTCACTTTTGCTCAGTTGCCATCATGGGGCTTGAAGTGAGGATATTAGGTTTTGGGCCCCAGGAACTCTAGAAGAAGGTAGATGGTGAACATGTTAGAAATATCGGATTTAAGGAGGGTGAGTTTACTTCTGGCCAGGGGGAGCAAACAGAGGATTCATGGAGATGATATTTGAACTGAGCCCGTAAGAGTGGGTAGTCACTAGGGAATGAGTGGGAAGGGCATTTCAGGTAGAGGATACAGCACAGGCAAAAGCAATGAGATGGGAAATCACTGGACATCTTCAGTGACCATGTACAGTAGTACAGGTTAATTGGAATGTATGAAGGAGAATAGTGGATAGGGAAGTTAGAAAATTAAGTTGGGACTAGCCCGAGTCGGCATTTATGTAGTACTCTTGCCTTCATTATCTCATTTAACTCGGCCTACATCATATGGCTAGAATGTAACCTAGGGGTGTCCTGGTAAATGTTTAACAACCGGCTTTCCTGAGCTGTGTATATGTTGTACATGCTCGCCTTTAGAAAATAAACTTCTCAGAGAGCATTATTTGTTTTTATACCTCTCAATACTTAGAATAGTCCCTGGTACACAATTAAAGTTTCCTTTTCCAGTTGTGTCCACCTCTGCGTGACCTCATTTGGAGTTTACCCATCGGAGACACTGGAGCGACTTGCCATATTCTTCTCCAGCTCGCTGTGCAGATGAGGAACTGAGGCAAACAGGATCAAGTGACTTGCCCAGGGTCACATAGGTGCTCAATAAAGATTTGTTGAATTGCAGATGCGTATTCATATCGCTTGCCTTGATTGAATCTAGTATAGTTTATTTCCCACGTCTGTTCTCTATGCTGTTTGGCTCAGATCGGACTCGATGCGTGTTCCCAGATCTGCAGATGTAACCAGGACCCCTGGGAAATGGGGCCGGGTGATCTGGGAACCTGCTTGGTGCTGCTGCTGCTGCCTGTGATGAAAAGGAAGAGGGTTTGGAATCAGAGGCTACGTAGGAACGGATTCCAGGGTGTTAACGAAGAAATCAGGCTTTTGTTGTTTTTGCTTTCGTCTCCCTGAGGTGGTCTTGGGTGGGGAAAATTGCCTGCCTCCTAGGCTGGTACGGTGAGGGATCTTTGTCATCAGCCGTGTGTGGTCCTGATTTCTTATCTGGGTCCATCCCTCTGGGTAAAGACCAAGGTTGAGATTGAGGAGGACATGATTTCCAGTGCAAATCATTTGATTTTAATATTTCTAACCTGCAGATGACTAAATGGGTTATGTTCCCCATGGAACGTGTGCATCAAAGTGTAAACTTCTGTTCTTCCAAAGGCCTCATTGGTGGTTTCCTCCACCTGCAGCGAGTGTTATGACTCATGTGAACTGAGCAACAGTTTCCTCTGTTTGGGGAGAGAACTTGGCAACGTCTGGCTTTGTTCTGCTGTTCTGTACTGCTGCTCAGACTCTAATCTGCAGGGACCTTAGAGGCCACGCAAGGCTGCAGTAGAGAGGCCTCCGTAGCTCGAGTGAGAATCCCTCTATGCCAGGGATTCTTATACTGAGGTCTGTAGAGAGACTGGATTTGAAGAATGAATTACACCTTTATTTTCACTCACCTCTAATGGACACTTAGCATTTCCTGCCATTATAAATGTAGGCAACCATCACAAAAAGATGTGAAGGACCCTTGCTTTCTTCTCTTTACTGGATGGACCACTTCTAGGGGATCGTATTAAATTCCAGGTGCTACATTTTTGGGGGAAAGGATCATAGGTCATAATACTAGAATTGGAGGGAACATCAGAGGGCTGCAAATCCAGTGCCCTCATTTGACAGATAAGGAAACTGAGGCTCCTGGTATGAGGTGCCTTGCCCCAGGTCACACAGATAGTAGGTGTCAGAAGTGGGATTTAAACTGATATCTCTGACTCTGGAGCCAGTGTTCTTTGTACAGAGGAGGGCGACCTGGATGGGGAAGGGTTTCCAGGTCATGCCAAGTGAGGATCCATTGAAGGAATTAGGAATATTTAGCCTGGAGAAGAGGAGACTTAGCAGGGATGTGATATCTGTCTTCATGTATTTGAAGAACTGTCCCGTGAAAGAGGTATTCAGGATGTTTAGTTTGGCCCCAGAAGGAGGAGCTAAGAGCAGTGGGTAAACGTTGCAAAAAGACAAATTTAAGTTTAATGTCAGGTAAAATTTACTAGCAATTAGAACTCAGAAGTGGAATGGGCCTTGCAGGGTCATAGGCTTCCTCTCCTTGGAGGTCTTTTCGCAAATGCTAGATCATCATTTTTCCTATAGGTGGTAGAGGGAATTTTTCTTACTCTTATGGTTTGAATTAGACAGTTTCTGAGGTAGCTTCCAACTTAGGGGCAGCCAGGCGCTACAGTGAGTAGATTGCTGGACCTGGCTTCTGCCTCAGTTTCCTTTTCTGTTAAAATAGGGTAATATAGCACCTACCTCCCAGTGTTGTTGGGAAGATAAAATGAGTTAACTGTAAAGTGTTTTCCAAACCTTAAAGCATATACATGCACAGTTATTATATGAAATTTTGTGATTTTGATCATTCTTTCACAATCAAAGAAAACCACCGAGGTCTTTGTGAGGGAAAGTAACTTACTCAGAGTGACACAAAAAGGTACCTAACTCCAAGGTGAATACAACACAGCTTATGGAGGGGTTCTCCAGCATTGTCCTCGTTCATTCATTCAGCACATGTTTATTAAAGACCTAATGAATGTTGTGTGCTCTGCTAGGCTATGGGGAGATACACAATTTATATTAAGACATGGGCCTTGCCCTCATGGAGTTTGCAATCTAGTTGGAGTGTTATCAGAAAGTATTTATTTATAAAATGTGGCATGGATAAATCCTGGGCCCTGGGCCCTGTCCAGTAGGAACCTGTATTCTAAGACAGGTACACTGATGCATATAATTCAGATTCAGAGGCAGGAAAAGAGGAACATTCAACTGAGGGAGGAGATGATTGGAGTGTTTACATAATATAACAGCTAAAGTCACCCTCAGCTCAGGAGTGTCTGGCAAATAAACAGCCATGCCAGCTGGGCAGGTGAATCTCTGGCTGGGCTATGGGCGCTCCCTTTCACTCCCTGCTTATGTAGAGCATTTCCCTACTCGCCACGGAAAACTCTCCTGCTTGAGCCTGAACTGCCCTTGGGTCCAGTCCCAGGTGCTGGAGCTGACCAGTTCTGATTACCCTCCCACCTCCCTTTACTCTCCTCCCCTCCTACTTTCTTAAGACCCCTCCTCCCCCCAAGCAGTTCCATCTCATAATCAGAACTGGTTCTGAAGTCTGACCTTAGCCCCATCTCCCTGTCAGTAAAGCAGGAACTTAGGGACCTCAGCCAGCTTTCAGCCTTTGCCATAGTTAGAAGCCCTAGACCTGGGAATCCTAACCTATTTTGGGTCATGGACCTGGCAGTCTGGTTGAACTTCTAAGAATAACGTTTTTAAATGCATTAAATAAGATGCATAGGATTACAAAGGAACACCACCAAGTTCACAGACCCCAGCTTAAGACTCTTCTCCCTCACACCCCACCTCCTCTCTGCCCTGCTAGGTGAGTGCCAGCAGGTAATTGGGCAGGAGGGAAATCAAGGTTCTCGATTAGGAGGTTGTATTAAGTGTGTGTGTGTGTGTGTGTGTGTGTGTGTGTGTGTGTGTGTGTGTGTGTAGATGGATAGAGAGGAGGAAAGGAGAAGTCATGGGCCTCACATCCAAACATGCCATCTATCTTACTGTTGTACCAGTTTGATATAAAGTTGTGGTAAGCCATCTAGGTGGCACAGTGGACCTGGAGTAAGAAAGACCTGAGTTCAAATCCAGCCTCAGACATTTCCTAACTGTGTGACCCTTGGGGGAAATCACTTCACCTCCACTTGCCTCAATGTTCTCATCTGTACAATGGGAAGGATACCCGTACCTATGTTCCAGGATTGCTGTGAGCATAACACGAAATGATATATGTAAAGGTGTTTTGCAAACCATACATCCCACTGTAAATGCTAACTGTTGGTATTTATAAGGACACATCATGACCAAATCATTTGCACAGTCATATCCAATCCAGCTTGCCTGCCTGCTTCATTAGGTCTTGGAAAAGTCCTTGTGCCCTAGACTGGTTTCTTCTTATCACGTGCAGTTGTGGGACTTTGCTCTGATGGGATAGAATCTATACCTAGCTTTTAGAACGATGATCACTGTGGTGCCACATGCCCTTTGGCTCAAAACATTTTCCCATACAAGCCTTCTTCTGAATGGCGATTGGACATAATATCTACCATCTGTGTAGACTTTCCATTTTGCAAAGTGCTTTACAAATATGATGTTGTGGTCAAAACAATTCTAGGATTCAGGCGCTAATAGAAGCCCCATTTTACAGATGGAGAAGCTGAGGCAGGCAGAGACAAAATGACTTGTCGAGGGTCATACAGCTATTAGCATACATTTATTAAGAATGTGTCTTTTATGAACAGAAGCACTGTGTGCCAAGGGCTTTTTGTCAGATATATAATTAACATGTTGGTGCTGGTCTTAGAAACTCAGTCACCATTTTGTTTCTCTGGGAAAATGAATTCCAAGTCAAAAAGAAAAAGTGATTCCCAACAAAGAATTTGTGGAATGTAGCCCACGAAAAAGTTGAAGTCTGTCTCTGTCACCAGTGGGAAAATTCTGTGCCTCCACTCTGGATGTTGGTGGTGAGCAGGCATCCCTAGTCCTCATGAAGAAAAAGGAAAACGTATTCCCCTCAGGTAAGGAGGAATCAGTTCAGTTAAACATTTATAAAGTCCTAACTGGGTGTAAAAAGGATTGTGTAAAGACTAGAGAATCTTTTCTATGAAACTCAGGTAAGACATGCTTCTTGTCCTTGTGGAATTTAAAAGCCTGTTAAGGGGTGGGACACGCTAATAGACAAACTGCGCAACAAAATAATTCCCGGCGAGTACATGAGAGGAGATAGAAACCAAATGTTCTACAAGTTAGAGGTGGAAGGTGGGATGAAGGGGTCATTAATGGCTTGGAGGGATAGGACAAAAAAGGCTTCACAGAGGAGGTGGGCATTCGAGCTGGGATTTAAAAGCTGGAATAGAATTTCAACAGGCGAAGACTTAAATAAGGAGGGCAGAAGTCCAGGTCATAGGGAACAGTGTGAACAAAGACTCAAAGGATGGGGAAGTGTAGGAGAGACAGGAAATGGTCCAGTTTGGCTGGAGCATAGTGTACATGGAGGGGAGTGATAGAACTCTAGAAAGGTAGGGTTTCGCCAGATGGCAGAGGACCTTAAATGCCAGTCAAAGGAGTTTCAGCTTTGTTCAGTAGGCAATGGGAGCCCCTGAAGGGCAGCCAGAGGGCCATGGAGTCTTGTGGTCCAATGCTTTGAACAAGACATTTTTCTGCAACTTTAAAAATAAATGACTGTCCTTGGCACCTAGCCCCAGTTTTAACAAGGTTTCAGGAGCAGGTTACGGCCCCCTTTCGTATACACTTCAGGTGTGTTGGGGCAGGAAGTGTCCCTTTGCTGTGAGCAAATTAGCCTATTTTAAAGTGTGCTGGGTCAGTGACTAAAGCATGCCTCAGACCTGATTGTGGGGCTTCACTGCGTCGGGATAGAATCTACACTCAGCTTTGAGTGACCGAGAGGCCTATAATTTACCTGGTACCAGTCTCTGTTGGCAGTGCCCTGTTAAACCAGTCCCTGTGTGGAAGTACTTAATGTACACTCCATATAGACAAAGGAGAGTAGTAAGCAGGTGACATAGACCCTTTACAGAGAAATTGTTCTTGCATGGAACCCACAGGCAGGCAGCCAGGTGGCTCGACAGATTGAGGGCTAGACCAAGCGTTAAGAAGGCCCGAGTTCAAATCTAGCTTGAAGTACTCTCTAGGTGTGTCAGCCTGGACAGTTCACTTGAATTGCACCTGCCTCAGTTTCCTCATCTTTCTAAGGGGGCTGTTAATAGCATCTTACCTCCCAGGGTTGTTGTGAAGTCTGAAGGAGACAGAATCATAAATCTTAAAGTGCTCCGTAAACGGTGTGTTATTATAATTAGCTATTAGTATTAAATGCATAAGAATGCAGGGCACTAGTCTGATAAATGGAGAAACCCAAAATGACTTCTCATTGCAACATGTATAGGAAGAAGAGTATTAAGTGGGGAGACAGGCGATCTAGGTTAGAAACCCAGCCCTGATACCCATTGTAGTTTTGGATCCAGAGGCGTCTCTGACCCTCAGTTTCTTCATCTGTGCAAATAATACTTTAAAATCCACCTCACAGAAGTTATAAAGGTGAAATGGGAGAACATATAAAACATATTGCCAACCTGAATACATTATATAAATGTCTGCTATTGTCATGAGTATGAGCTGCTGCTGTTGTTACTGTTACTGGGATTATTCTCTGCATGGATTTCATGGGGAAGCATGAAGTACTGAAAGCATAGACTACGGAGTCAAAGGACCTGGGTTCAAATTCTGGTCAGCTACCTATTTCCTACCTGTGTGATCTTAGACATCTGACTTCTTCTCTGGACCTGTTTCCTCCTCGTTTCAATGAGCAGCTTGGATAGGTGGTTTCTGAGGTTCTATCTAGCTTTAAATCTATCATCCTAGGATCATATCCCTTGGATTCTGCCTTTGTAATCCTTAGAGCAAGGGGGTTCTTAACTTTTTTTGTGTTATGAACTCCTTTGGCTGTCTTGGGAAGCCAGTAGACTCCTCCAAATAAAGTATAAGATAAAATACTCAGGATTAGTTATCAAAATATTAAATTAAAAACACACATATCCTTATGGACCCCAATTGAAGAACCCTTGCTAAAGGGATGTTTCTTTATTTTCCCAGATTTGAATACTTGTCTAGTGTGGAGTCGGAGTGGTTGGTCAGAGTAACCCATGTTTATTTCACTGGCTTAGTTCCATTCTGCAGTTCTTTAGTTTACAGGAAACTCAGAGTTAAGAAAAACAAAAAAACAAAACTCTTTTCTGTGCCTACCCATTACCTGCATTGGATTATAAGTTTTTGTCTTTTTTTTTAAAGTGAGTAATCTTGAAAACATTTACATTTTGGTTCCATTTTTTGTTTTCCTCCTTGCGTCGTAAGATGCCAGATTTCTTAGTTTTATAGCCATTCTACCAAATTTCTCTTGCAATCACTGAAATAGAATGTGCCCTGAAGAAGCCAGAGGTTCCTCGACTCTACCTTCTGCTCTCACGCAAATGCTGCGGCTGTTGGTTATAATCATCGTGATGTCTCCTTTGTACATCAGATGTCATTTGGAAATGGAAGGCTGACGATACTGCAGCTTTGGGTCAGCTAGGATTCTTTCCCTTCTGATGAGAAGGCTTGCCCATGTTTGTGCCAGTCTTGTGTGTTTGGGGGTTTTTTTGTTACCGTTATTTTGGTCACCTATTTTTGTAGTCTGAAGCAGTTTGGGGAAGGTTTCGTTACTGCTGCTTGCTACAGTAGACACAAGTGCTAATCTTGGTTTCTCAAAGACTTAAGTTCAGATTCTACTTCTGACATCTGCTACCTTGGTGAGGATCCTCTCTGATCCTCAGTTTCTTCATCTGTAAAAAGGGGATGATAAGACCTTTGGTTACCTACCTTATAGTGTGAGGCTCAGACGGGATAGATGTTGAGTTTGCTTTGCAAACCTTCAAGCACCATTGTCGTCATCAGCATTGTTGTTCTGATTAATAATGTGCTGTCATGAATACCACTGTCTTCCCAAGTCACCCTGGCCCCAAACCTGGGTGTCCTCCTCCTCTTCTCACTCACCTTTTTCTCAACCCTACACATCTAGCCTTTACCACAGCTTTTCATTTCTACCTTCACAAAGTCTGAGATATATTTCCCTCTCTTTATAGTTTGTATCATTAACATTTTCCCATCACTTTCTTAAGTCTAGACAGTCAGCAAAACCATAAGTCTAGCTCTGATTTGTAGCTTTTGCTAATTTCTCGGGGTATAAATGTTCATGCTGAAAATGTAAGAATTAGTTTGAACTACCTCCCTGCCTTTTCTCCTCTCATACAGCCACGGCCACTTAATAAAGCTTAATAATGGAGGTGAGCTCCCATGAGCATGGTGTTAATAAATTCAGACAACAGTCTTACAGACAAACATCCGTGCCTGGGCTGGGCCTAAAATTAGGCAGATAAGGTGGTCCTGGTAAGACATTCCACTGGCTTCTCTTCAGAAAGAGTGATGGCATTCCTGTTTGGGGAAAATTGATGAGGGAACAGACGTGCTGCATTGCAGTCATGAGTGAACCAGTGTCACAACTAGAATTGTAGGCAGTAGTTCCTGAGTGTGGCCACAGCCTGGACGAGGGAAGCATTCCCCCTCCTTTGGCAGCTTGTTAAGGTTTGTTTTTCTGATAGGTAGCCTCCTTGTACCCTTACATCTCATAAAACACCATAGGTTAAGTCTAAAGGGCTTTCATGGAGCGTTCCTGTTTCCTGCCTTCCCTTTGGGGAAAGTAGAAATTCTTTTAAAAGGAAGAAAGTAATCTGGAGTCTTAAAAAAGAATCAAGATTTTCCCTCCCTTAAATTTTTTATAGCCTTCTCTTACAGCATCAGCCATTAAGCTTGCCGGATGTATAATGGAATTCAGAGATACAGCTGCTGATATCAGCCTCTTGAGTGAATTAAGGATGATGTAAATGACTACTGGTTCTGAAAAGAGGAAATGGTGTTGAGGAGATGTGAGGGGAGAAGGGAGTTAGGGGTGCTGGGACCAGAGCTTCAGTAGATGAAAGGAAAAGTTAGCATCAAGGTAAGGAAGCCAGTGCTTGACACAAGATGGTCAGACAAGGTCTGTATCCACCGCCTAGCGCCCTGCGCGCCCCGCCACCCTCGTGGCCTTCATCCTGCATTTGAATGTCTGTTACAAAATATTCTCAAGCATGTTAAGTTTGAATGCTTCCTTAGCCCCTTCACTTGGGCTGTATTCTTTGGGCTTTTTTTGGTAGCAGGACATAGATCAGACCAAATGGATGAATGAGGGATGTGTGTTGGGGGTAGGGGGGAGAATACGAGTGATTATCACCTCAAAGTAGTTTGCCACCTCCCTGATGACTCAGTTTTGCTTCCTGCCAGTGGGAAAAGATTCAGATATGTCTGCTTAAAGCTAGACGCCTATACCTGAGAGGAGCTTTAGTGTAGGAGGTGACATTCTAAATGGTTTAAATCTAGCCTCAGATACTTACTATCTACATGACCCTGGGCAAGGTACTTAATTGCCACCGGTCTCAGTTTCCTCACCTGCGAAATGGGAAAAACAATGCATCTACTTCCCAGGGTTATAAGGATCAAATGGGGTAATATCTGTCAAACCCTTAGCACAGTGCCTTGGCACATAATAGATGCTTCATTCAGATAGCAAGAGAGTGAAGGCCCCTGTTGGGATTCAGAGTTGTAGCTATGATAAGATTAAGCTTGCATCTTATTGAAGGGTGTCCTTCATATAGTATTAAAGGTCATCCTCCTGTTGTGGATAGAATTCATTTTCTGTGCCCATCTTCATTTATTTATGCTTTTTTTTTTTTTTTACTCCTGGCTTATAAAGCTAAGTAGAAGAGACAGTGTTGTACAGCGGAAGGAAAACTGCCTCTGATGTCAGAGGACCTGGGGTTTAAATGTTTCTCCTGGTGTTTGATTACTCCCTGTGGGACTTTGAGCCAGTCACTTAATTTCCTCGTTAGGCCTCAGTTTCCTCATCTGTAAAATGCAGGAGTTGGATTTAGATAGCGTCTGGACTCTTCTAGTTTTAGATCTGGCCTATTCAAAGAATGACAATCGGCAATAATTTTTTTTAAAAAGCTTGACATTTTAGGTTCCCCTTTCAGGAGAGAAGGAAGCCTCTGAAGAAACCTTCCCATCATTTAGAAACTCTCTCCCTGGTTCCAGCCCTACCAGGTGATCCCAAAGGTTGCTTAGACTGAGCTGTTAGAAATCTCACTGTGTTACCCAGAGAACACATTTGGAGGAGGGATGTTCCTTGGTCTCTTTGTCTTCGGCTCAGCGACTGTCACCATGGCAACCAGCCTACTCCAGCAAAGTCTGTTAAGAATCCTGGGTTTCCTTGTAGTACCTTCACAGTTGTCATCTTTGGAAAATTAAAAAAGGGAAAGCCAAAACATACTGAATACCACGAGCCTTTTTTGCGAGTCCCACTTAGCATTAAACCGGGCCTTGTCTCAATGCCTGTTTCAGTCCCAAGTCCTTGACTTTTAGCATGGGAACGAACCCTAGATATTCTTCCACTTCAGCCCCTTCATTTTAAAGATATTCCTCTGGCCTGTGCCACAAAGCTAGTGAAAGGCAGAGCCTAGATGGGAATCCAGCTCATCTGATCCCCCAGTCTGTTACTTATATCAGTCTTTATTCACTCAACAGGAGATAGAGTCTTTGGTATTTGTCTGTATAGATGATGCTTTATATATCTCCCCAAATACTTAATTTCAGAAAAGAAAATAAAAGACATCTGAGCTTGAGAGTCTGCCCCTTTGGTTATTATGTCAGCAATTCAGGTTGGATTCATTCAGAGGGTGAGTCCAATTTCCACCCATCAGGGACATCTTGTGGGAGCTTGATTTTGGCATTGGGGCTTAGAAGTTAGAAACAGTCCACTGACAGTGGGTTTCTGTCCATTTGGCCTTTGCCGTCTTCTCTCTACTTTCCCCTCTGTCCTGTAATCCCTTATTATTTACAAAATGCATCAGACCTCTGACTTCATTCCTGTCCTTCTCATAAAGAAGAGAAGCAAAAAATACATATTCTCATTTTTTACTGAGCTATTGTGGAAGCCTTTTATATACCTCATGTCCCTATCATGATAGGATCACAAATTTAGAACTAGAAGGGACCATAGAAACCATGAAGTCCAACGCCTTCATTTGTTCTTTGAGGGAACTGAGACCGAAAGAGGTTTAAATTTAATGACTTGCTCAGGGTCAAACAGTACCAGCATTTGAGGCAAGATTTGAACTCAGGTCTTCCCAACTCCTAGCGCAGTGTTCCATCTACCATGTGATGTTGTATCTTTAATCACATGCTGAGTCTGAGCTAGGTTAGAATTAAGGACCTTTCTTCTCTTTCCTCTCCTCTTCTTTCCCTTCTGGCACATGTCTTGTTTATGTTTGGCCATGTTGCTTTCGAAGAATGGTAGGTCAAACAAGTGAGCATATATAAAGCACTTTACAAACCTTTAAAACACTTACTTAACTATTAGATGATGATGATAATGCTCAGTAATCAATGTAGTATGTGGGGGCAAGGACCTGGCTTTGAATTTTGGCCTTCTCACTTGTCAATTCATCTCTAAACCTCAATGTACTTGTCTGTAAAATGGGAGGTGGGGTGGAGGTCCTTTGGACTAAGGCTGACCCTGCACAGAGTGGGAAGTCTAGACTTTCTTTTGTCTAAAAACATCTCTGTTATACAGAGAGAGAATTGATCTGGCCAAATATGGAACGCCACACTCTCCTTTATGTTGGATGGCCGGAATTCAACACCGTGGCTATAAATCAGATTAAAGTAGGCCACTTGGGACTGCTTAATAAACTTGGTCAAGTAGATGAATCTTCTTTATGGAGATAGTTTATAGAGTAAGCATTATATAGAGGGAGGAACACTTATCCCACTTCTTCCCCTAACTTAACTTCGTAGTGTTGGACAAATACAACACCTCCCTAGGTCTCCTCCTCCTCCTGTGTCAGTTGAGGGCCTTCAACTGGGTACTCTCCAGGGTCCCAACACCAACATTTTTTTGAGATTTCTAACTTGTGCACCTGACCTTGTAGCCAACTCTTCCCCCTTCCCCTTTCAGGACTTCCTATTGTGTTTAGGTGATGTTTTGAGCAACAGTAGGGGTTAAACTTGTTTTCCTCAGGAAAAAATTGAAGACGCTCTATTAGGATTAGACTGGTAAGGTGGGGGGGGGGGGAAGGAAAGGAGAGAGGATAGCTATTAGCCCTTACTGTATTTAAAAAAAAAAGTGTATCCTGAGGCAAAGATAGGTCTCAGCAGCCTTTTGCATAAACCAATTTATTTTAACCTCCAAGGACTATCAGGCTGATAGCGTTTTATGCTCTGCTATGTGGGATTCTAAGTGGTGGAGATAAAGATGGGGAAACATTCCTGGCACAGGGAGCAGCTGGTACAAAAATACAGAGTGGGAAGATGGAGTGTCTTGTGTGAAGACTAGCAAGCAGAATAGTATGACTGGAACGTAGATCGTGTGGAGGGGAGTAAAGTGTCAGAAGACTTGAGAAGGTAGAAAGGGTGAAATAGAACGATTTAGGAAAAGCTTTAAATGCCAAACAAAGGACTTTGTGCTTGGTCCTGGAACTGTTAGGGAATTTAATTGAACTTAATTGGACTAGGTGGTGAAGTAGATAGAACAACTGGAGGCAGGAAGTCCTGGGTTCAAAGCCCACTTAAGACACTAGCTGTGTGAACGTGGGCAAGTCACTTAAGCCCCTGTTTGCCTCAGTCTCCTCACCTGTAAAATGGGGATGATAACAGCACCTGTCTCCCAGCGTTGTTGTGAGGCTCAAAGGAGATCATTATTGTAAAGCATTTAGCACAGTGGCTGGCATATAAGTAAGCACTATATAAATATTAGCCATTATTGTGATTATTGTTAATTGGGTAGACTAGGGTGAAATGGTCTGACCCACACTTTGGCGGTGTACACATAAATTGGGGCGGGTAGAGACTTCAGGGAGAGAGGCCCATTAGAAGGTCAGAACCTGAAATTTGAAGTAGAAGCTGAGAGGGTCGGGAGTAGGCTATTTAACTGTTTAGTGATAAAGTTGGAGAAAGAAAAGCAAAAATGAATCGGTAATTCTTCCCAGACCTTATGGTTGAGGGAGCTGAGTAGCGCTGTCTCTCATGGCACCATCTAAACCCAGTGATTTAGCACATTTTGAGAGCGAGACACCACTATTGCCAGTTGACTTCCTTGTCCTGGAGGTGGCTTGATTGTCCTAAAGATCTCTGATTTCATCAGTGTGGGTAATCTCTCCATGGATGTGAGTTAAAATTCCGTCAGGCTGCCTGGTGTCCAGCTTTCCCATAATTTGTGAGGCTAGTCCTCTGACAGTGGACATATAATCCGTTTCTTGGCTCTTCATGCTGCCATCCCAGCTTGCTATATATGGGACCAACCAGAGCTCGTACCACAGTATATTCTTAGAGAGACCCTCAGCCCCAACCTTCGTGCCTTGGTGAAACACTGAAAGAAAACTTTGATGGAGAACGCCAGGAATGTACTTTTGGAAATTTAAAGCAAAACTGTGGCGCTCTCCTTTGAATGAGTCTGTATCATAAAGTTGGTCTTGCAGTATCAGTTAAAGGGGGAAGGCCACCATGCTGGGCACAGGGAGGAACTGAAATAAATATTTATTGAGTTCTGGAGGTCTTCACTTTGAGGTTTGAAGACAGCTTTTTTCCTTTTTCCTAAAGCAATGTAGTGATGTTGAGAGGATGCTTACTCTGGTATCCATTCAGATTGGACCAGATGACCTGAGGCCTTCTCTAACTGAGATGCTGTGGTTCTGAATGAATGCAAGGAATATTTAAAGAGCCATTCTTCTGATGGGATAGCTACTGCACCAAATAGTAAAAGGGTCCCTGAATGACCACATGCCCCTTTCAGAGTAGGAGGGGGAAGAGGTGAATAGAGAGGGAGAAGAGAAATAACTGGGCGCTTTCATAATTTCATCCTAGAGCCCTCATAAGGCCCTAGGGCCTTAACATTATTGTACATGGGGTAGGAAGTGGTAACCACCTTGTTTGAATATGGCCTTTGAAAAGAAATATATAGGTGGAAATTTTGGGTTTTTATTAAGAGAAGAAAAGGAATAAGCCTGATCTACCAAATATGAAAACCTCTGGAAGGAAATGCATTTGTGGCTTAGAAGGTTTTCCTGTGAGTGTGAATGATTATCTTTGTTTCTGTGTTTATACATAGTCATCCATACATGCTTCCAAACAAAGAGCACCGGTCTTAGCTTCTGCTGGTGTTGTGTGTGTGTGCTGAAATCCTGTGTTTGATGGTTTTGAGCAGCCAGATGGTGCTGGTATCATGTGATATTTGTGGAAGGACGTAAAGCAAGAGAAACCTAGGAGAGTGAGGGTTATTGATAAAATGGGCACCCAGTAGTTAAATAGGATACTTTCTATCCCAAATATGAATGTGGTGACTCATCTCATTTTCTGGTCCCATGTGTCCTCGATAATATCTTTTAAAGCTGTGTCTTGTGTGAAAATCATCCACGTTGACTCTGCTTGCTATCGTGGGGTTCTGTGATTCATTGCTTCAGATATTAAAGACTTTTTTTTGTCACAGCAAGCAGCATGGGATCATTCAAAATGATAGACAGTTTCCCAAATGTGATTTTTGTCTTTGCCCCTATGTACCCAGTTCTGAGATAAATCCATTATCTATCCAAGATAAACCTATTTATTGACCAACTTGAAAGATTGCCCATACAGTTGCATGTCGTAGTCTAAGCAATATGTATTTTTCATCTACTTAGTTTTTCCAGTGCTTGGATCATAGGATTTAGTGATGCAAAGGTCCTTGGTGGTGAGCTAATCCGGCCTCCTCATTTTACAGATGAGGAGACCAAATCCCATAAGGGGTAACAATTTGCTTGAAGTCATGCTAGTAGTAAGTAAGCAGAGCCAAGATTTGACTCTTGCTCTTCTGACAGCATCCAGGATGAATTCATTCTAGGAGAGGAGACACGATAAATTCAAGGTACTACTTATAATAGCTGTGAAGTCAGAAAGAAAAATAATACATAAAATGAATTCCTAAAAAAAAAAATCTTAGTGATGAATTGTTACCCTCTCTTAACTTTTCACATTTTTTTCCTAATTGCTGTGTATTTAAATCACCAAAGAGTCTAGTTGAGAGCCAAAAATCACCATCTCTACTGTGAATAGGAACGCTTGGAAAAACTTTCCATCAATAGGGAATCTTTTTATATTGTATTTTATTTTGTCATACAGGACATTTCACAGTGCTACCTGTTCCATACTTCATTGGATTGTAATAATCAATGAATTATTAAGTAAAATTCTCTCCACAGTCGTATCTCTCAGTCTTGAATCTTTTTAATGTACACTTTGGAGACATCTTGTCTAAGGAGAGCTTTCAAGGATGCACTTTCTAAGTTAAGTGACTTTAAAAAATTAATAGACAACAGACAGATATTGTGTTCTCTACTCAAAGTCAGGCATGCGATTTTTAAAAATCTTATCTATTATTTAAAAAATCATTCATAAAAGCTTGTATATGATATTCCCTTTTCATTTCTTCATTGAGGATGCTTTCAATGATTCTTAGAGTTTTTATCGAGGTCAGGAAGCAGCCATAGCTACATCTTGAAGCATCTTGAGAATCTAGGCCTTTAAAATTGTCACTTCCATCACAGATTTCCTTTATACTTATGGTCTAGTTCAGCAGTTTTTGCCTTCTTACATAACATTTCCACTAATACGTGTGTGTGTATGTATATATGCATATATACGCACAGTTATTTCCACATATATAATATACACACACACATATATAGATCTAGATTGATTGATCGATAGTGGATTGATTATCATTTAGAGGACTGAGAAAGGTTCCATAACCATCAGTATGAGTAGATTACTGTTAACAAAAAACAAAGCTCTGTCAGATCTGTTTAATTTTTTTATCTCTTTGTTCGATTTCATCATAGCGTGATCCTGGGAGGACTTGGCTTCACTAAAGTTCTTAATGCAGGCTTCCATTTTTTCTTCGATTGTTTTTCCACTATTTTTTTAAAATTATGCTTCTTAGTCTTTCTTTACCTTCTCCCCTAATGTTTTGTAAAGACATTGTATTCCACATCAGGGTTGCCTTTGCGATAATGTCTGTCCTTGGCAAGAAGGTTAACTAGCAAGCCTGTCTTTGGCAAGAAGGTTGTTGGCTGAGATAGCTTCGGGGGCACTTTCTTACCTGTGTTTGGTGCTGACCATTTTGCAACTACTGAAGTCTTTACTTTTCATTTGCCATTTTTCAGAATCAACAGGTTCTTTAAATAAGCACAGTTGGAACTGTTGACCATGACTAGCGTGTCCTCTTTTTTTATTTCTCTTATCTTCTAAAGTTGGTGCTTCCTTTGGTTATTTGCTGTAACATCTGTGGGGACACTGAAAGCTACTTCTCAAGTTCCTACTACATCTGTAACCAGCTGATGTCTAAAATACAGTCAGCTTCATTTTTCTTAATGATGTCGTGCGTCGTTTACTATATCTGGAGCTGCCTGACTCAACTCTTGAAGAAAGCAATCAAAGGGATTGACTTTGAGAAACTTGGGAAGACTTATAAGAACTGATGCAGAGCCAGACAAACAATTTATATATTTGCTACAACGTTGTAAAAGAGAACTGAGTAAGCCTCAGGAACTCTGAATCACGCAGCAAAGAACCACAATCCCAGAAGAGTCATGATGAATCATGCTTTCCACCTCATAGTTTCCTTCTGGTTATAATTATAGTGAGCAAGTCAACATTATGGATATTGTTCAGTTTCTTGGGGTTGGTGTGAACTGGTTGGTTGTGATCTCACCAAAAGTTAGATTTCTATTATATGTACTACTATAGAATTATATGATTCTTAGCTTGCAGGACCTCAGTCCTGTGATGCCTGGTAGAGAAGAGATGCTTAATAAATGCTTGTCCACTGACTGACCGTTCCTTTTCACTTCCATGGTGACAGTGGAGGGAAAAAAAGGTGAAAATACATCAGTTGAGATTTTTTAAAAATCCACTCTGTCCGTTATTTTTCTTTCTGACTTCAGAGCTTTTATAAATATTACTCTGAATTTATTGTGCCTCTCCATTCAGAGCGTTTCATGTTATCTCATTTATTTAATTCAGTTCGGTTTATCTTGAGAACATCACCAAGAATTAGATTAGAAGCCAGTACTTTCCTCCCCGTTGCATTTGAGATGAAGATAGACAAGAAAAGATTAATTTAGGGCTGTAGATAGGAGTTTTTTGTTTGTCTGTGCTAAGGACCAAGGTCTCTCATGTGATATCCTTTCCTCTAGACTCCATTGTAATAGTCTTTTTTTTTTTTTTTAACCCTTGTTAAATGGCCCAGGATGTATGTCCTTGGGCATCTCAGCCTTCTGTCCATTTTCCCAGATTTTTCTGCCACTAATCCTAACCCAAATGAATATGCTTTTAAAAATTCAGTCCCTGTGGTTGTTAGCTGATTGTTTTCTAGGAGCAGAAATAAGTCACAAATTGGGGTTTCCACATTCTCAGATGATGGTGTTTTTGCAAGATGCAGTTGTTTTGCATGTAAGAGTACAGATTTCTGATCCTGTTGAATCAAACCCCCTTGCCCTACTCTATTTTATTTCAATTTTAGACCATGACTTCACTTTAAGCTTCAGATAATACTCCAAAGTAGCATTGTACTTTGAAGAAAGGTTTAGACACAGCTTTCTCTAGCCAAGCTTCTCTCCATCTCGGTGAGATATCTGTCCTGGTTATAAGTTCCATGAGATTAAAGATAGAAACTCATCCAAACTTTGATTCTCCCTCACTCCTGGCACAGTACAATGAGCACTTTGTGTTTGTTGAACTGAATTTTTTTTTTTTTGGAGACTCATTGGGGTGTAGCGGATGGAGTGCCAGTCTTAGAGACGAGATGACATAATTTTGAATCTAGCCTCCTAAACTAGCTATGTGACTTAGGGCATGTCACTTAGACTCTCATTCTCCGTGTTCTCATCTATAAAAACGGGAATAATAGCCACCTCTAGCGCTCAGTGCACACAGCTATTGCGAAGCTCAGCTGACATCCACGCTTTAAAACAATATGGATGTCTTTGATGGTGATGATAGTTAATATATTTATATGATTATTCTTCAGAGATAGTGGGTGATGAGTCCATGTCCTGGGCAGTTTGTTTTTCCTTCAGTAGATTAGTGTATGTCTGAATGCAAACTCAGATTCGAAGTAACTGTATTTTTTAATCATGGCTAGCATTTGGCTTATTTCAATTCTGTTACCCGTGTCAGACTCAAGGTCACTTGGGGACTCTGGATTTTTTTTTTAATTTAGGGAAGAGCTTCTAATCCTATTTTTATATCAGAACATTTTAAAAGGTGTTGGCAGAGTTTCCTCAGCAGCCTCCTTTAAAAAAAAAAAGTTATGGTTTTAAGATATCCCCGAAGAGAAGATTGAAAGGTAAGAAGGAGAACATTAGGCTTCAGTTTGCTAGGTCAGAGGCTTTTATCACATTCTCTATCTGTGTTAATAGATGAATATTTTCCCTCTTGTGAAGTGTGAAAAGAAGAAAACATTAGATAGGTGGAGTTTTACCCCTCATATTTTCTACAAAGGACGATTTCCAAACAAAGTAGCTAGAATTCTACTCATTTCATTTATTTGTCTGTTTTCCTTCCTTCCTTCCTTGCTTCCTTCCTTCCTTCCTATCTTTTTTCCTCTTTTGCTTTCTCACTTCCTCCCTCTTTTCCTTCTTTCCTCCTTCCCTCTCTCCTACTCTTATCTGTCTTTACATCTTTTTTTTCCTGTCTTTCCTTTGAAGTCTCCTGGTCTCACCTAGGCTGGAAGTACAGCTCTGATTCCAGTCCTAATCTCCATGGAGACTTTATCCTGCTCGTTTTTTCAAACCTCAACTGGCCAATTTTTCCTCCTTGGGGCAGCCTGGTGGCTTCCCAGTCCTGGGTAGTGGTGCCAGATTTGCTGCAGACACCAGATTAGCTTTAGACCTACTGTAGCTTAGAACTCCCCAACTCAAGCAATCCACCAACCTCAGCTCCCCAGGTAGCAAGGATTACAGGCATGTACCACCATTCCAGGCTTACTCTTGTTTACAGAGCTTATATTAAATTTTTTTAAAGGATAATTAAATAAAAAAGGGAAATAGCACGTTGTTGTGGAAAGAACACTGGATATAAAATCAGAAGACTGGAATTCAAATTCTAGGGCTTCTTATTAGCCATGTCACTTAATCCTCCGAATCTGTTTCCTCATCAGGAAAATGGGGGTCACAGAATTTTATAGTTGGTATGAACTTTAGTCACTGGCCAGAGCAACTCTACAGGGAGTGTAATGGACATAACATTGGATTTGGGATAGAGAAGCCCTGAGATCAAATATTGCCTCAGACCTGTAATCCTAGGCAATATCTTTTAAAACCCTTTCTCAGCCTCATTTTCCTCATCTGTAAAATGAGGATAACAATAGCCTCTATCTCACAGGTTGCTATTAAGATCAAGTGAGATAATATGTGAAGTGTTTCGCAAACCTTATCACTCTTAACTATATTATTGTCTCTGTCATAACCTATCATGGAGTAGTCCTCAAGGACCAAGAAGTGGTCCTCAATCTTCTGCTTGAAATTCCCAGCTCTCATGATAAAACACCAGGGCTGATGCTGAAAAGCTGAGGCTTCTTATGCCATTCAGTCTTGTCTCCAGAGATTTGGCACATGTGTGACTCTGTTTTGCCCTACTAAGTTCTTTTGGAGAGGGAGGTAAAACAAAGGCAGGTGGGTTGTGGAAGAGAGAGGATGGAGGTAAGGACACTAGCTATAGGAGGCTTTTCTACTAGTCCAGGTGAGGGGGGAGGAGTGAAGAACTGAACTGTGGTTGTGGCAGGTGTGTGTGGAGAGGAGGAGGCAGGGTTGTTAATATGGATGAAGAATCTGCAGGGCTGGCATCTTACTGGATGTGGGGAAGGAAGGAAAGGAATGATCAGGAATTATGGTGATGTTTTAAATCTGGATTACTGGGAGGACCGTCCTGGTGCCACTTTGCCTGGGAATGGGTGTCTCCGAAGGGAGGAGGTCAAGCTTGGTGGGAAGATGATGAGTTCGGTTTCAGACGTCTTGAGTTTGAGAAGCTGATGGGACATCCAGGAGGAGATGCCTGGCATGCAGCTCTTCCAGGGGAGCTGGAGCACAGGAGAGAGGTTATGGACTTGAAAAAGAGATTCAGGAATCATCTACATAAAGGTGATAAGTGAACTCTTGGAAGCTGATGAGTTTGCTAAGGGGGAGAATTAAGGGGAAAGAATAATTCTTTGCCCTGTCTGGCTGACGGGAGCGTTGTGAGGTTACAGATGGGAAAGTGCTTTATAAGTTATAAAGGCAGACTCTGTGAATGTCAGGTTGTCATCGTTTTTCAATGGTGTCCAAACCTCTGTGACCCCATTTGGGATTTTCTTGGCAAAGATACAGCAGTGGTTTGCATTTCCTTCTCTAGCTCACTTTTACAGATGAGGAAACTGAAGCAAAATAAGTGACTTGCCCAGGCTCACACAGCTAGTAAGTATCTGAGGCTGGATTTGAATGCAGGAAGATGAGTCTTCCTGACTCCAGGCCTGATACTCTATCCGCAGTACCACCTGGCTGCCCTGAAGAAGCATGTAGCATTTGTTTACTTAGGGTTGTAGACCTGATATGGGAAGGGACTTTGGAAGATCTCGTAGTCCAGAACCTTCATTTGGTAGAGGGGGAAATAGAACCTCAAGGAGATGAGGTGATTTGCTCAGATTATGCAGGGAGGGTAATATAACCCCTCTGAGGCTGACTTAGAACCTGGGGCCCCTGACTTTAGAGCTAGTCTTTGTGCTCTGCCACACCGACTCCATTCCTATCCAGTCAAAAAGAAAAACAGGTTATCCAGAAGAAGGAGAAGGAGGAGAAGAAGGAGAAGAAGAAGATGAAGAAGAAGAAAGAAATTTCACTAGGAACTGGATTGAGACTGACTATATGTAGCCCCCTGGGTAGACTAAGAATAAAATTCTCATTAGGAGCACAAACAACTTCTCTGTGGCTTCTACTTCTATCAGTATTTCCATCTAGGGGAGAAAGTAAAATGAGAAAACACAGTATTGATGGCCTCAGGGGCTGTCCCTGCAAGAGCAGTGAATACTTCTGGGCAGAGGTGTCAGGCATGCTTTCCAGCATTCCAGAGAATGCACCAGATTAAAATGTAATTGGGAGATAATTAACAAAATAAGCAAAAAATACGACAGAACATGGTGGTGTTCATTTGCTTCTAGGTCTTTTAAACCCCATTTGAGGTTTTCTTGGCAAAGATACTGGAGTAGTTTGCCATCTCCTTCCCTGGCTCATTTTTAGAGATGAGGAAACTGAGGCAAAGTTGAGCGACTTGCCCAGGGTCACACAGCTAGTAAGTATCTGAGGCTAGGTTTGAACTCATGAAGATGAGTCCTCTTGAATCCAGGCCTGGCACTCTATCCATTGTGTGGCAGTAGGGATTCTTATGTATGGTTTAGCGACCTCATTTTTTTTTTTCCGTTTCCAAGTAATTTTATTCAGAATTTTGTGGTTTCTTTCCTGAATCAATAAATACTATACAAAACAACGTAAAAATGACTACTTTCTCTCCCCTGCTCCCTTGACCTGGGTGGGGGGAAGGCGGAAGAGGAGAGAAGCCAATCCAATGAATTATTTCAGCTTGTGGTGGGGGGTAGACCCCTCCCAAATTTTGTCCATGGACAGGGACGGGGGTAGAGTGGCCAGTCATGGCCTGTCAGCTACCTTTTGGTGGGGCAGGCAGTATTTGGCTGCTAGGAACGGAGGACAGACTGGCTTGAAACAATGAAGGGTTGGATTAGTGTTCTGGAGTAAGGAAGAAGTTGGGGGAGGTAACGGCGCCAAGGGCATAAACCTGCCCCAAAGAAAAGGGTGTCTAAGGTTCACAGTTCCTTTTGCCTCAAAAATTGACGTTTATTCAAAGTCAAAAAAACGAAAAAGGAAAAAATGACAAAGGTGTCCATCCCTTGTTCCCCCCTCCCATCCAGCTCCCCCTCCCCCCATCCCAGAGAGCAGGGCCCTGGGTTAAATCAGGTGGGGAAGCCCCTCAGATGGGGTCAGCCACATTGAGAGGCATCTCCTTAATGGAGGTGTTATAGAAGGTCTCAATGTCTCGAAGAATCCTCTTGTCTTCCTCTGTCACCATGTTGATGGCTACGCCTTTATGGCCTAACCACCCACCATGGCCAATTATATGAATATAATTCTCCTGGTTGGTAGGAAGGTCATAATTAATAACCAAAGACACTTGTTGAACATCAGTGCCTCTTCTGGAATATGTCATAGATCTGGTCCTTAAAACCACGACTCAACATTTCATCTGCTTCATCCAGAACAAACATCTTGATGTATTTAGGAGATAAGTGTCGCTGGTTAAGCATGTGAAAGACACAGCTTGGGGTGCCAACAATGATGTGGGGAGCTTCCATCTGCAACTTCTGAACCTCAGCCCTAACATTTGTTCCTCCAGTGCAGTCATGGCACAAAGCACCCATGTAGTCTCCCAGTGCCATCACTCACTACCTTTTGGATCTGCTGAGCTAGCTCTCTAGTGGGTGCCAAAAGCAAGGCCTGTGTGGCCTTTAAGTCCAGTTCAATCTGTTGCAAAATGGAAATGACAAAGGTAGCAGTCTTCCCGGTCCCAGATTGGGCTTGAGCAATCACATCATAACCCTTGATACTAGGAAAAATTGCACATTGCCGAATAGCAGATGGCTTCTCAAAACTATAGGCATATATACCATGAATAAGAAATTCTTAGAGGTTCATATCATCAGACCTATCCACAATCTCATTCCAGTTACTCTCGATGACACCATCAGGGTCCATTCCATCAGGGCCATTGTCTCTGGATCGGGAATCCTGACTCGCAGAGATGATCCTGGGAATTAGAGTGACCTCATTTCCATTTGAGTTTGACACCACTTCTCTATGTAGTGGGGAAAATCACAGGCACGGTATAGAAGAGGCTATGCTTTCCACTTATAACTGAATTGCTTTACAAAGCTAGGAGGGAGGAAGGGAAATGGAGCGTCATCTGTTGGGAATATGTCTTTCCCTAAAGTCTGAACTGAATCTTCTTTGTTAGTCTCTCTGGTGGGGTAGGTGCCATGTTGTCTGTGTAACCCCAGATAGTGGGGAAAGTACCACCTATGTCGTTAAGAATTCTTAGGTTAACATTTGTGTTCTAGTGTGGGCAGCTTTGGTCCTCTCTGCCCTCCATAGTAAGAATGCTGCTTCTTGCACAGGTGCCTACGAGGAATTGTTTTAGACTCTTCAGGTAACTACAAGGAACCTTTAGACCATTCTGATCATTCATAGGAAAGCATTGCTTAGAAAAAGGTAGGAAGCCAAGAATTTGTAGCCATGGCAGAGCAAAAGTGGGGGAAGGAGGCATATTCTTGGACTTCTTGGTTGAATCCAAGGCTCGAGGCACATGGGGAACATGGTGCCAATTGTGACAACTGACCTCCACACGTTTGTGCGTGCAGCAGATGGCATACCTAGTTTACTCCCTGGTACAGTCTCGCCAACATGGCAGCTTGAAGCATGCTGAGATAGCTTCTGTGATGCAATGCTGAGGTAGGCAGTCCTCCAGCAAGACTGTCAAGGTGAAATGAGAGCTTGGGTTTCAGGTGTTTAGGGATTTTTAAGAGCAGTAGCCTGAGCTGTGGGTTTGAAAGTCTAGTAGTAAGCATGACAATAATAATGTCATTGCCCACAAATTTTAGAATACTTTAGGGTTTACAAAAAAATAAATAAAAAAGTGAATTTCCCAATATAGAGTCATTCACTCAACTCACTCATTCATTAAGTACCTACTGTAATTAAAAGAATTACCCCTGCTTTTAAGAAGTTTACAGTCAGCTGAAGGAATATAGCATATATATTGATAAATAAATACAGGTATTTACAAAGTTCAGGTAGGAGAGTACTAACCACTGGGAGAGAGGATCAGGGAAGGTCTCTTGTAGATGTCATATGAGCTGAATTTTGAGTCAGTGTCTCAACAAGCATTTATTGGACACTTACTATATGCTAGGCACTGTTAGGCTGTTCTTAGGAAGTGTTTATATTCTGCTAGGAATAGACTATATGGAAAGAAATTAGGGATTCTGAGGAGTAGAGGTGAAAAGGGAATTCATATTAGGCATGGAGGACAGCCCCAAGCATGAGTATTTGTGGAATGGCAAATAGGCCAGTTTGTATACAGTAAGCCTAAAACATTAGCTGGTGCCAAATTGCGAAGGGCTTTAAATGCCAAAGGACTTTATATGTTTAATCCTGGAGGAGGTCCTGACAGTTCTTGAATGTGGGAGTGACAGTTCATCAAATTCAGTTGGACACGTTTGGTGCTTACTGCATGCACGGTACTATGGATCTCCAGAGTCAAGGTCAGACTTGATTCTGGACCTTATAAAGCTTATCAGCCATTCCAGGTGTGTTCCATGAAATGCCTGAGCATTTTGTTATTTATTGAACCTCTAACTCAGGGGTTTTTAACCTGGAGTTCATCCCCCATCGCCACCCTCCGCGTCTGTGGATAGATTTGAGGTGGTCCTTGAACTTGGATGGGGGAAAAATTGCATTTTATTTCAATATTATTGGGTTCCCTTGTAATCCTAGATATTTTATTTCCTGCGTTTATAAACCTTATTCTGAGAAGGGCTTGACAGACTTGCCTGGACTGCTACATGACATAAAAATGTAACGGTAAAGGGCTGCTTTGCTTTTCCGGTGTTGTCCTTTGTCCCTGCAGAAGGGGGTGGTAAGAACGTGTTGGCCTTTGGCTTTGAGAGATAAAAATAAATGAATGTAGAGAGAAACATGGCAGGGGGGTGGAGGGTGTCTTTAAATGTGATTTCCTGAAGGGAAATCTCATGCTTTTGTATCCTGTCAGACAGACAATAGAGGGCAGAAAGGAATAGAGAAGAGGCTAGCCAGCTGTGGTTGGCTGCTTGGAGTTTACTGAGGGCCCTGGTCTTGTGTGGCTGCATGTTTTAGCCAGTGATCATTGGTACATGGTCAAAATCCATCTAGTTAGCAGGCCTTTTTATTTCTTGCCTATATTCTTCTGGGGTGGTGAATTTCTACAGGGGGGTGAGAAATGGAAACCAGTTTCTTTTTTTTGTTGTTGTTGTCATGTTTATCTCAGTATTCATTAACTAGCAGCTTATCCAGGAGAAATACTATTAGTCTGAGAAAAGTGAAAGATTGTATCATGGGGAGCACATCTTGCGTGGATTGTGTCATTCTTCACAAATATACAAAAGTGGTGAATCAGATTTGACAAGCAGAAATCTAGGGTTGAGTGGGCTAAGCTTGAGAGATGTTTCCTGCCTTCTCTGAGGATAATCGCCAGTATTAAACACATCTTGTTAAGGAGTAATTATGACTTTGTATGACAACGTAGCCCAAGTTTCAGGTTTGTGGACGAACCTTGGGTGTCCTAAATGAAAACCAGTTTACAGGAAGACTTGAATTCAAATCTTTTGTCTCAGACACTTAACTAACTGTGTGACCCTGAGCAAGTGACTTAACTACTCTCAGCTACTTTCCTTATCTGTAAAAGGGGGATAATAATAGACCCTATCTCACATGGGTATTTTTGAGCATCAGATGAATTAACATATGTGAAAACCCTCAAAGTATGCATGCTAGCAGCCATTATTGTTATTATATCCTTTGGGACTTGCTGAGTTGATTTGAACCTCTGACTTTTGTTTCATCTTCTATAGGTCCACAACTATTTTACTTTGTGTAATTTCAGTAAAGAGATCAGAGATTGAATAAAAGGTTCAAAGATGGCCAGCTTTCTGAGCATTGAGGTCAGGGTGGAAACTCCTGAACTTTGGGAGATGCTGTTATTATGACTGACAGCCTCAAACTGAGCCACCTTCTGTCGGTTCCTGGCAGGTACCCAAGTGAAAATCAGGCAGGGCTTGACTGGTTTGGGGCTGCCTTTTTTTTTTCTTTTGGCCTTCCTTCCCCAGAGCCTATCGTCTTCTGTGTATATGGGGAAAGGGGAACTGAACCACTTAGCTGCCTGCTTCTTAGCTAGGGCTTCATAAATGCTTGTTGAATTGAATTGGGCTGAATTTTGGATTGTGAGGTGCGATGTTTTTGTTTTTAAGATAAATTAAGAATCTCAGTGGAATGGAAGACTTAGGTTATATTGGCTTTTGGGGAAGGTTGGTCTATGCTTCTAAATTAACTCTCCTTTAATGGCAAGCAGAATATTTTCTTCATTTCTAGAGCAGAACCAGGCGGCTATTACCAGCTCTTTGCTTGGAACCCAGGGGTATAGTCATAGCCACTTACTTAACAGCAACTCTGCAGAAGCCACGATGACGCATAGTTGATTGAGGCCAAGCTTTGGTGAAGGTTGCATCTGACTTCCAGGGTTCCACAGTTGCAAGTTCAGTGAAGCATCCTTAAGGGAATGGCCACATGTTGCTGCTCTAAGCGAATAGTCCTGACCTTTCTGATCTGGCACGTGCTGGGATTTTCAGAATGCATTTTCCTGTCCAGTGGTTCTGTCTGACTCTTAATTAGCCTTCCAACAACATTAGTCTGTAAATGGGAAGCTGAAGTGCTCAGTGACTTTGTTGTAGCTGGATAAAGCTTCCCTCCCACACCCATCCCCCTTTTTGCTTCCTCTCGTCCCTCCTTCTGTGACAGTGCAGCCTTTTCAATTCACACTCGCCACCTGCCCTCAAGATGGACCAACTGACTGTATATGCCCATTAGCTGCCTGCTGTGGGGCGGGATGGGAGCTGCCTGCAAATGAGGAGGTTTAGAACAACAGAACAATGCCACTTGATGGCTTGCTACTGTCCACATCCAATAACGTAGTCATTGTGGCATGTTGCAGTCGGGTAGATTCAGTCTGCCCAAAGCCTTTTTCTTCTCTTCTGGATAATTGGTGCCATGGCATCACTTCCTTTCTTCGTTGTGCCCCCTCCCTCATCCCCAGGCTTTTGTTTTCCACCCACTCTGTATTCCCTCCCCAACTTCTAGTGCGCTGTTTCCTCAGTGTGTATTAATATGTAAAGCACCCATCACCATGGTACCCCTGCCATTCACAATCAGCATTAATCACTTTAATTTGTGCCTGGCGCAGTGTCTCATTGTTGGGGGAGCTGATCTGAGATCAGAAACAAAATTTTGTTCTCTCTGGTCCTGAAGTCCCCCGAGAGGGCTGAGAGGGTATACTCTTAGGTGTACAACAATTGAAAGGAACAAATGTGTGGCCCCATGAGTATTTTTTGATGAGGTAAGTTTCACCCAGCCTTGCCAAGCTGCAGTGAGTGTGTTGCATTCATTTGTTTTCATTAAACATTGTAACATCTCAATTGATGTTGACATTATCTGGTTTTCTCTTATATTCTCTCTGCCTGCCTTTCTTTGGTGGACTCTTCAAGACCCGACTTGAGTCTAGTGAATGAGGTCCCTGAAGGTAGGGTCTAGCTCTTATGTTCTCTGGTATTTTGCCAGTACCATTGATACAGACGGAGCAGGTGCAGATATCTTTGTAGAGTGAATCTTGTCATTCACGAGATTGTAATTTAGAACCATAAAAAACCTTGCAGGTCATCTTTTCCATCCCCCACATTTTACAAATAAGGAAACTGAGATCCAGAGATGTTAAGTAGATTATCTTAAGGCACGTGAAGGGTAGTAGCAAAGCCAGTACTTGAACCCAGGTGCTGCTCTGACAAATCTCTCGCTCTTTGAAGTTTTCAAAGCTTTTGCCCATCTTCTGGCCCATATCCGGTTATGAATACGTTGGTCATCTTAGTCAAGTAGAATTTAACATTCAGGCATTTAAATGTTGATAATGAAAACCGTTCTGCCCTCTGTCTGCTTCAGCCATCATTGTAGCCAGAGTTTTTCATGTTGACTAATTTAAGTCTTTGAATTTAAAGACAATTTCTTTTATAGCTTTGTAGAGATTTTTTTTTTCCTAACTAGGGTTGGGAAAAGATGCACATTTTTCAGTGATAATCGTTATAGTTTTCCTCAGCCCTTGATAATTTAGATGTATCCATGCATAGATGGATAGATGCCTGCCCTGGGCCTCTCCTTGCCCTTTGTACACTCTAAGTGAGGCTGCTGCTGGTTTGTGATTTCATCAGTGGCTGTTTTCTCTAATCCCTAGGATTCCCAGCATTCAGCACAGTTCTTAGAATATAGTAGGTGCTTAATGAATGTCGATCTATCGATTTCCTGTTTCATAGAGAGCCAAAGCGGTGATAGACTGTGCTTGCTTGGAAACCACTCATGTTGTTCTCCATCTAATCTTATAAAGCTATTTCTGGTCCTCTCCTTGGGTATGATGGAAAGGCAGTGGCAACCTGTGCTTTATCTTAGAAGTTTAGTGAATTTAGATTATAAAATCTGGAAGAGTTTCTTTCCCACACTTCAGCCCCACCCCTCTCTTATTTAGAGATGAGAAGACTAAGGAATTCATTGTTGTTAGTCATATCTGCCTCTTCATGACCCCGTCTGGAATTTTCTTGACAGAAATATGGGAATGGTTTTCCATTTCTTTCTGCACTGGGTTTGAACTCAGGTCCTCCTAACTTCAGGGTCAGCACTGTCTACTGCACCACCTAGCTGCCAGACTAAGGAATAGAAAGGTTCAGTTACTTGCTTGAACTAAGACTAGCTGTAAAATGTAGAGGCGCAGAATGTTAGGTAATGTTTAAATGCGGGGGCAGGAGTTCTAGGTGCAAATTCAGGCCTTGGCATTTATAATCAAGGTAACCCTGGCCTTGTCATTGAACCCCTGAAATTGTTAGTTTCTTTGTCAGTATATCGGAGACTTTTCCAGTAGTGTGTGTTCATTACCTACTTCCTTGGAAAGTTTTTGTAAGGACCGAAAGATATAAATTGTGAAACATGTTTTGTAAACTCTGAATGCACAAATCTTAACCAGTCCTTGAACCTGCCATGGCCGCACAGGTTATCTGATATTCCCACCTGTGCTTTCCGTTCCCACCCTTAGGATTAAAAATTCTGAGGACACAAGTGATGGGAATCAGAGATAGCGTGGGGGTGATGGAACACGCACAGGACTTGGAACCAGGAGAGACCTGGGTTTGAATCCTACCTCCCATTTACCTTCTCCCAGTATCAATTTCCTTATCTACCCCACAGAATCTGCTTCACAGGGTCATTATGTAAGTGGTTGTTGTGAGAGAATGAATAAAATCTGGTCCTGAAATCAGGAAGACTCATCTTCCAGTTCAGATCTGGCCTCAGACACTAGCAGCAGTGTGACCCATGTGTGCCAAATCCAGCTGTCAGGACTCCCCTTCTGTCTTTGAGTGATTCAGGACTCCTTGTGGGGGATCGAGGCCAGGGAGAGAACTATAACAGTTAACAGGGGCTCCCTCATCTGGGTGAAATATTAACAACCATGATGATTATTACTTTAATAATTATTAATAATGGTAGGTAGCATTTATAGCACATTAAGGTTTGCAGAGCATTTTATGTATGTCATCTCATTTGATCTTCATAACAACCCAATCAGGTAGATGTTAATATTATAACCATTTTACAGATGTTGGAACTAAGGCACAGACGAGGTGCATTGGTTTCATCTCTTTTAATTATTTCCTATTTGTCCTATATTTTCTATATATTGGTTTGCATGTTGTCTCCCCCGTTAGGTTGTAAACCCCTTGAGGGCCAGAGACTGGATGGTTTTTTTTTTTTGGCCTTATTGCAACCCCAGCGCTTAGCATAGTGCCTGACACACGGTAGGCGCTTAATAAATGTTTATTGATTGATCTTTCCAGAGCCACACATGAAGTGTCACAAGCAGGGTTTGAATTCTAGTCCTAGGGGTGTGTTTCTTGGTTACCACCTTGGGATCAGAAGACACCGTATAGTGTACAGAATGCTGGACAAGGTATTCTGTTGGCTCTTATGATTGGCATATATACAACCCAAGTGTGGGGAGGCTGTTCAGGCCATTGGTAATTGTAGCCATCACAGCTGCCTTGACTCTGGTGTTTGGCAAATAGCTTGAGCTATGAAGACTTTCTTGGTTGATTTTCAGGTAGCTGGGAGTAGTTTGATTTCTGGCCACGTTGTTTCCATGGAAATTATGTTAGAGCTTAGATGTGGGGACTGAGTGAGAAAGTCTGGGTGTTGGGGTGGGACTAGGGAAAGGAATGTCACATGGATCATAGAGTTAAAGCTGGGAGGGACCTTAGAGGCTCCCTAGGTCAATAACTTTATTTTATAAGTAAGGACACTGAAGCCTGCCCATTTCTATTTGTTAGGCTTCTTTAGAACCCATGTAATCTGACCATATGATTTCCCTTTCTTCGACCAGATGGCTTTGACATGCTCCATCATGTTCACCAATTCCTTTTGAACTTAGGTCTATACCATTTCTTATATTGCCTTATTTTTAGTTGTACTTTGGAGGGGTGGTGGCATTCGTGCCTTTCTTCTCCAAATGGATGATTTCTTGTGGGTCAGTAAATATCAAACACTGGCGGGAAAGTGTCTTCCCTATGTTATTCCTTCTCCAGTACCAAACACAGTGCACTGCACACAGTAGGCGTGACTAGTGGTGTTGCCAGGGTATGCCATTGGTTACAGCCTCTGCCGTGCAGCAGGTTAGTGAAGATACAACACAAGTCAGGCCCTTCAGTTGACCATTCAGGGAGTTGCAGAAGAGACTTGGCATTTGCCATATATAGAAAGGGATGATGTTAAGATGTCTTCTTATTGGCTAGTCTTGTAAACATCTATGGAGTATACCGTTCCAGACATAAAGCTGGAGAGAAATATGGGGAGAGGTTATTTATACGTATCCTAAGCTGCGTCTGAACTATTTCAGAAAGATGACTTATCGTTCAGTGTTGCCTATAAGGACGAAGCAGTTGTCACTCGACTAACATTTGTTAAGCACCTATGTGCCAGGCACTGTACTAAGCAGTAGGGATTCTAAGACAGTCTTCTCCCTATCCCATTTCTTGCTTGGTCTGCTCTTTTATCTCGAGCCTTTAGAGAAATTACTATCAAGGTTAATAATACACATACCTTTATTTTCTTCGGTTGATGTCCCACTTTTAATTCTTACCATGAGCATACATTTGTACTTTTGGCTTGGAGAATGGGGTAATCAATTCAAATTAGGCTAACAATAAATGTTTGTTAAATTAAGTCTTTTAGTCTAGTTCTAGCCGGTAACAGTTGATGAAAAATGACTATTTGAGTCCTCAAGGTGCTTCCAATCCTGGAGTGGGCTGGGACACACACACACACACACGCATGCACATACACACACATAATACATATACTATAAATCGAAACTTGTTTAAGTGCATGGGAGAGGTAAGTGGCCAGAGAGAGCTAAGAGGGTGGGATTACTTTTTTCAGAGGATTAATTAAGGAAGTGATGACATGTGAATTAGGCCATAGAAGGGAAAACAAAATGAGTTGGTGGATCATAGATTGTGAATATAGTGGGATACTGTGACACAGGGCAAGAAAACACTGATTACCCTTTGTGGATTGGTGTCATTTTCCCCTTTATTCTTTTGCCCAGTTATTTAAACCAGATTCTATGATTATAATTCTATAAATCAAGTCTCAAAATTTTTTTTAATAATATAAGTTTGTTACCATAAATTTTCCTTTTTATTTTAAGGACATGGGCTTTGTATAAAGTTTTAGTGCAGTTTTCAGCTTTGGCAACTTTTGGGCTATCTTGTGTACTTGAGAGAGAAAACCTGCAGAATTTGAGCTTTGTTAGAAGAGGCTGTAAATCAATAGATACCACTTACCATTGCAGTTAAGGCATTTTACAGATGAGAAAACTGAGATTCAAAGAGATCGGGACACTTGTGCAGGCTTCCCCCTTGGTTGAGTGAGTGGGCAGAGCCCCGGACCCTCCTGACTCCTCAAGGCTGGTGTTCTTTGCACCTTGTCTTTCTGCTTCTAACTGGACTAGAAATTAATAGCCTAGTTAACTCTGCATTACTTCTTTATTTGCATGTAAGATTGAGGGCAGCGAGAATGTTTCTGTTTAGGGTTTTGAACTGTATAGAATGGAGTCATATTAAATACAGGGTAAGTAAGAATGTGAATGTCCATGTTTCTGTTTATCTAAAATAGCTTGAATGGAGCCTGCAGGAGAATGATGATATCTATCATTTGTGTGCTATTTTCCTGTTTGTGAAGTGTTTTCCATAAGTTCTCTTATTCGACTCTCATAGCAACTCTGTGAGGAAGGTGTTATTGTAATAACCATTTTATAGATGTGGAAGCTGAGGCACAGAGTGATTTTAACCTTGTGATAGGGAAGGGAAAGGGCAGGTAAGAGAGAGGAGAAAGTTTTCTATGCTTATTATACATACTTCAGGATTTTATGATTAATGTGTAAACGATTCTCTCTAGTGAGGGTTGTAAAACTGTCAGAGTTCCCTGCATGTGTGTCTGCCTCCCGTGACCTTTAGCCAAAAAGTCAGTTGACCTTTAGCCAAATGAGGGGCCAGAGCCAAATAAAAGTACAGTTTTTCCCACTGGCAAAGAAGATTCTTCACGCTTGTTCATAGTGAGTTACCCCACTTAAGGGCTGTGTTGGTTGGTGGTTACCAAGCAAACACTGCCATCTGCTGGCCTTTTGAAGCTGGCAAAAATCCTATCACTGTGATTTGAAAGCAGGGAACAGGTGCTCCATCCTCTCTCTGCCCCTCTGAGATGGCCTGAGTGCCTGCAGCCAAATGTAGGATGCTCTCAAGGGTCCTGGATGGCAGTCTTACTATTGGTTCATCTGGTACCTTTTCCCAGTAGAATGTCTGCAGGCTCCTTGAAGACTGGGATCTTTTTGCCTTTTTATCTGTAGCACCTGGCTCGGTGCTTTGAACATTTCTTTTTAGAGTGTACTTTTTTTTTTTTAAGAGTGTACCTCTAGATTGTATTCTTTGGTGTAGGAAACTCCCAATGAGGTGGCTTCCCGCCCCCTGCCATGGAAACAAATGCGCACTTGATGTACAGTTTTTAGTCTTCAAAAGTTGCCTGGAGCATTGAGACCTTAAGTGCCAGTCGGTGCCAGAGATGGGCCTCGACCCCAGCCAGCTCTTCTTGACTCTAGTTAGAGATAACAGGCAGAGGCCAGCACCCTATCCACAACTCTGCACTCAATAAACACTTGTTGAATGGATGAAATTCTCTGAATGGCCATGAATCCAAATTAGAATTACTGCTTAGGTCCCTGTATCATTTTACCCTGTTTTCTTATGAGGGTCTAGGGCTCTTTGAGAGGAAAATGTGGTCAAACCCAGAATCTGAGATTGAAAAGAGACCTCAGCAGCCATTTTGTCTAATCCCTACAAGATTGGAATTCCCCCTATAATATAGTAGACAAATGGTCATCTGTCTAGCCTCTGCTAGAAAATCTTCAAGGAAAGGGACCCCACCCCCTCTTAAGGCAACACATTCTATTTTTGGACAGAATGGATTTTAGAAATTTTCCCCCAACATTGAGTCTGCATGAGCTCTCTTAAAATTTCCACCTATTACTCTTGGTTCTGGCGTCCAGGGCCAGAACCTCCTCCACAGAGTAGCCCTTAAAGCTTTTGATGACACCTATCATGTATACCCTTTGTCTGTTCTTCTCCAAGTTCAATAAATCTACCTATTTCCTTCAGTTGATTTTCACGTTACATGGACCCAAAGCCATGAACCATCCTGGTTGTTTTTCCCATGACATTGTCTAGTTCATCACGGTTCTTAAACTGGGGCGCCCAGAACTGAGTGTATTGCTCCAGATGTGTCCTAACAAGGGCCCAGTACACTGGGACTATCATTTCCCTATTCCTGGAAGCTGGGCCTTTTTTCATGCAGCCCAAGATTGCATTAGCTTTTTTTGGCTGCCATATCACACTGCTGACTCATAGGGCTTGCAATAAACTAAAACCCCCAGATCTTGTTCAGAACAGCTGCTGTCCTCCCCAGTCTTGCTAATTATGAAATTTTTTTTTGTAACTATGCAAGAGATTTTTTTCTTAACGTTTTATTGATGTGTTTTGCTTCTACATTAAAAACATTTACAGATCACCCCTACTTCATGAGAGGTCTCTTGTTAAAAAAAGAAAACAATAAATAAAATTAAGAATATATTGACCTCATCTGAAAGTACATGCAACATTCTACATCTGTAGCAGTAGTACCCCCCCCCCCCAGTTTTCTTTTTAATTAGCAGAAATCTGTTTTCTCTCCATATTACCTCCTAGCTCCTTGGGAGAAAAAAGAAAAACATCCCTTATAACAAATATATACATGATCAAGCAAAATAAATATTCTCTCTGTCTTTCTCTCTCTCTCTTTCTCCCTCTCCTCCCCCCTCCCTCTTCCTCTCCTCTCCCTCTCTTAGTTTTCTTGGGTATCAGGTCCTTATTAGTCATTTTTGTTTTATGATTTTCATTGCAAAGGTCATTCTTTTGTGATAGAATGACAGAAACATAATAAAAATTGAGCAGGGTGGCTTTTTCTCATTTATCCTTAGCTTCTCTTACCTGCCTCAGATAATTGTGGCTTTTTGTGAAGATTGTGAGAGAGAAAGAGAGAAAGAGAGAGAGAGAGAGAGAGAGAGAGAGAGAGAGAGAGAGAGAGAACTCACATATTTGTAATACATGCATTTTATGTGTATGTGCTAAAAGCCTGTTAGATATTCTGGATAAAAGGGAAAGGATTTTTTTCTTAAACACTTTAAGGACCTGTGATTTTATTAGTGTGTATGTTCCTCCCCACAGTCCACATTGTAACCTCTCTGTAACATAATCGATGGTCTTTGAGAGTTGCGGTGACTGAAAGATTCATTAGTTTTTGGCTAGGTCCGCTTTTAGACATTTGGCCTAGAATGAAATCCATCTAAGTTGCTTGGTGAGTTCCCTGTGCATCCACAATGTTTCCTTCAATCAAATCTTTTCTTCAATTTTTTTTTTCTTCACTTTGGGTCTTGAGCATCCATTGTCCCTTCTGGCTTGATTTCCTCTCTTTACGTATGAACTGGGTCCTTTCCGGACTAGTGTAAAACTTGCCAGAACTTGTGGTAGTGGTAGTTCCAGAGCATAGGGGCAGCTCTGTGTTCCCCATGAAGAATGGGCCAGGATGGCAAGGAGAGAGGGTGGTACTTCAGCGAAGGGATGCAGGATAAAGGGGGAAATTGAAATGACAGTGATCTCAACAAAGATAAGGACTGGAGGGAAGTAGATCAGGGGACAGAGAACACTGGAAGAGGTGTCTTGCCTGACAATTAACTGTGTCTTCAATTTATAGAGTTTTGCTTTGGAAATAGGATTTAATCAGCCCTAAATTGCTTGGTCTATTAAAATAGTGCCTTATTTGACACTTTTTTTTGTGCTGAACCCACAAGCTTCAGTGTTTCCATAACATTTATAATTTTGCCTGGCCTTCAAATGTTCAGTGTGGAGCTACCATCTGTGATTATAATCAGTTTCCTCCCTATACTCCCTCCACCCCAAACTAACAGAGTTGCTTATTCAAGCATTGCTTTTGAGAAAGGGAAGGAGAAGGAAGGAGAACATGACAAATCATCTAAAAAAGAGAGTGGGGGGAGAAGGTATTGGAGTTTGGGCGGGGAGGGGTAAATCCAAATAGCCTTGTAATAGACTTGTTTTCCTGTATCTTTTTCAGACTGAAAACTTCTCTGGTCAAGCTGGTTTTTTTTTTTTTTTTTTGTCAAATTGTGTCTGACTCTGTGACCCCATTTAGGGTTTTCTTGGCAGAGATACTGGGAGGGTTTGCCATTTCCTTTTCCGGCTCATTTTACAGATGAGGAATTGAGGCAAACAGGGTTAAGTGACTTGTCCAGGGTCACACAGCTAGTATGTGTCTGAGGCTGGATTTGAACTCATGACGTTCTTTCTGGTTCAGTGCTTTAAACGCTGCGCCGCCTAGCCGCTGCAGGTCAAGTATATCTCCAAGCCAAATCCATTTTTTTTCGTATGTTTTTTCATGTGTTAACCTGCCCTTTCCACTCTGCTGATGATAGTTTCCTTTCCATTTAGTTTCTATACCAAAGGACTGGATTTTAATGATTACCCCATGGACTTCTGAAACATTATTTGCTCTCCTGAATAGCTTATTGTAGGTTTTCTTTTTCCATGAGCCAGCAATGAAAAATAACTTTCCTCTTAAGTATCAGCTATTGCATTAATGTATGATATAATTCATATATTAATATGAATATCATGTATTAATGTGTGATATAAGATCAAAGTTATGCAAGGTACTCAACTATTGGCATCGATATTCTACTTTTCTCTTATTAATACTGAGTGAGATGTTAAATGGCGGGGGGCTTGGGGGGTGATAACGCATTTTTTTGTCTACTTGCTATATCTTGGCTCAGCTTCGTTTATTTCATGTTTTCAGGTGGTACCAGAGAAATCGGATCTGCCCTGACCAGGATGTGTATGAGACACAGAAGCATAGAGACCAAGCTGAGACAGTTCTCCAGGTGAGTCATGACGTGTTTATTCAAAATAGCAAAGGGAATTTGCATCCAGTTATTCAGTCAGTAAGCATTTATTAAGTGCTTTCTGTGTACCAGGTGCATAGGTAAGCTTTTGGAGATACAAGAAGAAAACAAGCATTTATTAAGTATCTACTGTGTTCCAGGCACTATGCTAAGTATTTCACAGACATTAACTCATGTGATTCTCACAACAACCCCAGGGGGCAGGGGGGAGAGGTACTATTATTATCTTAATTTTATAGTTGAGGAAACTGAGGCCAGACAGAATAAAATTTCTCATCAAGGTCACATGTCTGAAACCAGATTTGAACCCAGTTCTTACCAACTCCAGGTCCAACACTCATCCACTGCACCACACGCTGCTTCTGCAAAGAAGAAATGATTAGAAAATACTAATTTCTAGATGGAGAACTCTCTCTCTCTCTCTCTATCCCTCCCTCCCTCTCTTCATGTTGACCACTCCTACTTGACGAGTCTATGCTGTTTTCTCCCAGAGATATAGACAGAGTGGCCAAATGAAAAACTATTTCCCTGATCTTTTTAGACTCTCTTGGTGACCCTGGGTAGTCATCCTCACCGTGGATCACTTTGCAAAGCCTGAAACTGCCTGAGCCAGCAACTCTTGATTCCCCAACAAACTGCTGAGAGAGGAGAATTTGTGTGTAATAGGGAGTCGGCAGATTTAGGGTATGGGAGTGACAGATCCCACCCTATTCCTCGGTGCTACTAAACATTTGTGAAGCTCTTAGTTTGTGCAGAGTGCTGAACTCGGCCCCGGAAGAGATGCAAGGTTAAGAGGTTATAAACTCTCCTCTTTGGGTGGGGATTAGGGAGAAAGATAAGACACACTCACATAGGATATAGTGATCCAAGGACCAGCCTAGTTACGTTTGAACAGGCTAACCACCAGCTTGGTCAAAGAATGATGAATTTTTTAGGGGCCACACGAACTCTTTTTGAGACTAGGTCTTTCTGATTCGCCCACTGTAGATGTTCGGTGGTGATTTATGGGCACAGTCCCACTACTAACAAGCATGGGAGTGTTTACCTGCTCCATTTTGGAGCCAGTTAGCCCCTGTTTAGGCAGTGTGGTCCCTTTATGCTCTCTGGGGCTCACCAGAGAGGTGATAGACTTAGTGTAAACTCTCTGTCTGCTTACTCCTTTGCAGCTCAGACCTTCTAAACTCCGGTGATACACCAGTCTTTGCCTCCCCAGCAGTAGGGATTACAGATGCCAAATCAGCTCTTAAATACCATCTACTAAATTACAGAGGGCTTAAGGTCCAAACCATTACAGACCCTTCAAATACTGAAGGTTTGATCAGCAGGGCTCTGAAGTTTTGCACAGCTTTACATCATGTTTATACCAGTTTGATAGGTTATCAAAGTTTAGTCTCCATGTTTTGATAATTTCAGAGTAGTTGATTTCCTTTGTAATCCTATGTATTTCATTTTATGTATTTGAAAACCTTATTCTGAGAAGGGACATACAAGCTTCACCATACCACCAAAGGTCCTTGACAAAATACTACTGGTCTGGAAGCTAAAATAAGGTCAACTTATTGGGGGAAGGAGAAGAGGAAGGAGAAGGCAGTGCCCACTAGACTTAAGGAAGTACCAGGGGTTGCTCTGCCTCTTAGATTCCCCAGTTGGCCCCAGAAAGAATGAGTGGGTTTAGCACAGCCATTCCAAAGGGATGCCATCTGAACTCCCCTTACCTTTTAGCTGAGCGTGTATGACCTGGTGAGAGTTGAGGCTAAGGACTCTAAAACTCTTTAAGTAAGCTAATTTGGTTGTCGACTTTTAAGTAACCTCTTAATTAGGTATTTAATAGACCGCATTTTTAAAAGTAGGGTGTCCTAAAATTAGATTTTAGCCCTGCTCTCTGAGAACTAGGCTTTAAGGCCACCAAACTTTTATCGTCACTGGGAATTCCTCCTGTCATTAACTGTCTCCTGGGATGGCCAGATAAATTAATATCTGATTGCCAATCATTTTTCCCCCAGAAATAAGAAGTTTCTAGTTTTGTAGACTTAGTGAAGTAGAATGGAAAGAACCCCCACTTTGGGTCAAGAGGACCTGGGTTTGAACCACAGCTTGTGACCTTGGACAAGTTATATGACCCCTGTTTACTCTGTTTTCTCATCCTTAAAATGAGAGATTTGGACCAGGTGATCTCTGAAAACCCTTCTAGCTCTTGACTCCTTGAGTCTCTGACCCTGACTTTATTTTAGGGGTATTATATAGGAATACTTACTTAGTAAGTCAATTACTTAATTAGTAAGATTTTGAGAGGAGATTATCATATTTCAAGTCTGAACATTTGGTTTATGTTTGATGACTCAGACCTGTAATATAAAATATATATATATATATATATATATATATATATATATATATATATATATATATATATATATGTATACAAAGGACATTTCTAAGGTCTGCAAGTTGTTCATGACTGGTGGTCCTCAAGAGAAGTGTCCTTGACTCCTTGCCAAGGAGATTGTCAAAGAAGATGCACATTTCTAGTAGAGGTTGATTTCCATGCCTCCTGAAGTGCACTTCAACTCTTAAGATTCTATCTTTTGTTACATTCATCCACATGAATAGTTTAAAAAATAAACAAAAGATCCCTAAATTTATGGATGAGAATTTGATCCATTTAATTTGGTTAAGAGTGTAAAAATTTAGCTTAAGAGCCTCATGAAACCTCACCAACCTTATTTCTCCATGGACATTTTATGAAAACTTTAAAAAAGCTACTAAAAAATTTGATGCCTTAAAGATAATTGGAAGAAAGAGGGGATTAAGTAAAGTGTTTCCTAGGACTTTGGCTTTACTCATGATGTTGAAGCCATCTAAGGAGTGTACTTTGTAATGAATTCTAAATTTCCACAAGATAGGAAAGGGCTAAATAGGACCTCCATTTGAAGGATGTAGAAATTTGAATTCTGTGACTTAACATGATGTGACGTATGGTGCTGAGAAAAGAATCTAGGTGTTTTAATTTTTGTTCAGTGGACAGTGACACCTCTAAAAGCATAATTGATAGGTGGCATAGTCTATTGGTGTAATCGATTACGTTCAAAAGCATTTAAATACCTACTGTGTGCTAGATATTGGCAGATATAAAGACAAGAATAAAAAGCATCCCCTGCCCTCCAGGAATTTGTATTTTCTTGAAGAAATAGTTATGTGTGTTTTTATGAAGAAACATGTACACAAGTAAATCAACACAAAAATAAAGTAAATACAAGACAGTTTATGAGGGTGAGGAGGTTATAGGTACACTCTCGATTTAGGGGATAAGAAAAAGTTTCCTATGGGAGTTGGTGCTTCAGGAGGTTACAAGAAGAAGAAGTGAGGAAGAGAATTTCATACCTGTACAGTGGTATCGAGTTGGGTGATAAAATGTTGTATCCAGTTAGGACTGTGTTGCCTCACAAGATCCCACTGCACAATTTTCATTGTGAATTTTTAGACTTCATAAATAGCAAGCAGTTCAGAGCAAGGCTTGATTTATTGTTTTTTTGATTGTTGACTTGAGAAAATGATGGAGAAAGGGTTAATAACAGTAGATTAAACTTGGAAGTGTGTCTTTTGGAAAACTAGTTATTAAACACTTATCAGCACACCACTGTGCATAGGGAATATAGCAAGTAAGCCAGTTTGACTATCTAGAACACCGTATATAGGAGGGGAAGGGGATAAAGGTAAAATCAGTGAAGAAAGATGGCTTGGAGCCATGTTGTGAAGGGCTTTAAATGCCAGATAAGGGAGTTTGTGTTTCATTCTGGAGGCAACAGAGAGCAACTGAAGCTTTTTTTTGAGAAGGGGCAATCAGTAAAATACTTATTAAGCCCCTACTATGTTTTAAGCTCCGGGCATAACGTAGTCAGATGTATTATTCCCCTTAAACAACTTCTTAGCCATCTATAAGATCATTCAGTGAGTAACACTGATTTGAAGTCTGGCTAAGTTATTTTCCATGACTTTCAGTGCATCTTGTTAGGCAGTTGGGAATAGAGTATAGGATTTGGAGTCAGGAAGACCTTGGAATTGAATCCTGCCTCAGATATTTACCGTCTTTGTGAACTTTGGACAAATCAACTCAACTGCTTTTAGCCTCAGTTTCCTTATCTGTAAAATGGGTATAATGGTAGCACCTATATCACTTGGTTGCTGTGAGGATCAGTATATGACAGTATTCTGTAGACCTTAAAGTGTTATGTAAATGTTAGTTATTTTGTATATTCAGCATCCATTACCATAGGTAGTGAGTCGGTAAGCATTTATTTAGCACCTACTGTGTGCCAGGCATTTTACTGAACCTTGGGGATACTAAGAAAGGCAAAAATTCAGACACTGTACTCAAGGAGTTTACATTTTAACGAGGGAGGTAATATTCAAACAACTTGGTACAAGCAAACTATATACAGAATAAATTGGAGATAATAGAGGGAAGTCACTAGAATTAGATTGCGAGCTCCTTGAGGGCAGAGGCTGTCTTTTGCCTTTTTTTTTTTTGTATCTCTAGTGCTCGGCAGAGTGCCTGATAGGTGCTGCATACATATTTCTTGATCAATTGACTAATTGAATTAAAGGGGATCAGGAAAGGCTTCCTGTGGAAAGTGGAATTTTTAACTAGAACTTGAAGGCAGTTGGGGTCTCATTGTGTTCATAGCAGCTGCAAATCTGAAAAGTTGTTAAGGTGGGGGGAAGTTTGAGGCATTTGCTAACATGAAGTTTTTTATCTTTTTTTGATAAAAGTGCTCTCATTGATTGCCTGATAAACCCACTTCAAGAACAGATGGAAGAATGGAAGAAAGTGGCCAACCAGCTGGATAAAGACCATGCAAAAGGTACTTCTTGGGTGTTTTGTGGTTCTTTGGGATATATCTGGGTGGCTGCCATCCCTGCCTCTCTGTTCATCAGAATACCAGCAAGAGGCTAGCGGTTCCCTGGTCTTGTGCTGGAGACTCCAGAATAAGGCAAGGAACTGATCCAGCAGCAAGCTAATAATGTCAAAAGACACAACCTACTAGGTAGTATTTTTTTTTTCAGTAAAAAGCAAATATTTTAACCCTCTAGTAGCTTTGGTGAAAATCAGCTCAATTACACTCAAAACACAACAGATGAATTATTAAGACATTTCAGGTGACTTCTGGTGCCAAGATGGCAGAGTGAGGAAGGAATCCTTTGAAGCTCTCCCAAATTCCCCTCCAAACAACTAGAAAACCGCCTCAGAATTGATCTAGGAGCAGGGAAGCAGCCTGCAGGAAAAGTCTTTTTCACTGGGGTGGGAGGGAAGTGAGGTCCAAGAGCAGCAGTAGAAGCAGCCAGCCTCACAGCAGGGGGCCTGATGCAAGGCCCCAAACCTGGGGCAGTACACCAGGGAGGCCCCACCCTCCTGCGAGGCACAGCCCTCTAGGCAAGTGAGTAGTGTGTATAGTGCAACAAGGTCCCAGTTTAGCAACCCCACCCCCAGCACAAGCCACCGGTGAGGCCTTGACTCATTGCTGACCAGTAGTGAAGCTCCACCCCAGGGCTGGCCATCATGGAGACCCTGCCCGCGGAGCCTGCCAGCAGAGAAGCTCAGTTTCCATAGCAACTCAGCAGCAGCCTCGGACAGATCAGCAACAAAATTATTCCTCTGGGGCCAGCCACCAGAAAGACTCTATTATCATAGCAATCCAGCAACAAAGCCCTGTGCCTGGAGCAAGCCAGCAACTAAACCTACCCAGGGAAGGCCAACAGGGAGGCCTTACCTACCAGTACGAGCCAGAAAGGGAAGCCTGTCCTCCAGAGAAAGAAAGCAGCTAAGTCCTGAAGCCCAGTGAAAGCCAGCAGTAAGAACCAGAGTCTTGGCACAAAAAGCTTGGGACAGTGCAGGACCAGGGCCCAACTCTCACATAAAAACACCAAGTCACAAAAAAAAAAAAGACAGAAAAAAAATGAGCAAAAAACCCAAAGAGCTTGACTGTAGAAAGGTACTGTGGTGTTAGGAAAGATCAAGGCATAAACTTAGAAGAGGATAACAGTGTCAAAATGGCTACATGTGAAGCCTCAAAGAAAAATGTAATTTGGTCTCAGCCACCAAAAGAATTCTGGAAGAGCTTAAAAGGGATTTTAAAAAGCAAATTAGAGAAGTAGGAGAACAATTAGGAAAAGAAATTAGAGTAATGCAATGCAATCATGAAAAGAGAATCAGTAGCATGGGAAAAGATACACAAAAATTTACCAAGAAAAATTACTCCCTAAAAGGTAGAATTGGCTAAATGGAAAAGGAAGTACAAAAGGTCACTGAAGAAAATAATTCTTTAAAAATTAGAATTGAACAAGTGAAAACTAATAACTCTATAACATGTCAAGATATGATAAAACAAAATTAAAAAAGTAAAAAAAAGAGAAGAAAATGTGAAATTTCTCATTGGAAAAATAACTAACCTAGAAAATAGATCCAGGAGAGATAATAGAAGAATTTATTGGACTACCTGAAAGCCATAATCAAAAAAAAAAAAAGCCTGGACAACTCTTTCAAGAAATTATCAAAGAAAACTCCCATGCTATATTAGAACTACAGGGCAAAATAGAAATTGAAAGAATTTGCTGATTGCCACCTGAAAAAGATCCCAAAATGAAAACTCCCAGGAACATCATAGCAAAATTCTACAGCTCATAGATCAAGGAGAAAACATTGCAAGCAACCAAAAAGAAATAATCCAAATATCCTGGAGTTACAGTCAGGCTTACCTAAGATTTGGCAGCTTCCACATTAAAGAACTGGAGGGCTTGGAATATGATATACTTTTGGAACAATTCGACTAGCCGCTGCTGTGGGAGTGAAAGACCAACACAAGCCTGACAGCAAGAACGCTGCCAGCACAAGTTCTTTTGATCTGCTTTACTAAGGAAAGTAACTTTAAAGGGTTAACAATCTTACTTTAATCCAATATATACATATAAACTCACTTAGTTCAGGAGGAAAAGCCAGCAACCTGATCTTCAGAGCAAGTACAAAAAATTATAAACATACACAACATAAACAGACCAGATCATAATTCATAGTTACCAAGAAACTATCAGTATCTGGGTAGACAACCCCAGAGGCTCTTAGAGCAGCTGCCCAGAGTCCCACACCAACACTCTTCCAGGAATGAGAGCCTCAAGCAAATAGCTCTGTTCTCTCTTTTTATACAGTCTTTGGATGTCATCAAACCATCATCTGAGCGACCAGAACTTAGGCGCATGCTATTGACTCTGGTCTTAGCAACTCCCCTTTAGGGCCCTGCGGGGCTTCACGCCCACATCAGCTTAGCACCTAGTAAATAGGGTTTTGGACCTGGGGCTTTGCATCTAGTAAGGTTCAAAGATAATTAATTTAGTATTCTAAAACAGTAAAAAGGTCCCACCTTAATTAACATTACATATACCAGAAGGCAAAGGAGTAAGGATTACAACTAAGAATCACCTACTCAGCAAAATTGAATATAATTTTTCAGGGGGAAAAATGGATATTTAACTAAATAGAAGACTTTCAAACATTCTAATTAAAAAACCAGAGCTAAATAAAATATTTGACTTCCAAATACAAGACTCAAAGGAAACATAAAAAGGTAAAAAAGAAACAAGAAAAAAATATAAGAAATTCAGTAAGATTAACTATTTATATTTCTATATGGCAAGATAATATTTGTAACTTTTGTCAATTTTATTACTATAAGAACAATTAGAAGGTATATATGTGGAGAGAGGGTGTGGCCATAAGGGGATGATACCCCAAAAAAAAACAAAATAAAGAGGGGAGAAAGAAAATTGCATTGGAAGAAGAAGGGGGGCAATTGAATGGGGTAAATCGTCCCACATAAAAGAAGCATGAAAGAGTTATTATAATGGAGGGGAATATGGAAGGAGAGCATGTGAGGCAAAGCTTAAGCCTTCCTCTTGTCAAAATTGTCTCAAAGAGGGAGTAACATACACACTCAGCTGGATGTAGAAATCTGTCTTACCTATAATGAAGTAAAAAAGGATGGAGATAATAGAGGGGGAGGGATGACTGATAAAAGAGAACGGATATTGGGGAGGGTGGTGATCAGAAGTAAAACACTTGTGAGGAGGAAAAGGGTTGGAGGTGAGAGAGGGGAAGTAAAGAAGTGAAAAATAGCATAGAGGGAAATACACAGTGAATTATCATAGCTATAAATGTGAATGGGATGAACTTGCCCCTAAAACAGAAGTAGATAGCAGAATGGATTAAAAACCAGAATCCTCTGTTATATCGTTTACAAGAAACACATCTGAAACAGAGATACACACACAGAGTAAAGGTAAAGGGTTGGAGCAGGATCTATTAATGCTTCAGCTGAAGCAAAGAAAGCAGGGGTAGCAATCATGATCTCTGACAAAGCAAAAGCAAAAATAGATCTAATTAAAAGAGATAAAGAAGGAAATTATATTTTGCTGAAAGGTACTATGACAATGAAGTCGTCAATACTAAACGTATATGCATCAAATAGTATGGCATCTAAATTTTTAAGGAGAACTTTTACAAGAGGAAATAGATAATAAAACTGTACTAGTAGAGGGCCTTAACTTTCCATTTTCAGAACTAGATAAATCTAACCAAAAAATAAATAAGAAAGAAGTTAAGGAGGTAAATAAAATTCTGGAAAAGTTAGATATGATAGATCTCTGGAGAAAATTGAATGGGAATAGAAAGGAATATACCTTTTTCTCAGTAGTATGTGGCACCTACACAAAAATCGACCATGTGTTAGGACATAAAAACCTCACAACCAAATGCAGAAAAACAGAAATATTAAATGCCTCCTGTTCAGATCATAATGCAATAAAAATTATTGAAATATTGAAAATGGACAATGGAAAGAGATTAAAAATTAATTGGAAATTAAATAATCTAATTTTAGAAAACAAGTAGGTCAAAGAACAGATCATAGAAACAATAGATAATTTCATTAAAGAAAATGACAACAATGAGACAACATACCAAAATTTATGGGATTCAGCCAAAGTGTTAATTTCTCCCTTAGGGGGAAAATTTGCATTTCTAATTGCTTACATCAATAAAATAGAGAAAAACACACTTCCATTTTACAGAAAAGGAAACTAAGACGCAGGCAGGTTAAGTGATTTGCCCAGGGTCGCTCAGATAGTGTCAGAGGGAGGATTTGAACTTAGGTCTCCCCGACTCCTAGTCCAGCCCTCTATCCACTGTTCCAAGATTACATGTTGGTAGGAATTATAGATGTTGTTCTCTTTTGGCATAGTCTTTTGAGAACTCAGAGTCACCAACGTACCATTGAAGCGTTGATTGAAGATTTTAAGGGGGATTATTATGCAAATTAATTTAATGAGCTTGGGGTGACCCTTGGTTTCCCCTACCAACCTAGAAGAAATGGATGAAGTAAAGGACTACATGTATATCCATGAAGGATGAGCCTTGCTAAATTCAAAGAAGTTCTTCAGCAGATCGGACACAAGTGGTTAATTGTCCAGGCATAGCAACTCTCAGAAGACCATCTATATTAAGGCGTGAAGGGATTTTGTTAAGTCTTGATGGAAGGGGAATACCCTTGCTAATGAAATCATAAATCAGTAAAGCACTGTGGTATCAACCATTCATCTTGTAATTCTCTTCCTCATTTACCGATGTCTCTGTTTCGTAAAGTTAATCTCCAGTGACTGAATTAGTTTTATATGACTTAGTCCTTAATGACCATCAAGTCCAACTTTCTTGTTTTACACGTAATCAAATCCCAGAGAAGTTAAGTGACTTATCAAGGGTCATACAGTTTATTCATTGGTACTTACTCTCCATCAGATGATTACACCTTTGAATCAACAATTATTTGTTAAGCTCTTACTATATGCAAGATGCTTTGCTAGGCACTAAGGATAGCAATACAGAGAACAAAATAGCCCTTACTTTTGAGGAACTTCCTTTCCGGCTTTTCTCCAATTGCTCATGTCTGCTTCATCCTTTAAAAAAAAAAACCCTCACTTGATCCTACTGTCTCTGCTAGCTAGCTATTGCCCTATCACACCAAGGGCCCGCTATCTTCTTGCTCACGCACTTCTAGACCCTCAGCAATGTAACTTCTGATTTCATCATTCAACTACTAACTTCTCTGTGCAAAGGGACCAGTCACTCTTAATGGCTGTTTCTCAGTCCTCATCCTTCTTGGCCTCTCTGTAGCCTGTTATACTTTTGACCACCTTCTCCTCTGACATAGTCTGTCCTCCCTGGGTTTCTGTGATACTGCTCTCTTCTGGTTCTCCTCCTACCAGTCCATTTTGTTTCTTCTTAGTCTCCATTAAATACAGGTATTCCCTGAGTCCCTCTTCTCTTCTGACTCTATACCATTTCTCTTGGTGATCTCATGAGCTACCATGGACTCAATGATCATCTCTCTGCAGAAGATTCCCAAATCTATACATCCGGCCCTAGTCTTTTTCCTGAGATCTAGCCCTTTGTTGGAATAGCTAGGTGGTGCTGTGGATAGAGTTCTGGGCTTGGAGGCAGGAAGTTGCCTTCATGTGTTCAAATCTGGCCTCAGACACTTGCTAGCTATGTGACCGTGGGCAAGTAGCTTAACCCTGTTTACCCTAGTTTTCTCATATGTAAAATGAACTGGAGAAGAAAGTAGCAAACCCCTCCAGTATCTTTGCCAAGAAAACCCCAAATGGAGTCACAAAGAATCAGATACAACCGAGCCACAACAAACTGAGCCATCTCAAAGTAGATGCCCCATGAGGAGCTCAAACCCAACATGTCCAAAGCAAAAATCTTTTATCTTTTCTCCCAAACCTCTCTTTCCATTTTTCCTATTACTATTAAGGATACCATCAACTTCTGAGTTATCTGAGCTTCAAACTTAGTGCTGTCCTCAACTCCTTGCTCTTATTCACCACTCCCCCACATCTGATCTGTTGTCAATTTTTATGATTTCTGTCTTCACAACGTTCTGTTGATTATCTCCAACTTATTCTGTCTTGGATTTAATAGCTCCTTTATTTCAAAATGCTAATCTAAGGGTTTTTTTTAATAATAATCTGTGCATAAAGCTGTTCATTGGTTCATTATTGAACTTTTCACCACAAAGTAAATATTTGTTCCTTTTTTTTTTAACATTTTTCAAGTTGAAGCATACTAAAAGCTCTCTCTCTCTCTCTCTCTCTCTCTCTCTCTCTCTCTCTCAGAGTACAAGAAAGCCCGCCAAGAGATAAAAAAGAAGTCATCAGATACACTGAAACTTCAGAAGAAAGCCAAAAAAGGTAATTCTTACAATTCCTTTATTAATATCTTCACACTAAGAAAATAATGGCAGTTTTATATCTGAAATGTTAGGAATATTTAATTTTCTGGTATATGTTCCATATAATGTCCCCACATACTACATGTCCACATATGGGTAAACAGAATTTGGCAACTGGGCTAAAGACCTTTAGGTACAGAATTTGTATTAATATAAAGCGTGATTAAAATGACATGATTTTTCTTTTTGTCTTCAAAAGCTGACAGTATCTCTGCCTATTGTGCAGGGTAATGAAACCTATAAATTTCCTAGAAGCCTTGGGATGATGCATAAAAGCCTTTATGCAAATGTTCGGTAGTAATTATAGCAGAAATCATTCTATTTTCTCCTCCATCTTTCACAGCCTATAATCTCCTAACCCTTTATTAAATCTTGTAAGATTCATAAAATGACTGCAGTGGAAGCCGGATGTTGTTTCTGGGCTGGCTTGCAGTTATACACAGAGCACTTGGTAATATGAAGGCACATTACAAAACAGCCTCAGCAAGGGCTCGCCTTTCTTCTCCATCACTCTCTGAGCATTGTTCTGCATCAATTTCACACCCAGGTCGTCCATGACAGATGATCAGCTCTGTGTACCTTGTAACAAAGCTTCATTGGTTCCTGGTATAAAATTTGGTATAAAATAATTGAACCAACTAACAAGGAGTCACCTTTTAAAAGGCATGATAGAGAGTAGAAGCTTGGGGTGAGCAGGAAAAAAGACCTAAAATGTTTCAGTAATTCACAAGTTTTCATGATCTACAGAATCCCATCATATTAGAGCTGGAAAGGAACCGTAGAGATCATCTAATCCAAGTGTTCTCGAGGTAGAGTCTACGAATTTGTGGTTTTTAAAAAATATTTCAGTAACTGTTTTTCAATATAATTGGCTCCCTTTGTAATCCCATGTATTTTATTGAATATATTTTAAACATTCTGAGAATGGGTCTGGTCCATAAGCTTCACCAGACTGCAAAAGGGGTCCATGCCACAAACAAGGCTAAGAAACCCTGTATTAGTCCTATCTCCTGTTTTTATGGAAGAAGCAGCTGAATCTTAAAGGTGAGTGACCTACCCAAGGTCACACAGCCATTATGTGGAATACTTAGGGCTTAAGCCTGGATCTGATTCCTAAGTCCAGTGTTCTTCCTACTTTTTACTGGAGAAAAGGACCTTCAGGAACTTGTGGTAGAATCATCCTTGAAGCTGCCCTATGTATAGATTCCTGAGATCTTTGTTAATACTTTATGCAGAGTGACTTTTAATGAGACTTTTTTTTTAACATGTGGCTTATGAGGATTGGTTTCTTTACATTATCCTCATACCACTTATTTCTTATTCATGATTAAACTGAGACTTCTGAGGTGAACCTTTCCAAAGACCATTACTATTTTCTTTTCAGCCAGATCTACAGATATGAAAGAAAGTAATATGATTCCAAACAACCAGAAAACTGAGTGTGCAGTTGAGACACTGTGATTGGAACCTTCAGTGTTCTTGTTGGGGAGCGAGCAAACATAGAGAGACAGAGTTGGAAGGAATTCCAGGGGTCATCTAGTCAGAGGAGGTCCAGAGAAGCTTAAATTATAGGATCATTAGACAGAGAAGTGGAAGGAAACTCAGGAGCCAACTCCCCCTCTCCTTTTTACACATGGGGAAATCAAGGTCCAAAGAGGTGAAGTCATTAAGGTCACATAGCTAAGTGAGAGAAGAAAAATTGGAACTCAGATTCTCCCATTCCAGATCCATTATATTCCTCTACAATTCAGAGACTTCTTTGGGGTCACACAGGCAATAAGTAAAAGTGCTGGGGTTCAAACCCAGGACTTCAGGCTCCAAATTCAACTCTCTTTCCACCATCAATTACCTTTGATTTTTAAAAAAATCACTAAATCTAGTCCCTCAGCTTCCCCCTTAAAATAATGATTTAAATCTCGAAGAGATCTTAGGAGTCATCTAATCTTACCTTCTCAATTTCCAGATAAAGAAACTGGGGCCCAGAGAAGAAAAGTGATTTTTCCAAAGTCACTTGGACAGTAGTCATTTTAATTTAAGTGCCTTTCCTCTGAGATTACCCATAATTTATCCTGTATATATCTTGTTTATACCTAGTTGTTTGCATGTTGTGTCCTTCATTAATTCAGAGTAGGCACTTCACTTTTTTTTTTTTTTTGCTTTTCTTTGTATCCCCAGTGTTTAGCACAATGCCTAGCACATAGTCAATTGAAAATGCTAGTTGACTGGTGGACTAGTTAAAATTTCTACAATTCTAAATCATTCTAGGATCTTCATGGAATGAGAGTAGAAAGAAAAGCAAAATCCCAAATACTTGCCTTGCCCAGCTAGTCACTTGACAACATAGTCAGTAAGCATCTATTAAGTGCCAACTATGTGTCAGGCACTGTATTAAGCCCTGAAGATACAAAGAAAGGCAAAAATATGATGCCTGCCTTCAAGGAGCTCACATTTTTTTTTTTGAGAGGGAGGGCAGGGTAGTTGGGGTTAAGTGACTTCTACAGACCTCTAGTCTATTTGTTTTGATTTGGGAATTTTTCCTTTCCTATTTATGAAAATTGTTCCAAGTAGGACATAATCGTTTTTTCCCTTACAACCCACGAGTAATAGGCATTTGTTAATGTGTCTGCCTCAATTCACTCCAGACCCCTCTATCTCCTAATCCTCCACTCGCAATTCCCCCAGTGCTTTGGGAATTGAGAATAGAGATAGAGGAAATGGGTATGAAAACAAATCTGTCTGAATCCACTTTTCAGAGATTCTTAAAAGTTTCAGAAGTTCCTTCATCCATGTAGAAAACTGACCAAATTCTCCTATTTAACACTGATTTGGAGATCACAGATTTATACTTAGAGCAGTGGGTCATTTAAATAATTCTCCATTGAGTAGCTGCTCTGTGCCCAAACATGCTGGATGCTTTCAAGTTTACAAGAAATGTATGTTTTCTAAGAAAAAAACCAACAACATTACAGGGGAAAATACCCCTCAAATAGATAACTCTTCTCTTCTCACTGTTGCTTTCTTACAAACAAGTCCCTTATTAAGAAATTGAAAGGATATAAAGATAAAAGGATAAAAGAAATTAATAAGGTATGGTATGAAACAATAAACTAAGGTATGGTGTGAAACAAACTATAATAGGTTCTTGTCAGAAGGTTTTAATGATTTTGTGTGTCTAAAATTAGTGAAGTTATATAACTCGTAAAAAAAAATATAATTTGTTTTTAAAGTAAAAAATGACCTGAGTTCCATCATTCTTATTTCCTATAGATATTCAGATATTCAGATACCCGCAGTTTCTCCTGGCAATTGATTAACTGGCTCTCCTTAAATAGATATACACAATAGAATGGAAGCCCATCTATCTCATCGAGACTAGGAAACCATTTTTTTTTCTTTATACTCAGCACCTAGGACAGTTCCCTGCACAGATTAAGCTACTGATATGTGTTTCCTGAATCAATGTGCTTTAACAAGGATACTGGAAACTACAGGTTAAAAGCCAATTCTCCTATGTCTAGTAATGCTTTATAGGAGGTTAAAAATCAATAATATTGACTGATGAAAAATATTTAAATGCTGTTAAGTATAGTTTAAACACCTTAAGGTAGTGGAAGCAAGGCAGTGTGGCAAAGCAGACAGAATGAGGATTGATCTTAGAATCGAGAATACTTGGGGTCAGACTGGACTTCAGATATATGCTGGCTATGTGATCCTGGGCAAGTAACTTAACCTTTCATTGTCCCCAGGCTACTCCATAAGAGTTGGTATGGATGGGTGGCTGATTTGCATTGGTGAATGGGGTGGTTTCTATATAAAGAATTCAGGACCATCCCCACATCTCTGCCCTGAAAACATGAAACCTTAGTGGAAAGGGAGGCTGATACTACCAGGGCAATTGTAAGAGCTTTTAGGTGTTGAACTAAGAGAGATTAATAGCTACTAAGGTAATGAAATACTCTCCCTCCTCATCTCTACGTCTTGGCTTCCTTCAAGTCTCAGCTAAATCCCCCGCTTCTGTCAGAATTCTTTTCAGATGGCCCTTAATGCCGGCTCCTTCCCTTTATTGATTACCTCCAATTTATCCTGTATTCATCTTGTTTTAAAATTTTTTTTTCCATGTCATCTCTCCCATTTGACAGTGATCTCTTTAAGAGCAGGGACTGTCTTTTGCCTTTCTTTGTATCCTCAGTGTTTAGCATAGTGCCTGGTGAACATAGTAGGTGCTTAATGAATGTTTATTCACTGACTGATTGATTTGATGAGTCTTATGGATTAAGAAAGCTTTGGAAATTTGGCAGAGATGAGGCAAGAAAAATTACTTCTCCCCAATTCCAGGTTGGACCCTGATTCATTCATCCTCGCATCTGAAATTCTGCATCCATTCTGGAGTATCTCTTTTCCTCGTTTTCATCTTAGGGTCTTCTACCCTCAGAGTCCCTTTTTCAAGACTAGAAACACTGAGTTTGCCTGAAAGTGGACTTCTGTGTAACAGCTTGCCAAGATTACTGGGCCATCTTCATATAGAATGGGTGGAGAGCTCCAGGGAGAGTCTTGTGTAGTCTTCAGACAAGTCCAGGAAGAATGAGCGTCCTGGTTAGCTAGATTTCCTGTTATAGTAAAGATTATGAAGAATGCACGAGGTTAGCCTTGGTTAAAAAAGTTTTGTAAAATGTATTTCCTTTTGCCAGATTTTGTGCGCTAGGAGAAGCATAACTGAATATTCATTTGATTTAGAATTTCTTTGAATGCCTGAGGATCCTCATTCTGAACATGAATTCTTTCTGTGAAACAATTTCTGAGTTTCTTGTGATTTTGTTTATAGGTAAAAGCGCACAAACAGGGCAGATAGGTGGCATAGTGGATAGTGTACTGTGCCTGAAGTTAGGAGGACCTGAGTTTAAATCCACCCTCAGACTATTCCTAGCTGTGTGTGACCCTGGACAAGTCACTTAACCTCACTTTGCCTCAGTTTCCTCATCTTTCAAATGGGAATGATAAAGCATCTACTTCCCAGGGTTGTTGTGAGAATAAAATAAGGTAATATTTGTAAAGCTCTTAGCATAGTACCTGGGCTATAGTAGATACTACATAAGTGTTAGCTGGTGGTGGTGGTGGTGGTGGTGGTGGTGGTGGTGGTGGTGGTGGTGGTGGTGGTGGTGGTGGTGGTAACAGTAATAGTAGTGGTGATGGTGGTGGTCGTGGTAGTAGAAATAAGAGTGATGGTGATGATGGTGGTAGTGGTGATGGTTGTGGTGGTGGTGGTGATGGTGGTAGTAGTAGTATGGAAGACTGAGTTTAAATCCAGCCTCAGATACTTAGTTGCTGTGTAGCCCTGGGCAAGTCACTTAACCTCTTTATGCCTCAGTTTCCTCAACTGTAAAATGGAGAAAACAATAGCCTGTCCCTCCCAAGGTTGTCATGAGGATCAAGTGAGGTAGTAATTGTAAAACACTTAGCACACTGCCTGGCACATTGTAAATGCCATATAAATGTTAGCTATTGGCTGGTAGTGTTAGCGGTGGTGGCGGTGGTGGTGGTGGTAGTAGTAGTATAGATGGAATGTAGGAAATTGGTCATATCCTAAAAGCGGGTTAAAACAAATCCTTGATAGTAATGGTTTTTCATGGGCATTTGCCTATTTCTTTTAAAAATGAATGCAAATGAAAAGTTCTAGTTCATTGAAATGCCCAGTCATGTAGGTTCTAGTTAATTGGCCTTTTACTATACATTCCAGCGCCCCTCTGGTATTGTTCATGCAATATTAATTTTATTTAGGTGAGAAATTGACAAAACATGTATTAAGTATTTACTGTTTAGCAATATAGTACTTCATATTGCATACTTTAAGGATCCATGATATAGGATCATAGCTCTAGGTTTCTAGGAGAAACCTTAGCGGTCGTCTGTCCCAACTCTCTCAGTTCATAGATGAGGAAATTGAGACCCAGAGAAGTAAGTGATGCCAGCTAGTACATGGCAGAACTGGATTTCAAGCCCAGGTCCTCTGACTATAAATCCACCATTCTTCCTACCTGTAGTGTGTCATGTTGCCCTTCATGTGTCCTCAGTGTTGACTTTTGCCTATCTGGGTGTCCTAGGTGCGTGGCACAGGGCTTGGAATATAGTAATTACTTACTAAATACTGTTGACTCACTGACTGACTGTTTAGATACGGATCACAGCCCTCTTCATAACTGAGTGTAGAAGTCTGACTGAGGGTAGTTTTTTTTCAGGTCTTTTGAAAAATAAAAACCTGATTTAGTTAATATTCACAGTTAAATATCCTACTGCTATGAAAAGACAGAAGAATTAAAATTCCAGTTGGCTCAGAGGACGAGGCAAAAATACCTGGTGGAGGAGGGGAGGCAGGCTGCAGGACACTACCCAGCAATGAGCCACCTGTGAAAAGAGATATAAAATATCCCAATGAGAAGTCTTGGGTAATCAGAAAAGGAAAAGTAGGCTAGTCATCTAGGCAGAGTGAGGAGTAGGTCACGTACCCATGGATAGAAAAAGAACCTAATGGGGGCCTTCAGTGTGCCATAGGTAGGGGAAGGAAGGAAGAGAGGGAAGGTGGGAAGGTAGTGAGGAGGGAAGAAAGAAATATTAAGCATTTAACTCTGTGATAGCCACGGTTATAAGTGCTAGAAAATTCAAATACCGCCAACAACAACAACAAAAAAAAGACAGCCACATTTCAGTGGAGGAAGACAACATGCAAAATGGAATTAAAAAGGGAAAGAGGAGGTAGGGCTGAAGGTACCTAAGTTAGGGGCACAGTTATGAAGTCTGAAGAAAGTCAGGAATACAGCAGGGAGGGAAATGAAGGCAGGACAGCTAGGCCTTTCTGCAAAACAGACACTCCAGGAAGAACTTCCTAATGGGAGAAGAAGGGGCAAGGCATATAAAAAGATATTCTAAAGGGGTTGGGGGAAGACAGGAATTGCTAGGCTGTTTGAGGGCAGAGACCCCAGACACTGAAGGAAGATCCAAGATGAGCCATTAGTGCAGGGGTCATGAATGTGAGGTCTAGAAAAAGTGAGGAGAGAGGCCAGGAGGGGAATGAAGGATTGGCAGAAAGACACAGATGAATGAGCATGGCACAAGATGAGTTGGTTATGAGGGCTATGATTATTCTGTTACAGGGATTACTCCCATTGGTGAGACTTTATGGGTCTATAAAAATATAGAAATAACCACTGATTTTAACATAAAGCTGAGAGCAGCCCTCAGGTCTGAGTGTCAGATCACACAGTTTTGTGAAGCGTCCAAACGTTCTCATACCTGTAGTTTTCCCTTCAGTACTGTCTGGTTTTTCTGCGATATATGTTGTCTTAAGAGTACTCTTGGGACCTAGAGGATGACAGATAGGCATCTGCCTTTGTGGCCAACAATGTTTCATAGAGAGTTAGTAGATGAGAAAACATTGACTGTTCTTATACACCTGTTCTCCAGAAATATCCAAATGTGCCTTAAGAGACTACCATAATATATTGACAGCATAGAATGGCTTTAAATAGCATCTCTTCTTCATCCTGTAGTTGGATTTGATAATATGCTCAAAATTGCCAAGAAAACCCCAAATGGGGTCATAGAGAACTTGAAACAACTCAACAACAGCAAACCCTAGAGTAGCAAAAGGAGCCTTAGAGGTTATTATTGTTATCGTTTACATTGGTATTAGTTATTGATAACATTGTCGATTGCTTGATATTTATTAGTTAATAATTAGTTAATAATAATGATGATGGTGGTGATGATGATGATAGCGCCTAACATTTATAAGGCACTTTACAAAAATTACCTCATTTTATCCTCCAAGCAACCTTAGGAGGGAAGTAGTACTAGTTATATTTCACATTTCTATAATGCTTGTTAAGATTTGAAAAGTGGTTTTACTACCTCATGTGATTCTCACAGCAACCCTGTGAGGATTATTATCCCTGTTTAACAGATGAGGCTCAGAGAGCTTCAGAGTCACAGAGCCGATGTCTAAAGAGGAAATTGAACCCAGTTTTTCCCAGCTCCAAGTCCAACATTCTAGCTACCATTGCCACATTCCCTCCAGAAAAAAAGTACCCCGAGTCTGGCTAGCTGACTTTTTTGATCCTGAAGTTAACTGTCATCTTCTAACTAGAGAAGTGGGAGACTAAGAAGCCGTTAGCCCATTTACTTGGCACCTCCTTCATCCCTCAACTGAGGAGGCCAGCGATGTTGAAATATTTCACTTGACCGCTCTCTTGACACAATTTGAATTTTAAAATCAGGCATGATGAAACCTGTTTCAAGAATAAGCTCCTAGACTAACCTAGCAGAGAAACAGTTTCTAAGGCAGGAAGTGGAACCATTTATAATTGGAACCACTGAAACCAGAGGAACCATTCAAATAATTTTTCACTAGTGGAAATAAAGGGAATGCTATGAGCTTGATCATGGAATTAACCCTTCCATCCTATTGCTGAAGTTACTGTGTAGTACTCTTTCAGTCAATAAGTCTTTACTAAGACATTGGGCAGGGGTGAGAAACCTGCTGCCTCAAGGCCACATGTAGCCCTCTAGGTCCTCAAGTGTGGCCTTCCATCAAAGGCTGCTTTGATAATCTAGGCCTTCCGTCAAAGGTCTGCACTTGAGGACCTAGAGGGCCACATGTGGCCTCAAGGCCCCAGGTTCCCCACCCCTGAGCTAGGTAAATGAAACAATCCCCACTTTTGGTCAATGTTATATTGAGGGGACAACATGACAGTGTACATACGTATATATGTCCACAAAGTCTTAGTACATTTTTAAGCTATTTTAATGGCTTCTAATTGCAGTAAGACTTTGGAAACACCCCATATATCTATGGATGAAAATAAATACATAAGAGGTAGGTAAATACAAGGTAGTTTGGGAGGGAAGTCATTAGCATTCAGGGGGATTAGGAAAAAAAGGCTTCTTGTAGAAGATGGTCCTTGAACTGAGTCGAAGGAAGCAATTAGTGATTCTCTGAAATCTGTACAAAATCAAACGGTGTAATTAAGCCTTTACTTCTATTTTGACCCTTTCTATCTATTCTTTCCTTTCATTCCTCAGCTCACTACCCTACCTCCAAGTCTGACATTGTGTCGAGGTATTATCTAAGATTTCTGTTTATATGTTGTAGTAAATCGAAGAATCTTCGAGACAGAAAGGACTTTGGTCATTTAAGTTATCTAGTTATTATATACTAGACCTAAAAAAGCATCTTATCTTAAGATGGAGAAACTTACCATTCTTATCTAAGATGGAGAAACAGAAGCTTTTGCCTCTTCTTAAAAAGACTTATTTTGTTCAGAGATAGAGAAGCATTATACACATAAAGAATAAATTGTCACTTTATGAAAAGGACCAAAAGAAAGTTTACCTAATAAATATGAATCACCAGCAAGAAATTGAGCCCTAAATCACCTTGCTTTGGCTGGTGGTTAAATCCCTGTGTCATGTCAACAGAAATGCCATGCCCCGAGTGATCGACACATGAAAGGTAGGAATAATGCTGGAATACCAGTTTGACTTTTTTATTTTCCTTTTTGTATCAATTGTGTATCCTGCACTTTCTCATCGTGTGTCCTTCCCCGCCAGCTGAAACTGTGGGTAAGTCTTTGCTGGGCTATACCTCTCGGGGCTGATCCTGGTGTGCTCCTCTCTGTGGGCTCCTTCTGGTTGTGCAGTTCCCCATGCCGGGTGCCCAGGGTCGGTTACTAACATGGAAAAATCAGTCATCCTCATTCTTAACTTTCCAGAATTCAAAAGGTTTTTTAAAATGTTTTCAAGCATTCATTTTTTTAACATAAGGTTACTTAAAACATTAACACATTAAGACATCCGTAATTATAAAAGAACCTTGAAACACCATAATACAGAATTTAGGGAAAGGAGCAATCTCACTTAATACATTGTAGTTAGCGGGGATTGTGCTGGCAGGTGGGTAGGGTAGAAGGGCTGAAATCAGAAAGAGCTGCCTCTTGAAAGAAGTAAAGGGTTCTATGAGATAGATGTAAGAATGGAGAATATTCCAGGTAAAGGGGAGAGGCATAAAAATGGGTTGATAGAGTACCATGTGTGAGGAAAAGAAAAGCTAGTTTGGCTGGACAATAGAGTACTAGAAGTCAGGGACTGATTACTGTATAATAAGGATGCATAATAGTTTGGAGCCAGTTTGTGAAAGGTTTTAAAGTCTAAACAGGAATTTCTGTCTTATCCCAAAGGCAAGAGGGAGATGTTGAAGTTTGTTTTCATAGGGGAATGACGTGGTCAGACCTGAGCTTAAGGGGGAAAAGTCACTTTGTGCAGAGGATGGATTAGAGAGTGCAGAGGCTTGAGGCAGGGAGGCCAATGAGGAGGCTGCTGTGATAATCTAGGTAGGAGTAGTAATGACAGCCTGACCTCAAGTGGTGGCTATGTGAGCAGAGACCGATGGCTTATGTGGGAAGAGGGTGGATTTGAGGACGATAAACCAGAGAGGCTGGAAGGATGGTGGTGCCCTAGCCAGAAAGAGCGACATTTGATAGAGGGGTGGGTTTGGGGGGCGAGATAGAGTTTTGTTTTGGACATAGGGAGTTAGAGACATCTCCAGGACATCCACTTTGAAATATCTGATAGGTGCTTGGTGATGTGGGACTGAAGCTCGGGAACATGGCTGGAGGCGAAGATATAAGACTGGGAGTCAAGTCTTCATAGAGATGATAATTAAACCTGTGGAATTTGATGAGGCCACTGAGGGAGAGAGTAAAAGTAGGCTTCTGCACTGATAAATAATGCTGTGTATCAGTGAAATCATAGATCTGTTGAAGTCTTGAAAAACGTATCTGTAATATATACTGTTAATGTTTCTAGAGAGAATTTCTCATTTGAAATATAACACCTTCCTCCCCCCCCCCAAACCATAAGTCATTTTAACATAATTTGTAAGGATTCTCATAACCTCTCCCACAGTGTCAAACTTCATGTCCCCTTATGGTGGACTCCAGCCTTGGTAACTGGGACTACATTTACTTAGTACTTAAATCTAAATCAAGATAAATCTAACAGATTTATCCCAGGCCCTAGGGGAACGGTTCTTAACCTAACGTCCTCATACTTATTTGTAAAAAAAAAAAAATTTTGATAGCTGTATTTCAGCATTTCTTTATAATCTCTATAGTTTATTTTATACATTTAAAAACATTCTGCCAAAGGGGTCCAAAAAACTAGTAATCTTTGACTGAAGAGAAGGCAATTTTTTTCCGTTGAGGTAAGAAGAAAAGATTATTAAGGATTACTAGGAACCTTCTTCCTAAGGGAGAAACAACTTACCTGAATATGTTTGGGTTGTAGAATGTCTTTATACTATACAGTCTCAGGTCTTCTGGGCTCTTCATAACATGCTCCTTTCCCCTCCCCCAATCTCTGCCACATACTCTTAACACTCTCCATCACATACTCTTCCAGGGACACTGGTTTCTTTGCTATGCCTCAAACAAGACGCTGGATCTCCAGCCTTTGAGCATTTCACTGGCAGTCCCCTATCCCTAGAATATGCTTCCTCCTCATCTCTATCCTCTGGCTTCCTTCAAGTCCCAGCTAAAATTCCACCTCCTACAGGAAGCCCTTCCCAATCCCCCAATTCTCATGCCTTCCCTCTGTTGATTATTTGCTGTTTAACCTGTACGTATCTTGTTGGTATGTAATTTTTTGCATGTTGTCTTCCCCTGTGAGCTCCTTGAAATCAGGGACTTTCTTTTGCCCGTCTGCATATTCCTAGCTCTTAGCACAGTGCCTAGAATGTAGCAAGCACTTAGGGAATAGCTTTTGACTGACTGATAATTTAAAAAAAAAATTTATGCTGTCTCAGTCCTCCTTTGTAGTCCTGAAGGAAGAATATACTGTTGTTTAGGGTCTGTTGTACTAGGCCCTTGACCATATTCCTCATCTGTCATGAACTTTCTCCTACAAAGGTACTGCAGGTGAATAATATATATGAAACATCAGATACATTTTAATTCTCATTATTCAGTGAATGATTATTCATTTCCATTTATATGCAAGGCACCGAGCTAAGAGCTAAGGCCAGAGAGATGACAGTGACTCAGTTTTCAAGTAACTTAAATTCTAGTTTGAGGAAAGCCCCATATGCAAGTAACTTTGATGCAAGGAGGGGTGAGAAGGAGTTGGAGTGAAATAAATGCAGAATGGGCGTATGTCCAAGAAACATGCAATGAGAAACATGAAGAGAAGTTCTCTATGAATGCCATCTATTATCACAGCAGTAGTGGGAATGTCTTCCATCCAAAGTCCAGATCCAATGTTAGCTGATAGTGAGTTTCAGGTCTTGCAGAGTTGAGAGTGGTCAAGCCACCCCTGGGAAATCACAACTTGCCTCCTCTCCAAATAGCTGCCAGAGGGGTCATTCCTAGAGCACAGGTCTGACCCTGTCTTTCCCCCTGATCAAAGAGCTTCTCTGCTGGCTCACCTATTACCTTTAGAATGAAAATCAAAGTCCTGTGTTATTTGAAAGCCCTTCACAAATCTGGCTGCAGCCTACCTTTCCAGGCTTTATTCCCCTGAACCTAATCTATAGTGCAGCCAGACTGGGCTGCTTAAATATTCCTCCTCCTGGCCTTTTGCCTTTATATAAGTTCTCCTCCCCACCCCTCCCACCTTCTTTCACTCTGAAAATGCAGACTTTGCTCACCTTCACCTCTTAGAGTCTCTGTCCTCCTTCAAAACCTTTCTGATCCTCCTAGGTACTGCTGCCACCTCTCCATTCATTTTGTATGCATCTTGTGTTCTCTTCTATCCATCAATCAGCATGTATTTGTTAAATGCCTACTATGTGAGAGGCAGTAGTCTAGGGGCTGGAGATATAATGTCTACAAGTAGTATTTACTGATAGAATGTAAAGTTGGGTTTGTATCACCATGGTTTGGCAAAGCGACTGGCAAATATTCAGTGGGCATTTAATTATCACTTGTTGATTTATTTAAAACTAGAAGGGATTATCTTACACTTCGGGATGGTGAACCTGAATCCTAAAGAGATAAAGAGCCCTGTAGGTAACAATAGAAGCCAGGATGGGAAGCCAGGGCCTTTGTCTCCCAATCCAACCCTCTTTCCACTCCTTCAAGGGAGCCACATTTAGCAATCGTGAATTAGGATTTTGACTCTAAGGTGAATATTCTTCGTGCCAAATTTCCCCACAGCATTCGTGAGGGAAGGGATTTCTAGGAGGAGGATGTATTTGTCAGCAGGACAAACCAAGGAATGATCTGCCTGACCTAAATACACAGTTGTTTGCTTGTAGGAGCCCAAGCCAAATTTGGTTGTTTCCTAAGCCAGCATCAGTGGTTCCAGATATTAGAGGTGGGTGTCTGATTGGATGCAGGGAATTAATGAGGATATCACACATCCAATCAAACAACAATCTTTATCTGGCTGATTCACTGTAACTTTTTAGAACTTGGATAGGAGTTTAAATCACTGCATCGTTGGCACTAGGGATGAAATGGGGAAAGTTTTCTTAATGAGTAATCTGCTATTTGGCATATTAAAAGATAAAAAAAAATAGACGACGATGGTTCAGGTTGCTTCTTAGACTATTCTGCTTCTCCATAATAACGAATGAAAGGATTTTTTAAAAAATCTTGTTTCACATTCTCAGAATCATCTTGCCCATTTACTGTAGCCCTAACATTTGCCGCTTTCTAGGGGCAGATTTCTGGTAGGTGGGTGTGTTTCTTAAGAGCATAATAGCTCCCCTCTGTACTTATGGTTCAATAGCAAAGAATAGCTATTGATAATTAAAAATGTTATACCACCTCCAGAAGGCAGCCTTGGCATTATTACTCTGGATTTATCTTCTTTGTATATTGAAAGCCTTTTGCCTCAGAGCGAAATCTGGCTCTGTACTTTATTATGTCCTACAGTAAAATCAGCAAGCTGGCCCAGGCATGTGTACCAAGCTTCAGATTCCTCAGATGACTCCTTTTGTGACCCTTGACCAGCTAACACCTTGCTATTAGAGTAGATGGGCAAAGTAACACATAGTCTTTTCATACTTAAGGTTTTGGGCTTCTGGTAGTTTGTTCCCCAGAATTCACTGCCATTGCAGAAATGCAAAGAAACCTTTGCAAACGGCTCTTGTTTTGAAAAACGCACCATCCTTCGTGAACATCTAGTTAGAAATTTAAAGAAATAGGCACCCATGAACATTGTTTTTCTTTTTCCCTAAGGGGTGCATGCCTTTTCGTTTAAGGAGTTACTCATCTGGTGCTGCACTGGAATTATGTCAGTATGTTTCTCACCACTTCCTGGCTTCCTTTAAGGCCCAGCTAGAATCCCACCTTCTACAGGAAGCCTTTCCCAGTCCTTTTTAATTCTAAAGCCTTCTCTCTGGTGATTATTTCCTGTTTATCCTGTATAGAGCTTGTGTGTGTGTGTGTGTGTGTGTGTGTGTGTGTGTGTGTGTGTGTGTGTGTGTGTGTGTGTGTGTGTATTTTGTTTTTTGCTTGTTGTCTCCCTCATGAGATCATAAACCCATCCTTTTGTATCCTCACTCCTTGCTTATTGATGGTTAACTATTTTTTCACTTTATAGTTACTTTATTCTTTCCAGTTACATGTAAAGTTTTCAACATTATTTTTGTAAGATTTTGATTTCCAGATTTTTCTCTCTCCCCAAGACAGCAAGCAGTCTGATAACAGGTTATACATGTGCAATCAGCTTAAACATGTTTCCACATTGGTCATGTTGTGAAAGAGGAATCAGAATAAAAGGGAAAAACCAGGAGAAAGAAAAACAAAAAACCGATGCTTCTCTCTGCATTCAGACTCCATGGTTCTTTCTCTGGATGTGGATGGCATTTTCCATCATGAGTCTTTTGGAATTGTCTTGGATCATTGTATTGCTGAGAACAGCTAAGTCTATCAGAGTTGATCTTTGCACAATGTTGCTGTTACTGTGTACAATGTTCTCCTGGTTCTGCTCACTTCACTCAGCATCAGTTCATATAAGTCTTTCCAAGTTTTTCTGAAGTCCTCATGCGCATCATGTCTTATAGAACAGTAGTATTCCATTACATTCACATAACACAACTTGTTCAGTCATTTCTCAGTTGATGGGCATCCTCACAGGTTCTAATTCTTTGCTACCACAAAAAGAGCTGCTGTAATTTTTTTTTTATACATGTGAGTGCTTTTCCCTTTTTTATGATCTCTTTGGGATACAGACCTAGTAGTGGTATTGCTCAAAGAGTGTGTACAGTTTTATATCTCTTTGTTGCTCTCCAGAATGATTGGATCAGTGTTCTAGTTTCCCCACATCTTCTCCAACATTTATCATTTTCCTTTTCTGTCATATTAGCTGGTCTGATAGGTGTAAGGTGGTACCTCAAAGTTATTTTAATTTACATTTCACTAATTAATAATGATTTAGAGCATTTTTTCATATGACTATAGATTGCTTTAATTTCTTCATCAGGAAACCGCCTGTTCATATCCTTGACCTTTTTTGACTGTTAAATATTGACCTGACTTGGCAACCAAAATACTGGAAACACTCAGGGTTCATACATTCATTCATTCATTCAGTAATTAAGTGCCTATCCTGTGTCAGGTACTGTGCATAGAAAGACAAAACCAAAACAGTCTGTGCCTACAAAGAATGTACATTCTAATAGGGAGAAAGTATACACAAATGAGTAAATGCAAATCATAAGCAGTTTGGAGCCAAAGGACAAAGGATTCCTTCTCAAGACTTGTCTCTCAAACCATCCAAACAGTTCCTTTCTCTTCCAAGCATACGCTCAGCCTGGAGTTCTCTAATTAATTCAGCCTTATGGTTTTTAAGGGCATGATTGCATACAGAATTGGATGGGATTTTGCAGCATTATCATGGATCAAGATTTCACGATTCTATATTAAATTATGTTTCTAAAATTGAATTTATGTGCTGTCAGACTCATGGGTGTTAAAAACTAGAACCTTAGCCATAATCAGATACTGTTTCTGTCACTATATTCGATTGTTCACGATTGTGGATTTGGAAGGGACCGAATTAGGCTAGCTCAGACTAGGCCTCTCCGAACCAAAGCTCAGCAGACACAAGATTTCCTGGTGTACGTTTCAAAATGTGCCGGATCCCATATCGTCCTCACATCTTTGTTTGGCTGTTTTTCTGCCTAAGTTCTTTCAGCCTAGTATAAATTCTCCCTAGGGGCAGTGTGACACATAGTAGGTAGAAAGCTGTTTTCACAGTCAGGAAGAACTGTATTCAAGAAGTGCCTCTTACCGCCTGCTGGCTATGTGTCTCTGGGCAAGTCACCTACCTTCGGCACCCTCAAGCAACCCTTGAGGCTTTAATTCCCAGGAAAGTATCAATCAGCATTTGTAAAGAAAATTCCTCACAGGGAGCTCCCCACTCTAATAAATTATAGATCCCATCCAAGAAGTTTTTTTTTTTAATTCTCTTATTAATTATCTTTCTCTTTCTGTTCTGGAGTGTTTTGTTCAAATCTGGGTACCACATTATAGGAAGGGCATCAGTGAACTAGAGAGCGCAAAGGAGAAGTGCCAGGATGGCAAAGGAAATCCATATTGTGGGAATTCTCGTTCATGTAGAAGTTGAACCAAATAGCCTGTGAGGCCCCTTCCAACGTGGTGATTCTGTGATCTAGGAGGGGTAATTTTATAAAAGCCACTCTCCAAATCATAACCCTTTATGTACTTGAAGAGACATGCTTCTTATCCTTCTCTAAATTAAATGTATTTTGTAGAAAATCTGCTTTGCTGGATCAGCGGCATCGATCCTTTCTCACCTTTCCAGAACTACAGAATCACACAGTTGGAAAAGGACTTCAAATGTCATATTTTGTGTTGGAAAAGGACTTCAAATGTCATATTTTGTGTAATCCATACTGAGTCAAGGCGCCTCCCCCCCCGCCCCCCCCCCACATACCCACTCTCCAGATATCTCAAAGTAGTCATCTATTCTCCACTTACAGACTAATGGTGATGGGCAACTCACTACCTTTTTTGAAGGATCCTATTCTCCTTTGATGTAGCTAATTATTAGGATTTTTTTCCCCTTAATGAAGCCTAAATCAGCCCTTCACAGCTTCCACCTGTTTTCTGAGTTCTTCCTCTAGCATCAAGAAAAGCTGAACTCTGCCTCCCTGTGGACTAGTGATCCTAGTAAAGTAAAACTTGCTGGTTTTACTTTAGCTCTTTAGGGCCAAATACAACAAATGAGCCCTCCTTCGCATGAGTTTCTCCACATGAAACAGAGAACCCCAAAATATTCAGACTGTTCATTCCTGAACTTCTCTAGAACCTTCTCTGACCCTTTCTGGTCAGTGTGAATAGTTTCTTGTGGTCAAGATGGTCATTTGGGTGAATTGCTCTTTTTGTGTCCCATGTCCTTAGGCCTCCCCAGGCAGACAGAAGGAAAGGCAGAGTGTCCTCTCTGTTTTATCCTTTCATTCATTCTCCAATTTTTGTGTCTTTGGGAAAGGAATAAAAGTTTGTAGGTGGTTTACATGGCTAAGTATTTAGCAAACATAACCTCAAACTTTGGAGAGATCTTAACGTTTCTTCCCTATGAAGTGTGGCCCCATCGAGTGTGGGCCTCTTTGTTATTAGGTCTGCTTTATAGAAAACTCATTTCATTCATCTCCAGAGGGGCATTAAACCAGCCAACGGTTCACAGTGGACTCCAAAGCTGAGATGGCTGAAATTCTCTCTTTGTTCCCGGAGATATTTACTGCTGGTACTAGACAGAATCCTTTGGGTGAGATTGGCGCGGTAGAGCTAGTTTGTATCTGCTTTTGGAAATGTCAACAAAGGCCATCCTTGTTCATTGAGTCGAGTCCCTGCAGCCATCGGCATCCTGGAGAGAGCTCATCTGCCAGGTTTCTAGGTCACAGCGATGAGTGGGCAGAGGATTGTGTTGTGAGGGGAGCTACAAGAAGGGCCCAGTGAGTTTCATCTTCCTAAACCTACTTACATGCTTACCTTCAGATACCGGAAATTAGAAGTCCCTCATCCCCGGCAGTGATCTAATGGGGCTAACCTTGATTTAAACAAGAACCCAGGGGGTGGAGGGCTGGGAGTGAGAAGCGGCTGTATGAAATTCAGCAAAACCTGTATGTGGCTCTCCTTTCTGTGTGCAGGAAGAGGAGACATCCAGCCCCAGTTGGACAGCGCACTGCAAGATGTCAATGATAAATACCTTCTGCTGGAAGAAACCGAAAAACAGGCAGTCAGAAAGGCCCTGATTGAGGAGCGTGGCCGATTCTGTGCCTTCATCTCAATGCTACGGCCAGTGATTGTAAGTCGGGTTAAAGTCCTGGAAGGTTTAAACTTCCAATGGGAGTTTAATAAGGAGGGGGTAGTTGGTTACAGTTTTTAAAAAAAAAATTGGTGGCTCAGGTCTATGATATATCATCATTGTAGGGAGTTCCCAGTATGGAAATTCCCTCTACCAACACCCATCAGCATCTGTTCTGCTGTAATAATAACAACAATAAATAATAAACATTTATATAACATTTAAAGTTTGCAGGGCACTTTACATATATTGTTTGATCTGTTCCTTACAATAACCTTGTACATCTTAAAGCAGTGGTGTCACCCTCAAATAGAAACGAGGGTCCCTAAACTCTACATAAGGATCCCCGCAGGCCGCATGTTGACTTGGAAAACTACACACATTTACATATGTCTTGTTTTAAACAATAATAGATCGTTTACATAGCACCAACTATGTGCCAAGCACGTGCTGAGGGCTTTTTTTATAATTATCGTCTCATTTGCTCCTTACAACGACCCCAGCAGGTAGGAGCAATCATTATCCCCACTTTATAGATGAAGAAACAGGTCAACAGGGGTTAAGTGATTTTCCCAGGAAGTTCTGAGTTCAAATCCAGCCTCAGACACTTACTAGGTGGTGGGCAAACAGGGGTTAGTGACTAGTAAGTATCTGAGGTCAGATTTGAATTCAGGTCTTCCTGATCCCAGACCCAGCACTGTCTCCACTGTCCCACCAAAGAACACATTAAAATCAGAGAGGAATTAGATTTTAATCAGCACTCACGAGTTTTGTGGGCCCCATGCAGCCTATGGGCCCAGCTTTTGACACCTTTGAGAGGGTAGCTGAACTTTAGGGAGCGCCAGTGTCAGTCAGCGAGCATTTACTATGTGCTAGGCACTGTGCTAAACCCAGGGATACAAAGTCCCTGTTCCTAGGACCCTCACATTCTAATGGAGGAGAAAAATGTGTCAGTGCCCAGGTATGTGCCAGCTATGTAGAGGATCTATGAAAGCAATCTGTGGGAGAAAATGATGGGCAGCTTGAGGGGGTACCGTGGAAACACCTGCAGAAGGTAAGATGTGAGCCGAAGGAAGCTGGGAGGTAGAGATGATGGGGCGAAGAAGTCCAGGCATGGCGGGGATAAGCCAAGACAGTGGCCCAGGGTTGGGAGAGGCAGTCTTGTATTTGAGAAAGTTGTTGGAGCTAGGTCATAGAGGACAGTAAAATGTACAAATGCTAATAATAGCAAGATAGGAAGGAGCTAGTTTATGAAGAAATTAAGTGCCAAAAGAGGGGCTTTATATTTGATTGGAGATGTTATAGGGAGTCACATAGTCAGCATGAATCAGAATTGGGGGTATGGGAGGTACCTCTCAAAAGGCAAACAGTATCTCCTGTGCCCTCTTGCTTCCCTTCTGAGAAAAAAGTCAGTTAATTGTGAACTGCACCTGCTGATTCAGGTAAAGTTAATTAAATATTTTCCCCCAGGTCTCTCTTCCCCACTTCACCTTTCTGTTCTACTGCAAACCATGTGCTGTTTAGTAAATGAGTGAGGAGGAGATATATGACCAATAGCACGGTGCCTGGCACATAGTAGGCACTTAATAAATGTTTATGTACTGATTAATTGATTAACATAGAATCCCAGAATTTCAAAGTTAGAGATCTCAGAGGTCAACAAGGTAAGTTGCCCAACGTTACACAGCAAATCTGAATTACACATAGACAAATTTTAACCTATTTGTAATCATTACATGAACAGATTATTGAGCGGTTTTTTTTCCCCAGTGATACTCTGTACAGTAAATGTTTCCATGTGTGAAGCCATGGTACTCACACTTGGGATTTTTAACAATTAGATGATACTCTATGTTCCGTCTATGAAGAAATTTTGTAAATTTTACAGAGCAATAGAAATGGATGTTTTTATTAATAGTATTACTTAACTATTGTATATTTGTGTTAATTTTATTTTCCCTCATAAATATTACTGCTGTGTGGTTTTTTTCCAAATTATTCTCCCACCACTCACCTGTAGGATTATTTCTCCTCCAAATAGAATAATAATTATGAAATAATAAGGATGATGATGATGATAAGCTAGCATTTATATAGCACTTTAAGGTTTACAAAGCATTTTACATATTAACTCATTTGGATCTTATTTCGATATTATTTGGTAACAATATAACATAGGATAATTTTATGTTATGCTGACATTTAAATATAGCACTTTATATACGCTATCACCTTTGAGTCTTATGAAAACTCTGAGGTAGATTTCTATAGCTATTCTCTTCCTCATTTTACAAATGAAGAAAAAGAGACTTACTTGCCTTTGGTCACACAAGCATCAGAGGCAGGATTTCAGCCCAGATTTGCCTGACTCCCGAATCTAGCATCCTGTTTACTAGTTACCAAATTGGAGGTCATAAACAATTTTATATCCCCTTTAAAATATTGCCATATTTCTCCATAGAAAAATTGCACCAATATAGGGGCCACAGGAGTACTATTGGGTTCATCTTCGAGGTTTTATTTATTTTTGCTGGTTCAGCAGCCGTAGAAAGCCACTCTAAAGATTCTTCTGTGGGGACATTGTAAAGTCGTCTTTGAAGTCTTCACGTTTTCCCATGTGATGAATTATTCCTCCTCTTCTGCATTCCATCTCCTTTGACCACTTAGTAATTGAAATCTGGGTGCTGACATCACATATTTTTATTAATTTCTTCATACTTTTATCATTTATGTTCATAGTATTTATCCTTTTTTTAGTTTATACTTTGTTACATTCGGTTGTGCAATTTTTAAAAAAACATATATTTAAAGATTGTAATCTTGACCTATAAGAGGCAGCTATGGTGGTGCAGTGGACAGGGCGCTGGATTTGCAGTTAGGAAGACTAGAGTTTGTATTCAGCCTCATATACGTTCTAACTCTGTGACCCTGGGCCATCCACTTAATCTCTGTCGGTGTCATGGAAATGATAATAGCCCCTCCCTCCTGAGATCAGATGAGATAATATTTGTAAAGCACTTTATAAACTTAAAAGTTCTATAGAAATGCTAGCTTTTTTTAAAAAAAAAAATTGTGTATTACTATTGTTAGAGAAGCTAGGTGGATAGAATGCCTGGCCTGGAGTCAGGAAGACTCATCTTTCTGAGTTCAAATCTAGCCTCAGATGCTTAATAGCTTTGTGACCCTGGGTGAATCACTTCACCCTGTTCGCCTCAGTTTTCTCATCTGTCAAATGAGCTGGAGAAGGAAATGGCAAACCACTGCAGTATGTCTGCCAAGAAAACCCCGGATGGGTGACAAAACGTTGGACATGACTGAAAATGACTGAACAAATTATTATTATTATTATGGGCCACTTAGATTTTAGTAGTTCATTGGATCCCATGGTCTTATCAGTACTTGGCATTCTTAAATTAAAACTCCAAAAAGGTTTTCATAGCAAATGCAAAATAACACTAAAAGTGATACCAAATAATGCCACTTTTGGACTTAATCATCCATGGTTATCAAATTTGTTAGCACATAGTCAAGAATAATATTCTTCTCTTCTACCTCCTTTTTAAAAAAATCTTGTGTGTGTGTGTGTGTGTGTGTGTGTACTGGTTGTCTCATTTCCTATTCCTGATTTTATCTGTTCTCCTTAATTAGCCTTAATTCAGTTAATATTTGGTCAACTTTGCTAGCATTTTCCAAGAACACAATTTTTAAAAAATTAGCCTGGTCATTTTGTCTGTTTGGTTTCAGTTTGCAGTTTTTCCCCCTTTCATTTCTTTCTTTTGATGTGTTACTTGGTTCCCTTTTGTTTAGGTAGAGACTTAATTTGTTATTTTACTTATTAAAACAGTCAGTGAAAGCAGTAAGTTTTTTTGCAAGTACTTTTTTTTAGCAATGTCTTATACATTTGAAAATATATTGCATTTATATATTTTTTGACGTTTTAAACATATTTTATCATTTAATTATGGATTTCATCCTCGTCTCAAGCATCTTATTCAAGACAATGTTATTTAATTGGCAGATGTTTGGGTAGTTTTCAACTCCGGGAGGGGTGTGTGTGTGTGTGTGTGTGTGTGTTATTGCGCTCTAAAGCTAAGAATATGCTATTTTTAGTGCCATTTTGTGTACTATAAAGACATTTTTGGGTCCCAGGGTATAATCAACTTGGAAGCACTTGAAAAGAAAGTATATGTGTTGGGGCCTGTCATTGAATTTCCTAATTTTAAATTCTACTCTAATTTTAGCATCAGTTTCTTGATTATCTTCTTGATCTGTCATTCTGATAGCTGAGCATAAAGGTCTTAATTGACCATTAATTGCATAGTCTTTCATTTCTCCAAATTTTCTCTTTTCCATGTTTTGTTGTAGTATTGTTTGGAACAGAAACTCCTTAAAGACAAGTTCTGTGTCATTTTTGTCTTTATATTGAGCACCTATCACACAGTGCCTGGCACTTATTTTAAAAATGCTTGATTAATTAATAGGCTATTAATTGATTTTTTATTTTAATTGCCTTTTATCATTATAGACTAACTTAAGGGAATTTCTAAGCTAAAAGGACCTTAGAGACATCAAATCCTGCCCCTCCCCATTTTAAAGATCAGTAAACCTTCCCTGGCTACCACTCCCCTATCCCTTATTAAAACAGAAGATCCTTGAGAGTGAGGGCTGTCTTTACTCTTGTGTGTGTGTGTGTGTGTGTGTGTGTGTGTGTGTGTATCCCTAGCACTTACCAGAGCTTATAGCATATGGTAAGCACTTAATAAATGCTCATCCAACCATTCATTCATTCATTCACAAAGCTAGACTGTGGTAGAGCGGGGACTTCAGTGGAGATCTCCTAATATCCAATCCCTTGCTGTTTCTACTATGACACTTGTTCAATTTTCTTAATACTTTATTTTTACTATGAAATCTGTTTTGTCGAATATCACTAGCCTGATACATGGATATCTTCTATCCATTTCCCTTAAGACAACGGTCTTATTGTAACTTAGCACTGTTTGCTTTGATCAGAAAGCAAATTGTATATAAATGGCCTGTGTGCTAATAAGATCTTGAACTCCGAGACAGTAGTGTAAAGTGTGTGCCTTTTTAATTACCTTCCTTCAGGAAGAAGAAATCTCCATGTTAGGGGAAATAACTCATCTACAGACCATATCTGAAGATCTGAAGAGTCTCACCATGGATCCCCACAAATTGCCATCATCAAGTGAACAGGTGAGCATTCAGGGAGTCAGGCCACACCTGCTCTTTAATGCTTTTATTTATTTATTTATTTTTGCAAGGCCGTAGAGGTTAAGTGACTTGCCCAGGGTCACACAGCTAGTGTCAGGTGTCTGAGGCCAGATTTGAGCTCAGGTCCTCCTGACTCCAGGGCTGGTGCTCTTTCCACTATGCCACCTAGCTGCTGCATTGCCGTTCTTATTTTTAGTAACTTTACCTCAGATAGATTGGTCATTTCTAGGCAGCCTTTCTTCCCTGAGGAATGTATATCCTCTTTTCTCTGACAGAACCAAAGTGTGGAGAAATTTTGGGGCTGCTTTGAAACCCTCTTAGAAACTTGTAATGATTGCCTTAAGTGCAATGAACTGGTCCTCAAATATAGACATAGGTAGTAAGTGGCAGAACTGGGTAGAACCCGGGACTCTTAATGCTTCAAGAAGAGTTTCCACAACACCGATCCCACAGCACTGTCATAAAAGATTTAATTTGGAATCTGTGCTTCCCATCACACTCTGGCTCATTGGTTCATGTGCCAGATTTCTGTTGTCATAGTGTGAAGATACAACTCAGCACAGAAGGTCGTAGGTATTGTATTTTCCATTCTGTTTAATTTTATTCTCTACACTACAGATGATGCTCGTTGTCTGATGCTTTCAGATTTTTTTATGCTATTTCTATGTTTCAGAAAACTTTTGGGCACATTTGTGAATTTTCCTATTTAAAGCTTTTTGAGGAAAAAAAGTATTTGTAAGAGTTAAGGAAGAGATGAAATTAGCCAAAAGGTCCTTATTTTATGATTCATTTGTCTTTGAAAAAAAAAGTTTAAAACAAAATCAGAACATGCACATGAAGTCTGTGCAGCTTTCCACTTTTTGTCAGTGCTAAAATGAATGTTTTGACTGCATGTCAAGTTTGAAATTTTCTTTCTTTTGTGAAAAGCAGCATATGTGAGCCATTTAATTTGAATTGTTACTGTGCCATAGCAAATCTTGAAACAGACTTAAGACACATGAAGACTCTTTAAGGCAACCTCAAATGACTTAGGGGCAGGGTGACAAAGTCATTTTTCTCTACCCTTTGAACGCTTCTGAGTTTTTACCTCCATCATTGCACATGTTTGTATTTGTATTGCTTGGGTTTTCTCTCATTAATTTTTAACTTTTTCTCAGCAAGAGATGATGACAATAACTGCTTTTGTAATGTATTAAAAAAGAAAGGGGAAAAAATACCTCACAACAAATCTTTTTTTTTTTTTTTTGGTGAAAACCTGTTTTTGATGTGTGTTCAGATTGGACAGATTCTATATTCAGTTGGCAGTGAAAAGTCTCCTCCTCAGTGCACCTAGCTTACTAAATGGACATTTTTTGGGTTTTGCTTTATTAGGTAATCCTAGATTTGAAAGGTTCTGATTACAGTTGGTCATATCAGACTCCTCCATCTTCTCCCAGTACAACCATGTCCAGAAAATCAAGTGTTTGCAGGTAAGTGACCTTGGGAAATTTATTTCTAATAAAGATTGACTTTGGTTTTCCAAGTGCAAATAAGGGACCAATGTAGAACCAATCCTTGGTATTGCTGAATAACTTTGAACTAGTATGGTAAAGACTTCTATAAAGATTTTCTATTATCAATCTCCTTATCACTGATTTATTGTCAATCCAAGAAAAGACTCCATTAACCCTTAATTATCTGGCAATAGACTCTTAGATTTGCCGGTAAAAGTTGTTTGTCATGTTATTATAGTGAATTATTGCTTTTGTGTTACTTGTAACTGGGTTATTACTCTAGATGATAAAGTAAAGAGAAGAGTTATTTATTGGTTGAGTTTCCTATAACCTGGCAGGTTGTAGTTATTTATAGTCACTTATTTAGCTCAAATAATCCCAATCTAAATAGAGATCTGCTTTGTGCTGACTGCATTTGCTGCAATAACTGATGTCTTCAAGAATATTTTCTTCCAGCAGAATGGCTTATTAGCATTCCATCCCCTGCTTAATTTTTCTGCCTTCTTTGTGAGGAAGGCTGTATCATTGGATTTCTCTTTGTTCTAGCTTTTTAAAAAATCTCACTTCTGGTGTCTGCTCTCTGCTCTCCTGAGTCAAGTGAACCTGTGCTGGGTTACTTCTAAGAGCTAGATGTCTTCCAATCCAATACATAGTGGAATATTCCTATAATCATGTACAGGTGTTCCCCCCGCCCCCAAAACCAGTCACACAAAAGAAGAAGGTCATGGTATGAGGGAACATAGATTTATCGATTTATTTTACAGAAGAGGAAATTGGATTCTTGCCCAAGGTGACACAACAGCCTGAGCTGAGGATTTAAACCCAGATCCTCTGGCTCCAGATGCAGTATTCTTTCCATTATATCTAAGTGAAGTTTGCATTGGTTGAGTGGGATCACAGGGACAGCAAACTACAGATGTAAAGATGCAGTGTCCTGAAATACTACTAAAGGAGGAAACTTTTGTCTTAGGCTAACATAAGTAACACAGTGGTGGTCTTGTCCAGTAGACAAGTAGGTGGCAGGGTGACCACTTCTGGGGTGTATTATAGATGGGATTCTATGTGGTCACTGAATTATTTTTTGCTTTTTGGGTGGTAATTTTTTGATCATGTGGAGCACAAGCCAGGAATACTAAGTTTTTAAATGAATACTTGGGTTTTTTTCTCCCTGAATGCTTGATATGAATAGAAAATCACGCTGCAAATTCTGAATCAGCTGTGTCCTGGGGAGAGATTGCTGGGAGCGCTCTATTTTCAACATCTAAATGCCCGCCTTTGGTTGATTGGAAGGAAATGTAGAATCATGCTAATGACCTCCTCCAGTGGCAGTTAGCTTTGCATCCACCAATGTCCCTTTCCATTGCCATGTTAGCACCCATTATTACAAGTGTAGCAGCATCATAGCTTCTCTGAGCTATTTCAGTTAATTGTCAAAGAATTCATAATGCAAATTCTGTTTGAGGAGATGAAGGAAAGACATCTCTAAAGACCTCAGAGTTTCTCTTTTTTTAAAGCCTTTCTTCCTCTCACAGCTGGCATTCCTTTGGCAACAGTGTCCTTTTGAAATTTTGGACTGTGTTGAGATTTCCTTTTCCCTAGATTGCAGTTTTCCTCCTAGCGTATCAGATGTTCTCTACATGTGTCCAGTGCAAGACTGGATGCATGCTAACCGATTGTTACAGCAGAGAGAAAGGACGCTCTGTAAATTTGTGTATCTGGGGCTTCCATGTCTATTCCTAAAGCTCATTGTGTTAGGGAGCCCTGTAGGCTCTTAGGAAACAAAATCTATGTAGATTCACAACCTTGCATTTTGTACCAGGAAGCTGGGCTCCACAAATGTTTTCACAAGGGTTTCTCTTATTTTCTCCTGCCTAAGAGTAAGCAGTCTTACAACAGTGCTTTATACTGTTATCTTGGAGATGAAAGTTTTGTTTAGCATGCAGACTGCTGTCCTTCTTGGCATTTTTTTGCCAAGAAGGTCTGAGACTGATACCGCTTCAATCCAAAATGGTACAAAATCATTTTTCCCCTTGTAGGAATGGATAGGGTCTAGGGACTGGACCTCTAATTTCTACCAGTGTGAGTCAGCACCCTTTTTTTTTCTTTTAATTTATGGTTTTAGATAGCCCCTTAGAGCAACTGAGAAGATAAGTAAATTGTCTGAGCTCACACAACCAGTATATGTCAGAGATGAGACTTGTACCCAGGTCTCCTGGGGTCCAAGGCCAGCACTATCCACTATGCTTGTCTTTGGGAAATTGCTGGAGAGGTTACTTGTCATGGCTTTCATAGCCGAAAGCACCCTGAGGTTTCATTGCTGGTGAGGTTGAAAGCCCTCAGTTAACCAAAAAGCTTCGAGGTTAAACATGTAGACACAAGTACAGTTAATTTGAGGATAGTTTTTCCTTGCTGTGGATATGAACCAAATTTATGCATAGGGAAGCCTGCATTTTACCACACAGGTAGTTGTCACTCTTCTGCTACCTTTCAACAAGCACAGGCTGGGTTGTTGTTAGTGTGGCTTTTGTGGAGTCTGTCCCCACACCAGGGCTTCTGCAGTTAGACTGGCACAGTAATTTTCTGCCCCACGGACTTCCAGACCTGAAGCTTCGGCAGTTTTCTGTCACCTTAATGAGACTGCAGTGAAGTGTTCTTTTTCTTGACCTAGGAATACCTTTGCCTGTTGAGAGAACTAGAGATGAGTCTTGTTTTCTTCTGCCTCCTCACACATAAATGTCATTTGTCCTTCCTAACAGGATAAGCTAGTGGGGTTGGGGAACCTGTGGCCTTCTAGGTCCTCGGGTGTAGCTTTTTGACTGAGTCCAAGTTTTACAGAACAAATCCTTTTATTAAGGTGATTTGTTCTGTGAAGTTTGTATTCAATCAAAGGGCCACACTTGAGGACCTAGAGGGAGATATGTGGCCCCAAGGCCGTAGGTTTCCCACCCCTGGCTAGGGTTTAGAGATTGTACCTGTGATTTCATTGATATAGGGAACTCCAAGGTGAATACATTCTCTCCACCAGTGCAGTGTGGGCACCTTCTCTTTGACTTTGTAACCTTAGAACCTTGGTGTCACGTAGCTGGTGTATGTGAGAGATGACTTAAACGTAGTTCTTCCAGGCCCCTGGACAGCCCTCTGCCCACAATGCCAGGACTCCTCTCTTATCTTTCTCCTAACAGGATAACTTTTTGTAGTTGTTTTTGGAATCGCTTTGGCGGCTTTCTTCCCTTCCCTGAGCTCTTACTTCTCTTCCTCCCAATTCTGTCCCTCACAGCAGCCTGAACAGCGTTAACAGCAGTGACTCCCGGTCAAGCGGCTCACATTCTCATTCCCCCAGTTCACATTATCGCTACAGAAGCTCCAATCTGCCCCAGCAGGCTCCCATGAGGCTGTCGAGCGTGTCCTCCCATGACTCGGGATTCATATCCCAGGATGCTTTCCAGTCCAAATCACCATCCCCAATGCCACCGGAAACTCCCAACCAGGTAAGGTTGTCCAGGCCTTCCACAGGGGTGGGGCAGAAATGACACCCATACATGAATCCTGGCTTGATCATTCCTGGGACCCAAAATTGTACCCTGTCTCGTGCCATAGTAGAAACATTTTCTCATTTAGGAAACTTCTTCCTTGTCTTCAAGTTGAAAGAAATGTTCCCTAAAAGAGTTTTGGTTTTTTTTTTAAATAGAATTTACACCCACCTTTGCTGAGGGTAACAGAGTAGATTTTTCCAGCTGATGGCCGGAGCACTCCATCGTAGGCAGCTAGAACTGCACCAATCTTTGGCAGGCTCATAGACATGGGTATTCCTTCAGGTGATGATTGCATCATGCACACCATTCATTCCCAGATTCATTGTGAACCACTTAGAGGGCGTATCTCTTCATGTCCCTTCTTCCTTCTCCGCTCCACCTGGTATACGTTTTGTGGACCTTTGCCCATTTCAGTACTCTCGTAACATTAGAGGAACATGAATTCTTGCCTTCTGTGCTGTTTCTGTTCGGTGGATCATCAGCGCTTGAATCTGAGAGGAGGGAAGGAGTTGACTCTCTTTCTTGCACAGCAGTTGGAATGGGGTACATTGTGCTCATCCAAACACATTCGTTCCTACTGAAGCCAACATGAATATGTGACTGCATTTGTTCTGGTCTCCAAGGCATGACCAGTACATCCACTGCTGCTCTTACACCGCATTTTTCTCTCCTGGAGCATCGATAAGTTTGCTTCTTGCTTAGCACTTAGTGGCACATGGTCAAACAGTAGAAGTTGGGTTCACAATATTCTCTACTCCATACTATGTCATCGGCTCAGACACAGATTACCTTCTAAGTTTGACCATCCAGGACTCAAGGATTTAACTCGCTTTCATGAGTTTTCTTATTCAGGGACTCATGTCCTATTCTCCCTGGTACATAGGGAGCTCCTTATGTTCTGGGGGGAGTTAAGAGGTGCTGTGCTCTCCGTAGAATCTCAGGCCTCACAGGTCATTTAATCATTCTCTCCCTTCTACAACATCCCCCATCCAGACTTTGTTTCAGTATTTCCTTTGATAGAGAGCTTACCACTTAATAAGGCATCCTGTTACATTTTCTAAGAGTGAGAAAAGTTTCTTCCTTATATTGAACTGAAATTCTCCCTCCATATGATTTCCATCCATTGCTATTCGTTTTGCCCTCTTCAACCCCCTGGAGTAAGTCCCTCTTTAAAACACATTGAGTTATGAGTGAAGAATACAGGAACTGGAAGGAGTTTTAGACTCCTGAATGTGAGCCCCACTCCCAATATTTTTTTATTTGCACGAACCTAAATGCTCAACTGTCCACATGATGGTATTTTTCTCCAATTACTCTTGGTGATGGTACTAACTCTTTCCGTTCTGGGAGGATGGAGAATTACCTTCAAGGCAAGAATTGGTACAGAGTCAAAATCTCTAGAGTTTTATCTTCCTTGTCCTCCTGGGAGAGAATGTGTGCCTGTCGTCGCTGGTGCTCTTTGGGCTTTTATTCCTCAAGCGTCCTGCTTTCTCCCTCCTCTCTGTGCAACAAGAAGCAACATGCATGTCACGGAGGCAGAAAATCTGCTTCTAGACCGATGGAGAGATTCTCACATTTTCCAAGAGGCTGCTCTGCTGTGCGGTGTAATTTGGTGTTTGTTTGTAATCAGTCGACATAATTTTGTTTATAGCCTTGTGTAGCAGAGCTTGAGCAAAATAAATACGCAGACACCCCTGCTTACCTTGCCATGGATGGTTGGCCTTGAGTGTTACCTTTAAAGATTAACAAATTGAAACAGAATGTCATGGCTTCTAATATCAGTGTTTAGGAACTCTGTGGAGAGAACCTTTTTGGGAAGAATCAAAGCAAACTTAAAAGCTGAATCTCTCAGATAAATCCTGTTAGTGACAGTAGGTTAGTTTTCAAGTCAACTTAGTGAACAAAAATTTATTGAGGATCAAGAATTTATTTTTTAAAAAAGAATTTATTAATATGTGCCTAGCACTGAAGATGCAAAGAAAGGCAGGGTACCCTTGAGGACCTCACACTTTAATGGGGGGCAGGAAGGAGAGACAGCATTCACACAAAGTGGATAGAGAATAAATGGAAAGTGATGTTAGAAGGGAAGGTCACAAGAGCTAATGAATGGCAGAGCTGGAACTATTTACCCAGTTTTTCTGCTTTCCAATGTAATAATGCTCTTTCCCCCAAGCTGCCTCTCACATACCCCCCAGCTCTCAGCATCAAGCTTCTCCATAAGGTCTCCTTGGCAGTCTGATCCATCCGGTTCCCTAAGTGCACCACCCTCCTGCTGCCTTTCACGTCCTAGCCCTGATTTCAGTGGTTGGCAGCTCTTTGGCCCTGATGCCATTTCCTGCATTACAGACAGGTAGATTTCAGCAGCGACAGATAGGACCTTTCTACGTCATCTACTAAGTGTCATAGGCATCGGTATTTTCAACTGAAATATATAAGTATTATTGATGTAAAAAAATAACGAGAGAGTTGCCACATTTCCATCCTTCATTTGGCATTGTCTAAATCAGACATTTATTTTAAAATTCTTTCTTCCCTACCCTTCATCTTCTCCCCCTACACTTTCACCCTCCCACCCAAGAAAGACTAACAGTATAACTATTTAAAGTTAACACTTGTCAAAAACAAGTCAGGGCTGTTTTTTTTTTAATAGTAGAAATGACAGATAAAAATGCCTCATACTTACTGAACCTAGAGTTTTAGAATTCCTTCTGAGTTATTTTTCTAGCAAAATTTATCTGAAGCAGAGGGACAGAAACCACTAATAATGACAGTAACTTTGATTCATAGAGTGCATTAAGATTTACAGACTTTCCTCTCAATAGCCTTGAGAAGTAGGTAGTTGTCACTCCTATTCCAGTTTTATGAAGAAGGTCACGCAGGTCTCCTGACTCTGTCAGCAAGGTCACTTGTATTGAATCATTTTTCTCCTCTTAAAAAGTGTCAAGACAGACACAAGGCTAAACCCACCAGCCATTCACATGTGATCTTTTGGCAAGGAAAGCCACAGAGCTTCATTGAACTCCTTATGTATTTTAGTTTCCACTGAATTAAACATATGGTAGAAGACAACAAAAACTTTTCATCTCTGAAGGAGCCTGCCTGTCTCTTAAAATTGTAAGAATGGGTGGAAACGGCAGTCGGATCTCTTTCACATATCACTCACTAGGGTTTCAGTTCCTAGGGTAATAGAGACAGTCCACTGGATTTAGATGAGACTTACTCATTTTAGAAAGTTAGCGAGGAACTGGGGGATGCAGGAAAGAATAGAAAATACACTTTAAAAAATAGTACCTAGGTGGCGAAGTGAGTAGAGCACCAGCCCTGGAGTCAGGGGGACCTGAGTTCATATCTGGCCTCAGGCACTTGACACACACTAGCTGTGTGACCTTGGGCAAGTCACTTAACCCCAGTTGCCTTTCCTCTCCCACCTCCAAAAACAAAACAAAAAAAATAATACCTGTGACAGCCACAACCAGTTTATCTTCCAAAGGTCAGGAAGGAGGAGGAGGAGACCTAACAGCTGCTGATCAAACCACACTTGAATCCTTTAGACAAGGATGCAGCAGAGTGAGTGTACAAGCCTATGTTGGTGGAAGTTAGTCTAGTAGACAACGAAGGTTTAATGGAAAGAATATGGTTTCCTGGGTGGCAGGAAGATTTAAGCAAAGCAAGTCAGCTTTCCTTTCTTAAAAGTCTGTCTTCTTCCCAAGTGAGTCATCTTTCCTGCCAGTGGTCCATGTAATGGGGTTCCATTGGTAACAGTAGTATTACCATTGTAGAATTGGAGAAGACCTCAGAATTCATCTACCTCCAGGGTTCTTAGCCTTTCCCCCCATGGATTTCCTTTGATAGCCTTGTGAGTCTTGTGTTACCTTCTCAGAATGTTTTTAAGTGCATAAAATAAACACATAGAATTGCCAAGGAGACCAATAAAATAACAATTATCAAAATACTTTTTAAAAATAAACAAGTGCGTGTGCCACAGGCTAAAAACCCTGGTCTAGTCCAAGCCCTTTCTTTTACATAAGAAACTGAAGTGCAGAGAGATTCCAGTCACATGGCTAGTAAGTTGGGATGTGAACTGAGTTCCTCTGGATTCAGATTCTCTGTCCTTTGTATTACATATACTACAACCTTCCCAGGCATGCGTAGTACATGTGAATTGGGGAGACGAGTGGCCAGGTTAGAGAAATGTTCTCCCTTAGTACAAATAGAGTTCCAAAAGCCAGTGTGCACACTCATGTTGGCGTGAGGGGTCATCCATTAGTTAGTACCCTTTAAAATATACTAGGGAATGAAAACTAAGGATAGCTAGCATTAAGCTAGTTTTAGCTAACCTAAACATGTAGAGACAGCCAGCTGTTGACCAGGTTCTTAGAAGTAAAGCATGCCCCGGGTTGGGGGTGGGGTGGGGGTGAAAAGGCAAAGCTTAGGTTCTGAACCTTTATTGCCTTGGAGAAGCGCCTATGTGGATGCTGCCCTTTTGGTTAGATCTAACATGGTGATTCAAATTCTGTCCGGGAAAGGCTGGTAGGACCAGACTTGCTGTTTCTTGCTTACCTCTTAAAAGTGACTGAACATTATAGGTAGCTTAAAAGCCATGTACAGTGATGCAAAGAAAAAAAAAATTATCCCTAATCCTCTGCTTCTCTTATCCTTCCTTTTTTCTTGTGTGTACTTATGTGTCTGTCTGTCCTGTCTGTCTCTGTGCGTGCTTTTTTTTTTAATCCTTTTTTGGTGGCTTGTGGCCTTTACCTGCGTGTGTTTTGGGTGTGTGTATTTTGGATTGTTGGTTTTCTTTCCCGCTGTGTTGCCGTGGCGCTGACAATGCTACAGAACTCGTCCAGCTCGGCCTCTTCAGAAGCTTCAGAAACCTGCCAATCAGTGAGCGAGTGCAGTTCTCCCACCTCAGTCAGCTCAGGCTCCACCATGGGGGCTTGGGCTTCCACAGAGAAGGTGAAAAATATTTGTATCAGAAAACTAACCAGCCCTCCCTGTCTCACCCCCATTCCCTGCCTGTGCTGGCTAGTTTCCTTGGCAAAATCCAGGTGAACCCTGAAAATAAACAAAGATGTTAAACCAAGGTCTGTTAGAAACAGACAAAGATGCTTATTTTTTAGAGAACATACAAGTTCACTCTCAGAAACTCAGGTTTTCACAGAAACCTGATAATGAAGTCATTTTGGATGAAAGAAGATTAAGATTTCGAGGAAGAAGGGAGGTGGGGGGAGGATTGGAATGCAGAGATATATATATATGAGAGCTCGAACTCAGAACAACAGAAATCCAGTGGCTTTTCCTTCCATCATCTCCTACCCCACCTACGCCCCAGGTGTCCATCCTTATCATAGCCTTGTCTGAACATGTCATTTCAAACATGTCAGGCTGTATGTTTTTGCACTATTTAATTTTCTGTTAAACTTTTTTTTTTCAGTCTCAGATTTGCTGTGAAAAAATGCACCTTTGGAAAGTTAGTTGGATTGAACAGACCTATTTAATGCCATTTAAAAATGATTAAAATTGCATGTGACGTGAGCTGATCAGTGTTCCCATGAAATTTTATTTTATTGGCTAATGGACATCCTAAGATTATCATAAAGATTGAGAGAAATTGTCTCCCATTCAGTTTTTAAATCATTCCAAGATGTAGTTGAAGACTATCTAAAGTAAATACTTATTTTGGGATCAGATAGCATTGGTCTGTTTTCTCCCCTGCTTCCTTTCTGCCTCATTCATAGATTGTCCAAGGGCAGCAAATCTCCATGATTTTTTTTTTTAATATCCAGGTTCCCCTCCCCTCTTGCATAGAATACATCGATGCCATCTCGTATGTCCACGTTCATCTTGTTATATTAATTTTTCCCTCTTTTGTTTGTTTTTTTGTTTGTTTGTTTTGTTTCCAGTTGTCTAACGGGTTTTATCACTATAGTTTACCAAGTGAGTCCCATGTAGCATCAGTGGGCACAGGTCTTTATCCTCATTGCCTGCCTGCCTCCCGTCTGTGCCCTCGGGCGACCTCTGCCCTCCTTCCAGACTACGTTCATTATTACACCATTGGGCCGGGCATGTTGCCGTCATCTAAGATCCCTAGCTGGAAGGTTTGTGTCTCCCTCTCTCCTCTCCCTCTCCCTCCCCTTCATGCTTTCATTGCTATGATTGCCCTTCTCCTGACCTGTGGCAGTCACCTCGCGTTCCATTTGGTTCTCCGAAACGTCTTGCTGGGTAATATATCCCCCCCATTAGGGTTCATGGGTTTGGATGCCAGGGCCGGTGGGGAAAAGGTTGGTAGCTTGGAGATGGAAACCCCAGTATGGAGCTGAAGCTCAGGGGCCCCCTCTTAGTTGACTATTTGTATTTCCCCGCTTCAAGATTAATCACAAAGGTGTGGAATTCCAGTGAGCTCAGAGTAAAAGCAATTAGCAGGCAGAGGCTTGGTTCTCTAGTTTGGGAGGTCCCAGAGAATTCACTGTGTCATTTCTCCTGCCCCCAGATAGCTCAGAGATATCACTCTGCTTGCAATATCTTTGTGAGGATAAGTAATAATGTGTGGTTTAGAAAATGTCTTAGGCTGTCTTTAGGGTACTAAGACTTCATCTTAGACAGGAAGCGGCTACGCTCTTTAAATGTACCTGCAGGATTCTGTCTCTAAGGCCTGACTTGCTCACTTTCTCAGCCCTTCCTCATCTAAGAACTTAGACCCCTCAGTGCCCCTCTCCTGAAAACTAATGATGAGACAGGGACAATGGTTGGGTGCATTTGTAAAAAGGACAAAACAAAAAACTAAACTATTCTGATGGCGAGCTTATTAATAAAAAAATCCAGCTGGATTCTAATCTGAAATGGAGGCTTCAGAATAGAAGTCCTGATTACAGCTGTATCTTGACAAGTACAGGCTTTGAATGCAGAACCTGCCTGTGTGACAGCGTATCTGATGAAGATACGTTGTGCACACCTGGTCCTTAAGCGGCCAGCATACAGATGTTTTACAGCTGTGGTCAGAGATATTTCACTAATATTGCTCTGGGATTTATTAAGTATCTGCCTGAAACAGGCCAAAAGTCTTTAATTAGTAAAGTGTTAAAACCTTGAGAAATTACTGAGAAGGGTCCGCTGAGCTATGGGATCTGAAACACTGGGTTTTAACATGTTCTAAGGAATTAGGTGGAGGCCTTTGAGGGATGGGCGATGGATGGGATGATAGAGGAGGAGGAGGAGAAATAGCAGCAGCAGTAACATTAGTATTTATATAACACTGGAAGATTGGCAAAGTCCTTTTACAAATGTTATGTTATCCTCACAACCACACTGGGAGAGAGGAGTTATAAAATTTAATCCCCATTTTACAGATAAGGAAACTGAGGTAGGGTGGTGACTTGCCTTTAAGTGACTTGCCCCAGGTCACACATCTAGTAAATGCCTGAGGCTGGATTTGAATTCAGGTCTTCCTGAGTCCAAATCCAACTGTCTCCAGTATACCACTGAGCTCCCCTGAGTCATATTTTCTTGACCATCTTCCAAAGAGTGAATCAGGGGCTATTTTGATTTGGTTGATATATCCCAAAGACTCATTGTGAAGTTTGGCTGTAGACCCCCATAAAATTAAACAGTTAGGGCAGCTCCCCAGCTAAACAGCTTCTCACAGCATCTGTTTCATGTAGGACTGGGCTAAGCCAGGCCCATACGACCAGCCTGTGGCGAACACCTTACAACGCCGCAAAGAAAAGCGTGAGCCCGACTCCAATGGAGGACCCCCTGGCATTCCACCTGCACCTGCCGAGGAGGCTCAGAGGCCTCGGAGTATGACTGTTTCAGCTGCCACCAGGGTGATGGTCTATTTCTCATTTGCAGGTTGAGCATAGGAGTGACCCATTTGTTGCCCCATCCCCTGGCCCTAATGGACAGAAGTTCACCTCACCCCTGTGGCCTCGCCACTCGGAGCAAGGGCCAGGGGTAGAAGGAATGTACTCACTCCCTCTTGTCCCAAAGTTAGCACTTGTTGACCCAGGAGGAGGGTCGTTGAGGTAGCCACAAGGAGCTTGGCTTCTGTCCTGGTTCGGTCTTTTTGAGGCCGGTCTCTGAAGTCCATGGGCTGGATATACTCCAGTTTGGGAAGAGGGAGGCACTCTTGCTTTTAGGCTCTAAAATGATGATTTGAGCTTTCCTACAGCTCCAGCAATTGGAATCTCGAATTTTGCTTGTAGTTGCCTTAGAAAATTCCTTTGAAATTCCTGCAAGAAGAACATTCCTCTCCCAACCTTTTCCCAGGGTGGATGTGAAGGTTAGGCCCAGAGGTAGGGCCTGTGTGCCCCACCTGGCCTCAGCAGTTTGATTTCATTGCCGTGGTGTGTGTGTGTGTGTCTCTACCCTACATGCAGCCTGGAGAAGAGATGGAAGCTTGCGAGGAGCTTGCCTTGGCCCTCGCCCGGGGTTTGCAGCTGGACCCCCAGAGGAGCAGCCGGGACTCCCTGCAGTGCTCCAGCGGGTACAGTACCCAGACAACCACCCCATGCTGTTCGGAGGACACAATCCCTTCACAAGGTATGGAGGCAGGCCAGGGCTCCCCACACCCCCCATGCCTAAATTTACCTCTCTGCAGTTTCTCCCCATTATGGCTTCTCATGTTGCCCTCCAAGGTCAAAGAACACAAGTCTAATTACTCCTCCAAATGAGCTCTTTAAATACTTAATGAAAGATGTCACATTTCTTCTCTAGGCTATTTTATGTAAATAACTGACATTTACAGAGCGCTTTACATATATTATCTCATTTGAATCTCATAACAACCCTGTATGAAATAGGTACAACAGATATTGTCCCCAGAGATAAAGAGGTATGAAATGACTTGTCCAGGGTCACATATCTAACAAGTACCAGAGACAGAATTTGAACCTGTCTCCCTCACTCTTAAGTCTGACTGAAAAATTTTATCTCTCTTGTTAAATATTAATCTGCGAAGAAAAACAGGACCAATTTCCAAGACCATCCATAAAGATACCGATTCCTCCATATCCTCACTAATACCGGCTTTCATAATTTTTGGTATTATGGAAATTTCCCTTTCCTTTGAGCACCCCTGAATAACTTGATAGCCACATCTGACTATATATATACACACATTTGGTATATATATATATGTATGTACATTTGGTCTCAACAGCATCTTTAGATCCATACCCTGTTTCCTTTCTTCCTTAAGCTACCTCTTACTTACACATTTTTTTCTGACAGTTTGCTTAATGTACCAATTTTTTAACTGTTGGACCAGGTGAATTTGAGTCTGGATTGGTATTGTTTGTGATAAACTGTCAACCACCAATACCCTCCCTCTTCTTCAACCTCAGTTAGTATGTCCTTTATTCACCAAACTGGAACCATCAACCTTAATGTCGGTGACGGTGGACTTTAGAGTAATCTGCATTATCTTCAGTCTGAAAAATACTTAACTAGCCTATCTCTGCTATCACCACCGTGATGTTATATCTGATGACAGTGTGGAGCCATTGCTTTAAAAATACAAGTTTGGTACAGCTAGGTGGTGCAGTAAGTAGAGCACTGGCCCTAGAGTCAGGAGGACCTGAGTTCAAATGCAGCCTCAGACACGTGACATACTTCCTAGCTATGTGACCTTGGACAAGTTACTTAACCCCAATTGCCCAGCCTTCCCCCCTCCAAAAAAAAAATATAAGTTCACCGCTAGGTGCTACATTTTCAGTTTTCATTTAACGGCTTCACTGCCAACGACCTCATTTCTCTCCAGCCCTGGGCCTGTCCTTGTTGGGGCTTGTTGTTATTTTTTTCAGTTGTGTCTGACTCTTCATGACCCCATTTGGTATTTTCTTGGCAGAGATACAGAGTGGTTTGCCATTTCCTTATCTAGCTCATTTTACAGATCAAGAAACGGAGGCAAACAGGTGACTGGCCCAGGGTCACACAGTAAGTGTGTAAGGCCAGATTTGAATTCAGGAAGATGAGTCTTCTTGACTCCAGGCCCAATGCTCTATGCACTATAGCAGGTAGAGCAGGAGTCAGGAATAGTCTAAAATGACTTTTGTGGGATCTGCCCCTTGCCTGAAGCCACTCTGGCTTCTTTTAACCAGTAGTCAAGGTGTTGTAGAAAGAATGCCAGGCTTAGGTGTTGGGAGAGACCCATCTTACAGTTCTGTCTCTAACACATACTGCTCTGTGAAATGGGCGGGTGACTTAATCTGAATCTAAATGATCTCAGCTGTAAAACGGAAACGGTAATTTCTGTACTACCTCCTGTCTGGGTCGTGAGGCTCAAATGATGTATAAAAAGCGCTCTCTTAGTCTTAATGCAATGTCAGTTATTATTCAGTTTGATTTAATGGGGGTTAGTGTGGGTGTTACTTAGCATTTCATAGTAGTTATGATAGCGACACCTCTAAGGCAGGTTTAAGCTAGTTTTATGAAAGGAATTAGTGGAGAAGTGAAGTGTTTCTCAGAGTCCATTTACAGAACTGGGATTAGGATGATCAGCCTTTGAAGTCCTTACCCTGCTGAACCACACTTGTCACGGTGCCAGACCATCAGTAATTCCACATCCTTGGCTCCTTAGTTTGAAAGTCACCATCTTCGGTGTTCCTAATGCAAACGCTTTAATCAGTTTCAGATTATGATTATTTCTCTGTAAGTGGTGACCAGGAGACAGAGCAGCAGGAATTTGACAAATCCTCTACCATTCCGAGAAACAGTGACATTAGCCAGTCCTATCGCAGGATGTTTCAGGCCAAACGCCCAGCTTCAACTGCTGGTCTCCCCACTACCTTAGGACCTGTGATAGTCACTCCTGGTGTAGCAACCATCAGACGGACCCCTTCTACTAAACCTTCTGTACGAAGGGGAACCATCGGGGCTGGACCCATTCCTATCAAGACTCCTGTGATTCCTGTCAAAACCCCGACGGTCCCTGACCTACCAGGTATGCTGCCAAGTCCTCAGGGAGGGCCTGAGGGCCATGGAGAACACAGCCCAGAGTCACCTTCTGTGGGTGATACCACCCAGGGTGGCACTAGCATGCCCTCCTCCATGTGGAGTGGTCAAGCCTCAGTCAACCCACCACTGCCAGGCCCGAAGCCAAGTGTCCCAGAGGAGCAGAGACAGAGTGCTCCAGAAACGGAGGATGAAGAAACCGAAGGAGATCATTCAAGTACCACTAGCTCCCCTGGCCAGACCCCAGAGTGCAGCAACCCAGGAGATCTGAGCCCTGGGGATACCGTGCAAGGTGAAGATATGCTGAACGCCATTCGCCGTGGGGTCAAACTGAAGAAGACACTGACCAATGACCGATCGGCCCCTCGCTTATCTTAAGGTTTCTAAGAATACTGCCAGGGTCAGAGTGAATGGAAAATGAACTGTTTAATAAAACCTTAAATTTGTTTTGATTCATTCCAATCTATAATCAAACAAAAGATTTTGTAGGAAACTCAAAATTAGAGCATTGTTTTGAAAGTACTATATATCATAAAACAGAGAATTAAAAACATGCATAAGTAACCATCATAATCTTTATTGGTGTTTTAATTTGTAAATATCAACAACTTTCTGCATATTTTGTTCTTAAGTTTCCCTTTTAATTTTTCTGAAGGTGCCAAATCCCATAACTTTTTTATAAGCCTTTGTAAAATTTTAAATGCATAACTGGGGGAGGGAGAGGGTTGGGGAGAATCATAAAGTAGCAAACTTAAGCAAAGGGATTAATAATTGGCTTTTTTGCAAGCTTTTGTAGATGCATTGTGATAGTGTGGTTTCAATAAATTGGACTTATTTTAATGTACAAATAAAATGGGTAATGAACATGTCCTCATTTAAATATGTTTTGTGTGGAAAAGCAGGAGTAACTGGATGAAAAGCAATATAACAGATGAAATAAAGCTGGAAATGATACTGTGTTGGGCTGAGGAGGGAGGTAGGGTGGGAAACACCATTAACATATCAGATGCTGTTCCCTGAGAGTAGCCTGGTAGGTTGAATTACTGTTTGCTTCATGGTAAATACATCCGAAACCATACTGGATTGCAGTGTTTCTTTAGATAGGGTGTTTAGGAACTTCTCTGTTCTTTTCCCATGTTTCCTCTTGACCCCACACAGCAACCACTCCTAGTCATATGCATGCTGCTTCAATAGTGTACTTAGATTGATTTACTCAGTTTCTCCTCCGTCGTGCTCATGCTTTCATTGAGTCCAAATAACATCCAAAAGGGTAAGGCAGTTTTTAACATGTGAAAGCATTTAAAAATGATGACAGGGAGTTCTTAGGTAGAGTATCAAATGCCTTTTATGTACAAGTGCCCAGCAGGCTGGGTACATTGAGAAGCCCAAATATTTTGAGAATAGTTGAGTGGATTTAGCAAGGGTAACCAGCTGGGAGTTTAGCAACTTGGAAAAGGGTGTGTTCCATTTCAGGGGGCTTGTTTTTCTTAGACAGTGAATTGGCTTCATACTAAATACTGAAAAGGAAAGAAGTTGCATAGTCACTGGGAGTCTGACCACTACACTGTCTTTTTTGTATTCTGGGTGATCTATTTTTTGGGAATGTTATTTCTTAATTAAAAAAAGACTTTTGAGTTTTGTTTTTCAAGTGAAACCAATTTGCTGTAATAACCACCTTTTAAAGCCAGCAAGGTATGCAGAACTCGGGGCCACAGGGGCGGGGTTTAGACTGGGCTGGAGGGGGAAGAGGCTTGTCAGTGATTCAGGTTGCACACTTGGGACAGTTAACAGTTCACCAAATGAAGTTCTCAAAAGGGGGCTGCTGGTTTCCACCTGAATGCTGCAGCTTTTGTTGGCTCCAGTATCTGACTACATGATCATATGCTTTAATACATTACTGCATTGGATGTGAGACTTAATGTATCTGTACAGTCACTGTTCTATAGTAACACTTTACACTGCTGTGATTGCTTCTGACACTTTTATGTTATGGCTTAAAACAAAGGCATGTTTATTAGAAACTATTTAAACTTTACTTTCTTTGAAAAACAAGCTCCTTATTACAGAATATAATCAACAGTAGTGCCTGTGGTTCTAGCCCACCAATCTTGATTGAATAAAAATAGCTGATGCATTGTGCATATGATGCTTGATAGGTTTTGCTGAAGCAAAAACCATTGCAAGAGAATGAACATAGTAAAGTGGTATTTTAAACCTTGGAAATGAATGGATGTAACTGTACTGCAGTACAGCTTTTCACTTGTTTAGTTCTTAAACGTTAGTATAATCTGAAAAACAAATTTAATATAAAATGTTGCCAAATTCAGCGTAGAAAGAATGTGACAAAACACCTTGGATAGTTCTACTGTTTTGTGTTTTTGCATATTGTAAAAGCAGTGTCACAGCTAAAAATTTAAAAAAAAATGTTTCTAATGGTATAAATTATTGTTGTTTAGTTGCTAGTTTGTACTGAGAGTTGACCTCTCCCTGTGCAGTTTTTTGTTTTCAACTGATATAAATGAACAGTTGCTGTATTGTGTCACTCTTTTCCATTGTAACAAATGCTTCAGAATACATTACAAATAAAGAATGGCTAGAAAAATCCTGTATTTCACTTTATTCAAACCTTCCTAATTGTTCAAGTCATTGGCCAAAATTCATTTTAGAAGACAGCAAAAGAGTATAATAGATTGCAGTACTTTTATAAACCTGAGGGGTTTTGATTCTTTAAGCCCTTTTCAGATCCTCACCTGAAAAGTTAGCTATTTTTCCTTTTTTTGGAGTATGGCTAATGCAGAAATATTTTTGCATGAAAAAAAATAAAGTTTTGACATTTTAAAACAAAAAAAAAGTTAGTTGAATGTTTGTGAGCTTAATAGAAACTTAAACTAATTCAAGTTCTTATTTTCACTAACTTCTAACTGAAATTTGCCATTTCCTAAAATTATTTAAATATTCTGAGGAGTCCATAGGGCTTCCAGACTGCCAAGGAGGTCATAAAATTCAGCCAATTTAGCTTTGCAAAAAGAACTACCTTCCAAAGCTAGAATAACCATACATCTTATAAAGGTCCTAAGCCCAGGACAAAACCTGCAGCTGGGAGAACTCCGAGCATGTCCTACTATGCACAGGTTAACATCGTTTTCATTTATCCACAACACCATTGCCTCGTTTTTATAGATAAGGATAATGTAACTTTTCAACTTTGCAAACTTAAGTCGAGAGCTCAAACCTTTCCCTAGCTTTATAGTTCATTGAAGTTTGTATATACCAAACCTTCATTGCTAAAAAGCAGTAAAAATAAGCCTCCAAATTATAACCTACTCAATTCAAGCCTCAAAGGAAATTACTTTTTCTGTACAAGGAGAAGGCAGTTGTCAGTAATGTCAGTTTAGTAACTTTATTACGTCAAGTATATGTGCATCTACACGGTCAACATACACACTTGAAAATTTAAAGTGTGTGCTTATGTTACTATGAGGGGCGCTCTCGGGGCCTAGTGACAATATGCCACCAGAGTGGTGGCAAATGACCTTCTTTTCGTGCTGGAGGCAGAGCTTCAGTCTTAGGACCATCGAGTGGAGTTTCCTCCTTCAATTGCTGAACCTGTGCAATACACGAGGGGAAACTATGTTAAGAACAATTAAATGATTTTGACTGTGACAAAACTAATCAATACTACCAATATAATGAAAAGTGAGAGCTTTCCACAAAATTACCCCATTCTCAACATGTGGAAGACTAGGCCTTCTTTAGTTCCCTATTTTTTAGTTTTACATCCCCAGCAAGAATATTACTCATTCCATTAGATTTTAAAGAAAAGCATTTTCCCATTGCCAAGGAAGTAGCAGTACAGAGGACAATTGATGCCAATTCTGAAATTGTGACAGCATATCTCCATTCCAATTCCACACACTTCTCTCTTCCCTTATGCCACCAAAAAAATAGCATTTGTATAGCACTTTAAGGTTTGCAAGATACTTTATAAATATCTCATAACCACCCTGGGAGGTGGGTGGAATTATCACCCCCATTTTACAGGTGAAGAAAAGAAGGCAGATAGAGGTTGATTTGCCCAGGGTCATTTAAGCTACTACATGTCTGAGGCTGCGTTTGAACTAAGATCTTCCTGACTTCAGATCTAGCACTCTATCCACTACGCCACCAACCTTTATCTAACTGAGCACTAGAAAGTAGTGTTCGGCAGTCCGTTAATGCAGATGCCTAAACCTCCCTAAATACCAACTAGCAATACCCTGCTTTCCTTTGCCGTCTGGGTCCCGCAGCAGACACCTGTTGTATGACCATAAAACTGCGGGGACTCCTTTAGCTCTTCAAGCACCAGCGCAGTTATAGCGTACCCCAACATCATCACCAGGCAATGAGTCTGAGCTGTGGAATCATCAGAGATCCACTTCCTACATAAACTCCCTCCAAAAGCCCAATTCATTTTGGCTTTACTGCAACTATCTCTGCAAGGTTGCTACAGACAACTTGCCCCACTTGCCACAGCCCAAACCTGTACTCCTAAACACAATCACATGCAAAGATGAGGGGCAGAGCGAACCAGTTACCTTTCTTCTAGACTAAATATGAATGCTGAGGCACGTGCCACAAAACACTATTCTCTTGCAGACAACTGAAACCTGACACTCTACAACTTTTATCCATTATTCCTAGTTCAATTACATTTAAAATTTTTTAAGCACCTACCAGAGGTAGGTCAAGAGCTAGGTTGTTCTATTTTCATAGCCTAGCCCTGCAAATAGTAGCTCTTCTCCTGAATAAATATCCTCAGTCCCTTTAAGGGGTCTCTATGGCATGGGGCTCCAGCCAGTTCACCATTCTAGTCATTCTCCTAACAACACACCCCAACTTGTTAATATCCTTCTAAAATGTAACACCCAGCATGAAACACACCACTCTGGGACTGTCACCTCCCTTGTTCTAGACACTGCCTTAAGAGCAAAATTAACTTTTGGCTGCCTTTCTCCCTTACTCTGGGCTCAAAGGCCTCTGCCACCATCCCTCAAATCCTGCTGCTCTTTCAAAACCACCCCTGCGCCTCACCAAATAGCCCGACTAATTTCCTTTACTTGGAGAGGCCACACGGAACAGGTGTAAAGGGCAGTGAGCATGGCACTGCCAAAGCTGACCAGGATGGCCCTTGGGAGGATCTGCTGTGTGGGTGTCACAGCTAGAAAGGGGGAAAAGATAATTCATTCTGCCCCAGGCCAGTTCTCTGCGGAGGCAATGCTGTCTACTGGAAGGTGGGCTCTGTAGCCCGAGACCCTGGTGTGTTTACATCCTGCCTGTGATTCCTGCTACTTGGTGACTGTGGGGATACCACCTCCCCTCGTGGATTCAGTTTTCCCTTCTGTAAAAAAGTGAGCTAGACTCGGCCACCACAGCCCTCTCCTGATGAAATGAAAATATATGCAGATTGTAAGATTGTCTGTGTGAAACTGACAGTATCTTGAATGTGCTCAGACACCTTACACAGTGGTACCAAGGAGAGGGCTAGGTTTGTAGTTAAGAGGTGCTGAGTTCAAATTCTGGAGCCCTAACTTCTTAGCTGTGTGACCACAGGCAAGTCTCTTGATCTCTCCATGTCTTAGGTGCATCATGTACAAAATAAGGGGGTAAACTAGATGGCCCCCCATGGTCCTTTCCAGTCTTCAATCTATGCTCTTTTATGTTTACCACAAGAAGTCTGGGCAACAGTGGCTATTTTAATTGTCTTCCAAGCCCCTCTGCACGTGAATTCTATGAGCTCTATGTGAGCCACACATCTCCCCCTCCAGGGGCGCGTGCCCACTCACCTCACGATCCCAACTTTCCAAGCGCAGTTTCTTCCATTTCTCTCTATTGGCAAAGTAATCAGGGTACATCGCCTTCTCAGAGGGGTGCCAGTAGTCTAAGCACCACTCGGGAACCTGTCAGAAAAGGAATGGTAATAAAGAATTCATGGGCAAGGGTAAGGGCAGGGAGGGCCTCACTGGAGGCCTATGAGCAGAGGTGAGGTGGGCAGCCACTGTTAGTATGTTATAGCACAGACTCCTTTGAGATAGGGGTTGGACTAGAAGGCTGCTGAGATCCCTTCCGATTCTAAAATTCCATGACTCTCTGACACCGGAGGTAGGATGCTATCCTGCATTTATTATGGACTGCATCTATTCCATAGGAATAGAGGCAGAAGTGAAACAGAAGACCAAAGACAAATGAGAATGTCCAAGCGTATGGCTACTATGAGCAAAAGCTAGAAAATAGCCTTAAGTCAAATGGAATAAATACCATTCCATCTCCTACCTTCTATTCTCCAAAACTCCTATATTTGGTAAAAAGACCTTACAAATGCTAGTAACTTTAGTCAAGCCAAATAAATAACTTCAGGAACCTAGCAGTTAGTTAGTAATCTAATGGTTTTACTTAGGGAAAAAAACAAATCTCTTCCACATTGCAACTTTCCCCATCATGATTTCAATATATCACAGTCTGGCATAAGAAATTAAATGGGAATTTGAGGGGAGTTTTGTGGAAGCCAGAGACAGCATGCAAAGGCCAGTAGATAACACAAAAAGTTTACAAACTCAGAAATGCATAAAATATATGTATAGTATTATACAATATCAACCCATATTTTATAATAAGGTGCTTTAAACACCCCCTAAAAGAAAAAGAAAAAAATCAGATTTCTACTCTGGGACAAAGAGAGGCCAAAAAAGTTTACTCAAATTTTTTAGATCACAAGGTTGCTGCACCCCTAACTCCTACAATGTGGAAGGGATAACTGTATTTTTCTTTTCCAGATGAGGAAGAAAGGAGAGGAATTAATTTCTTTAAGAAAACCCTTCTATAAAACACATACTTCCTACTTCTGAAATCTAATTAGGGAGTAGAGTTATACCAAGGGTTCTGACCTACCTTGTAACACTCATATCTTTCATAGGAAGTGCCTCCAGGGGAATCAGGGAAGATATATGGCTGAGGATGCTGGTAAGCCCAAAATTCTTCCTCACCCTTCATAAGCAGTTTGGTGGCCTCTACCATATCTTTTTCATTCTTATGTTCTTCAAACCGAGCCCTCAGCAAACAAGCTTGGAATCGATATGCATCCCTGGGATAAAGATACAAAGATTAACATCTATAAAACTGTATCTCTTCAATTTGTTGCTAAATTCCTTTCCCTAAGGTGTATGTATTTCCACAAACCCTTTAAAGACTGGCACAAATTCTGTGATCCCACCACCCTGACACAGCAGGTAACAGACAGCAGCTTTCCTCCTCGAGAGAGAAAGCAGAACATAGTACCAACCATTTCCCATTAAAAAAAGGGAAAGTTAATTGCAAAAAAAAAAAAAAGTCTGAGCAAGTTTCCCTGAAAAATGTATAATATCCAAGAACTAGATGGAACTGATTCAAGTATAAAAGAACAAAAGTGGTTCCCTGATAAATGATCAAAGGATATGAACAGGCAGTTCTTGAAGCAATCCAAGTTATCAACAGACATGAAACAATGCTCCAAACCACTGTAACTCAAAATAACCACTTGAAATAACTCTGGGGTTCTAACTCATACCTAGCAACCTGGCAAAGATAACAAAGAAAGAAAAGAGTAACTGTTGGAGGCTGTGGGAAACTGAGGCACATTAGTGCACTGTTGGTAGAACTGTGAATTGGTTTGGCCATCCTGGAGAAGACATAGGATACTCTTTAATCCAGCAATTGCACTTGTAGATCTATATACCAGAGATCAAGAAAGAGAAAAGATGTTTACGTACAATAGTATTTAAAGCAGCCCTTTTTGTTGTAGTAAATAACTGCAAAGGGACCGATCAATTGGGCAACAGCCAAATTGGTATATAAATAAACCGGGTTACTGCATCTTAAGAAATGACAAAAGGGGTGGTTTCAGAGAAACCTGGGAAGACTTTTATGAATGGATGCAGTGAAATAAGAATCAGGGGAACATCTCATACAGTAATAATATGGTAAAGAAAATCAGCTCTGACAGACTGAACTCTCATCAAAGCAAAGCCCAAGGTGGACTCCAGAGGGCGGATGATAAAACATTTTATCTACCTCCTGACAGAGGGGTGACGGACTCAATGATGAAAAGGAAGCTAGGCATCTGTGGTCCCAGCCGATGTGTGGGCTTCTTCTGCTTGACTACACTTACGTGTCACAAGGATTATCTTTTTTTTTGTCATTGGGGGACTAGTGATAGTATAAATTCGGGGGTGGGGGTGGGGGGGCCGGGAATCAATACGTGGGAAGCCTGAGACTTTGGATGTCCGCTCCTTTAACTCCCTCCCAAGACCCTATTCCCCAGGTCCCAGCAGTCCGGGTCTATGTCACAGGACAGGGCTTCTGAACTTTTGAGTGTCTCGGTGAAGCCTATGAACCCCTTCTCAGAACAATACTGTTAGAAATAACGGATAGAATTACGAAATCACAGATTATTAAACAGAAAGATGCATTTTTTTTCCCATCCAAGTTAGCACAACTCCTAAAAGCAATCCACCGGCACCAGGCAGCCGTCGCAGCAAGAGGAAAGGGCTAACGGGGAAAGGTGCGTGTGGAGGTGAAAAAGGAGGCAAAGGAAAACGAGAGGGGATGGGAGCCGGGGCGGGGAGGACGAAGGTCGGCCAGTCAGTCAACAAGCCCTTCTCTGGGTCACAGAGTGTTGTCCTCCCCTAGCTTGGAACCCTCAAGGTGGTAGGCGGACTGTGGGCCTGACCCTGGGGATACCGAGGCCGCTTCCCCCCTCCCTTTCGCTCCTCCCCCCGACCCGGTCCCCACCTGTGGACTATCCAGGACTCGAGGTGGCGAAGCGCCCGCTTGTAGAGCCGCAGCACCTTCTGCTGGTGGGTCAGGAACGCGCCCGGGGCGCACAACGCCATCTCGCCCCGCTTCACCTTCAGCACAGCCGGTGGCCGCAAGGGCTTTCGGGAAACCGGAAGGTTCCGCCCCCTGACCCCGGTCTCCGTCGCTCCCTTTTTCTCATGCCTCCCCAGCCCCCGCCCCATTCCGGCCACTTCCGCTTCCGCCTAAGGAGAATTGAGGTTGCCGCCATGACTCGCTTCCCGTTCATCGGTAAGAAGGGTCCCTTTGGCCTCTGTGGGCCAGCCCGTGGCTCCGCATGCTTCTGTCCGAGCCCTTCCCTCCGGTCTCCATTCACAAGGAACGCGCGCTTCTCCCGATCTTCTCGCGCAGGCGGGGCGTGGCGGGGGGGCGGGGTGAGAAAGGGAGAACAGATGGGAGGGGGTGAACTCTGAACTCTGACCCGGGGTCGTCGCTGGCTGTCTATGTCTTCCCTCTGAGACTGCCTACCTACCTGCCCCTGTTGCTGAGTCGTTTCAGTCGTGTCCGACTCTCCATGACCTCATTTGGGGTCTTCTTGACATTACTGGGATGGTCTGCCATTGCAACTCATTTTACAGATGAGGAAACTGAGGCAAACAGGGTTGTAAAAGTCCCTTCCCCAGGCTCACTGGAGCCTGACTCCGGGCCACGGCGCCCCCTAGCGGCCCGCCTTCCTGCTCTTCTGGCTGTGTCTTGTTTGTACCTGGCCGTTTGCGCCTTGTCATTAGACGGTGAGCTGGAGGGCAGGGACCGGCTGTTGCCTTTTCTTGATTCCCCGGAGCAGAGTAAGCGCTCGGTAGAGGCCCGTTCAGTGATCGCCTTCCTCCGGGTCCTACGACAACGGAGCTCCCGCGGTACAGAGGCGTTCGGGCTGGGGAGAGAACGGGGCGATGGGGCGGCGAGCGCGCTGATGGGGCGCCTGAGCCGCTGCCTTTCGGGGGGCCACGAGCAAGCTCGGCAGGGCCGACCCTTAGCTGGTCCCGGAGGCCCTTAAAGATAGAACGATTAACTGGACGCCCGGGACGCGCGGCGCTGTAGGATAAGCACATTTACCGAGATGCTGTTGTGTCCTAGGTGTGGATGGGAGGCTAGCCTTTCCTGCATGGAACTTTCACCAGGTCACCAACCTCACCCAAGCCCCGATCAGCTTCTCTCCTGAAGTTGTCCTAAGAGCTTCCTCGTGGCTCTTCCTGCTTCCACTCTTCCCGTTCCACCACATCGTTCCCCTGCTCAAAAAACTCCAGGGTCCCTCTCTTACCTCTAGGAAAAAATACAAACTTCGAAGCCTGGTATTTAAAGCCCTCCATTCATACTGCCATATTTTAAACAATTATTCAATGGTAATATTCTGTTACCTTTCCAGAACACATTCCCTTTCACGAGGTTGAGTCAAACTGATCTGCCAGCAGTTTCTTAAATTTTTCATTTCATTCTACCCCCGTGCATCTGCGGATGTGCTTCGCATCTGGAATTCCTAGATCACAGCTCTTGACATTTGCCGCCAATCCAAGCTTTTTCCCTTGCCAAATTACTTTGGAGTTAGTTTATGCATATTATATTTCCCATAAGTTTTCTGAGGGCAGGGACTGTTTTATTTTGGTCTTTGTCTCTCACTGAGCCTTGTATCTAGAATAATTATAAACATTTTTATTGAACTAATGCTTTTAGTAACATGGTTTTGAAGGTAATGGATATGGCAAATGAATGGATGAAATGGTCGAATTCCTGGCATCCTGACTTAATGACTCCACGTTCTTAAATATAATCCAAGAAGAAATATATCCATTTATTTCATTCCGCAAAATTGCCAAAGACTGATTAAATGTAAATCATTCTTTGGAGGCTTAAAAAGTTATTTTTGGAATTTCCCGTCTAGTGATCATTCTATGCTAGCCTTTATATAAATAATCATTATTATATTTATATTCCTTTAACATATGGGAGACTATCCTAGTCTCATTTCTCTGAAGAGAGTATTATGACACTTTTAAAACATTGCATATCTTAAAACCTGTGTATGATGGTACTAAAAGAAAAGGACATCAAAAGCATAAAGTCTATCAAAAGCATATATGTTAGCAAGCTGTCTTTACCTAGTGACCAGCTGTAGAGCAACCTGAGTCAACAACTTCCTCATACATCTCTTCCCTTCACAGACCATCATAGAATTTAAAGGTGGAAAGGATCTTAAAGATCTTCTAGGCCAGGGCTTCTTAACCTTGTTTGGCTTGTAGATTCCTTTAGTAGTCTGTTGAAACCCATAGACCCCTTCTCAGAATATTGTTTTAAAGTAGATCAAAAATAAAATACATAGATTACAAAGCAAACCACTTATATTGAGATAAAAATGTAATTTCTATTTAATCATCCAAGTTCACAGACCCCCCCACCCCGAAATCTTTCCACAGGTTCACTCCAGATCCAATGCTCTTCCATCTTCAACATTCTGTGTTCACCCTCTTTCTGTATTTTTTATTTATAATTTAGTTAAGTCCATCCTGGGCAGTGTTTTGCATCCACACACATCCACCTTAGTCCTCTTCTAGTTTTTGCCGAATAAGTTACCTCAGCCAAATTTCTGTCCCTTACTGTTTCTCATCCAAATTGTGGCTGCTAAAATAAGAATTGTGTTAATGATAGTACTTGTATCAAGGAGAGCTGTGAGCTTTAAAGTTAGATCAGATTTAATGAACAATCTGTGCATCCATCTTCTAAAGCCCTTGAAGGTGCCCAGAAATGTGTTTATCCTCTCTAAAAATGTTTCCTTATCTACCTTCTAAATAATTTAGCCTCTTTAAGTACTAGGATTCAAGATAAACTATTTCCTACTCAACGTCATTTTTCTTTTTAAATTATTAGTATTACAACTTGTTTCTTCCTGAAAATATAAACTATTTTTCTACATTCTGAGTCAAAAAGATTGTGGGAATCTAGCCAGCATTTACGAGGGGAAAGGAAAGGATTAAGTATTCATATATAATACCTACTATGTGTCAGGTACTGTGCTAAGTGCCTTTCACAAGTATTTTCTCACTTGATCCTTGTAGTATCCTTACATCGTAGGTGCTATTATTATCCCTATTTTTCAGATAAGGAAATAAGGCAGAAAAAGTTAAGTAACTTGCCCAGGGCCAGATTTGACCTTATGTTTTCCTGACTGCAGGACCAACTCTATCTGTTGCATCACTAGCTGCCTCTGTTATAATAAAGATTTTTTGGGAGAATACAGTTCAAGTTTCAGAAATAACTTTGGAACACAACTTGCTTATAGGTGGGCACTTCCTGTATTTTGTTTATTTTTCAGGAGGTAGAACCAAGATGCCAGAGTAGCAGGAAATAGTACAGTGAGATTCCCCCCCAAACTCCTCCAAACAGAGCTAGGAAATGCAACAGACCAAATCCTGATTGAGAAGTCTCAAGAAAAAAGGCACAGAGAGTCATTTTTTAATCCCAGGTCAGCATAGGAGACAGACAGAAAACTGCTGGAGACTAGGTCTAGCTAGGAGCATGCCTGGCAAAAAGCACTCCATCACAGAGGGAGAGGTTCTACATTAGGGCAAGACCCAGACCCATATCAGGGCAGATGGATGAAAAGTGCTGACTGGCAGCTTTGTTGCATACCACTTCAGTTCCAGGTTATAGATCCTGGCTGACTGAGAAGGGACATGTGCTCAAGGGTGGCATTCCAGGGTAGGGAATGGTGTAAGCCCTTAGCATTGTACTGAGAAGGAACATATTCAGAAGCAGCAGAAGTGTGACTCTGACCTCAGGAGCAGAGCTGGTTCACAGTTCTAGCTTCTGTCTAGACTGAAGCTTGCAGAGGAATAATCAGTATAGGAATCATAGACATAAGGGAAACTTACAATTCTGTCACTGAATCCTCAGAGCTTCCCAGCTGGCTGATAATGGCAGAACTCAGCAGCAGTATACCATTGCTCAGACCCAGCCTCAGGTCAATAACTTGAAGAGCTTAGACCAGAAAGGTAGCAGTCAGACTTTGCCCTGGATCAAACCACTTTGATGGTCTGAAAGCTTATAGGTCCCCAGCCTGAATTATTCCTGAGATCGTATAATAATGTAAGAACAATGATACTTGCAGCACTGTGGAGGTGTAAGGCCAATAACATCAGCACACAGGAGGAGGGCTGCTAACACAGGCTCTTTGATCTTCTTTTCTAAGGAAAGCAACTTGAAGGGGTTTACAATATCACTTTAACTATACACACACACACATACACACACACACATATATCATTCACTTAGTTCAGGGGGAAAAGCACTCTGAACTTAAGAGAAATCACAAACAAATTATATAAACAGCAAATAACACAGATCAATAGACAGGGCTTCTAACTACCTGTCCATAGCAATATACACATAGTTACCAGAGAGAAAAGCACCAACATCTGGATTTTCAAAGCCAGGGAGCTCCTTAATGGCCACCGAGAATCTTGTCTGGCCAAATCATGGGAACACTCTTCCAGTGAGTAAGCCCCAAAGCAAAATGCTAACCTCAGAGTATATATACACTTCTTCAGGGTCAGCCCACAGAGGACATCACAACCATGTGACTGGAACTCCTATGACTTAGGCTTTCTTGTGACTTAAGCAGGTCATCTAAGACTTGATTCAAACAAAGGCAAGTCTCAGACAAAGGCATTTGATTACCTTAGTGCTGAGGAGAGCTAGAACTCCAAAAGAAAAAAGAGCAAAACAAAAAGCCCCACTTTGCTTGCCATTACAAATAACAACACTCAGTACCTCAAGAAAGCAACAGTAGGACAAGCCCAGATCTTCCCTTCAGAAGTGCCCATCTGTCTGATGTCAGGTAGTAAACTGGAAAATGAGTAAACAAACCAAATAAACAAAAAGAACCCCCCCCCCCCATAAAAAGCTATGATGGTGACAGGGACGCCCAAGATGCAAACCCAGAAGTGCATGATTCCAAAACATAGGCAAACAAAGCCTCAAAACACAGACAAACACACACACACACACACACACACACACACACACACAACTTTGACAAAAATTCACCTAGAATTCCTGGAAGAGATGAAGCAAGAGTTTTTTTTAAAAGTGAAAACAATGTTTTCGCTTAAATGAGAGCACTAGAAATGTTTCATAGATAACACATGGGAAATTCACCTAGAATTCCTGGAAGAGTTGAAGCAAGAGTTTTTTTAAAAAGTGAAAACAATGTTTTCTCTTAAATGAGAGTACTAGAAGTATTTCATAGATAACACATGGGAGGCACTGGAGTTTTTGGACTCCAGCCTGTAACAGATTCACTCTTGATCTGATCAGACAGGAAGGACAAGAAGACAGCTTCAGAGGGGTTAATAATTTTACTTTATTCTAGTCTCATCTTTTTAAGAGGGAGTTGCTGATAATGGGAGCACCAGTTCCTACAGCATTCCCTGATGCACGTAGAGGCGGGCAAGAAGTGGGAACAACTACCCCACATGTCCATGGGGTCAGTCAAGACAGAGATAGCTTATGTACTCCCCTAAATCCCCTAAAGCTTCAGTAAGGGTTGGTTGAGGCAGGTACATGCATTCCTCTATGCATTACCCAAATCCCAGATGGGTTCCTCTGTGGATTCCCCTATTTGGTTTCTCCACTCACTGACCAGTGCCTACTTGCTTTATAGGGCAACAGACAAAGAGGGCATCTTGCCAACATTAAGTTCACAGGTTAGCTTCAGCAATATCATCATTCTGTGAAACCGTAGTAAATATCACATTGTGTCACCCCTTATCTTATAGTGCAGCCTCAGTAGGACTGCCTGTTACTATGATTCTAAGAATTACTATCTAGGGCAGGGCTTTCCAATCTTAGGTTTTTATTGAAACAACAGACAATATATTTTGATTTGCCATTTAAGTGAGAGCTCTGCCAAACCTTGGCTTCATTTACTAAAGCATTTATGTAAATTTCTATGCTTGTAGGCAGGCCACATTTTGGACAGCCCTGATCCAGGGTCCTTGGGGCTATTCTGGGAGTTATTATCTAAAACCTGGAAACTAGACATTGCCGTGGCCACGGATCCTGAGAAACTAACCTCTAAAAAGGATAGCAAACTCTTTTTTACATACAAAAAAGAACAATGAAAAAGAAATGAGAGATGTGGGAGAAAGAATTGGAAAGGGAAAGCCTTGCATAAGAAACAAACTGCCTGAAAATTAGGACAGACCAAATAGAAGTCAATAACGTCATAAAACAACAAGAAATATTAAACCAAAGTTAAAAAACGACTGAAAAATGGAAGAAAATGTAACATACCTCATAGCAAAAAACAACTGACCTAGAAAACAGACTGAGAAGAAAAAAATTTTAAGAGTTATTAGATTGCTTCAATACCATGGTCAAAAAAAGAGGCATGTTTCAAAAAATCTTTAAAGAAAACTTAGAAAAAGAAGGCAAAGTAGAAATAGAATCCATCAGTCACTTTTTGAAATAAACCTCTATGTAACCAAAATCCAGAGCTTCCAGGTCAAAGAAAAAAAAAATACTTAAAGCAGCAATGAAAAAAAAAAGGCAAGTAAGAATCACTCAGGATTGCAAATTATTTAGCAGCCACCACTATAAAAGAGCAGAGAATTTAGAATAAAATATTCCAGAAGGCAAAGGATATAGGCTAACAGCTAAAAATAAATTACCTAGCCAAACTACATATGATAGCAGAAAAAAGGGGACCTTTCATGAAATAGAGGACTTTCAAACATTCCTGATGAAAAGACCAGAGCTGTATAGAAAATTTGAAGTTCAAACATAAGAGTGAAAAGAACCATAAAAACAAACCTAAGAGTTAAGAGAACCATAAAAAAGTAAGCGCAAGCTGTCGATAAGGGACTAAACAAGGATAAATTACTTACATTCACATGTGTGTCCCCTCTTAATGCTGTCATCATCAGAAATCATAGAGGGAGTCTAATTAGATAAGGCCTAGGAGTTATTCTGTTACAATTTAATGATGTTAAGAGAAAATTGGAAAGAAAGGAAGAGGAATACACTGGAGGTGTAAGGAAGGGAAAAGGTGGTTAGGGAAAATTATCTGATATAATCAGAGTTTGTATAGACATTCAGATAGACAAGAAGGATTGGGGTGGGAAACAGCTGACTTGTCAAAAGAAGGAATAATACACACAGAGTTGGATATGTAAATACGTTTCACTGAGTAGGAAAATAGGAAGAGGGCAGAAGGGAGAATTAGAACAGTATATTGAGGGAAGAATTAGTTCTAAGCAAAACGAATTCAAAGGATTTACAAAAATACTTACAGTTCTTTTTGAGGTGGCAAACAATGAGAATATGGAGTGCCCATAACTTGGGGAATGGTTGAATAAGTTATGGTACATAAGTGTGATGAGATATTACTGTGTGGTAAGAAATGATGAAGGGAATAGTTTAAGAGAAACCTGGAAAGACTGATATGAACTGATGCAGCATGAAGTGAAAAGAACCAGGAAAACAATTTATTCAAAGTTAACAATATGGCAAAGACAGGAACCTTTGAAAGAATAGGAATTGTGATCAGTGTAATGACCAACCATGACTCCAGAGGGCTAATGACGAAACATATTATCTGACAGAAAAGAATATTTCTTACATTAATAACCAATTATTAAATTAGGACTAAGGGTTTTTTTTTTTCCCTTCTATTTCCTCATTCAGAAATCAGCCCCTGTAGGTTATTCAGCCAGCTTCTGAAGGACATTGCTGATAGATGAGATTGCCCAAATCCTTGGGGTATGTGCTTTTCCACCCAACTACAAGACCTTAGGAACCGAATCCAAGTCTAAGCCAGATCTTGCCTTTAGGAAATAAGCCTCTGTCTGTCCTTAGAAACTTCCGTTAGAATTCAGGGTGACCCAACTTAGGAGGGGGAAAACCAACCAGCAAGGTATGATGAATCCTTTTGTCCAGATTGCTAGAGGCCACTGAGTCTCATGATTAGGTCACATTCTCCAAAGAAACAGCTGAAGACTTTTGGCCCACCTCATTAATATGTTCACCCTCTCATTGATTGTTAACCAATCAGAGTTGATTTCTACCCTCAGGGATATGCCCTTTTCCAAAAGCTTTTTAAACATTCAGTATTCTTCAGGCTTCCCAGAGGGTCAGCTGACCTCAATTTGTTAATTATTTGTTAACAATAGTTAATAAAATTTATTATAAATTACCCAGAAAGTCTGTCTCAGAAATTTTCACTTGTCACATACCTACCTCCAGAAAGAGGTGAAGAACTCAGTGCAGAATGAGACATGGCCATTGTGGAAATTTGTTTTGCTTGACTATTTGTAATAGGGGTTTTGTTTTTCTTTCTCAATTAGGTGTTGGGGCAGGATGATAAAATAAAATGTAGTTTAAATATATTTATTTTCATTTTTGTCATCTCAAAATTATCTCAAGAAAACTTGAACTCTTTCAAATCATAGTAATCATCCCAAAACTGACAAATAATTCCCCATTTTTATGTTCACTGAAGGAGAAAAGCTTTGCAAAGTTTCTTCTAGGAGAAAGCAATTTTTAATCCTTGGAAATACTTTTTGCCAGCTGCTTTTCATTATCTTTTCATTATTAGTGCAAGAATTCAATAGGGATCTTAAAGGTAAACAGTAAAAAGCAAAACATTTTTTTAAATTGAGTGGATTGTATCACAAATCTAAAATACTTACAGACTTTTGGCTGAGCCAGACATCTTGAATGTTAAATTCTAGACCAGAATATGCTGTGATATATTATACTTTCTTGGTTTTTTTTTTTCAGTCTTTTGACTTTGTTTTAATATCTCTTGTTGTCTCGTGGAGTCATTGATTTCTGTTTGGTCCATTAGAAATTTCAGAGAATTGTTGTTTGGGCAAGGTTTTGTACCTCTTGTGCCAAACAATTACTTCCCTTTCTAATTCTTTGTCTTGTCACTTTCTTTTCTATTTTTTCCATCTAACACTATCACTTCACTTACAAAATCATTTAAACTTTTTTTAAAACTCTTGTTTTATGTCTTTCAAGAACTTTAATTGAATTTGTGCCCAAGTTGTGTTTTGCTTTGACGATTTGCTTCTAGATGTTTTGGAATCATTCTCTTCTGTATTTGTTTCTTGAGTGTCCCTGTCACCATAATTACTTTTTATGTTGAGATTCTTTTTTTTTTTTAACTTGCACATTCTTCCAGCCTACTATCTAAGTTCATACTTTTTGTTAGGTGACTCTATATGTATATATATGGGTATTATCTTTTTGCTTTCTCAATTGTGGAAGGGAGGGAAAGGATTCAGAATAGAAAATAAAAAAAAATTAAAAACAAACTTTTATGTTGGGAATGTTTGGGCTGGTCCTGCACTGCTTTCATGATATATTGAATGTTGTGTTATTCTGTGTTCTGAGAGACATCTCAGACTGGGAACCCGAAAGCTTCCAGTGCTCCAAAGTGGTCAGAAAAGTCTGATTCTGCCCTCTCTGGTCTGTAACTGCCTGACTTGGGTTTGGATCTGAGTAACATGCCCCGTTTAGAGTTTCAATAGATGCTGCTAGATTCAATCACTGTCAGCCTGCTGGGAAAACTATGATAGTGCCTCCCTTTGGTCTGGGATTTGTGACCTGGTTATATTCCTTTTTAGGCTTCAGATTGGGCTCAAAGGCAGAACTGAGACCCAGCTCTGCTCCTGAGGTCCAAGGCACATAGTTGCTGCTTGCTTCTGAACTTGCTTATCGCTTGTACACAGCCTAGGGCCTGTGACCCTCTCCTCCCCCTGCAGAATGTCATCCCCAGGCATAGGTCACCTCAGTTGGCCCTGGATCTGTGACTGGGTAGTGAGTTACAGAATAGCCAGACAGCACCTGTTCCTGCACCCTGTATAAGTTTAGGCCCCTCCATACTGGATCTAGGACCCCCTCTTGTCCTGGAGCACAGCCTCTCCCTGAACTAAAATGCTCCAGGCAATGCATTTCTGGACAGACCTCATCCCTGTTAGCCACAGACTTCTTTATCTCCCTATGCTAACCTGGGCTGGAAAGCAAAAATTTAAAAAAAAAAACTTACTCACTAATTTTCTTTCCTTAGATTTCAGGATTCAGTCTGATATATTTTCTAGATCTGTTTGGAGGGAGAAAGAGCTTGCTGTATTCATATCTGCTAAACATGCAGGCCAGTCGAAGAATTTCCAGCGCTGGAGAACAATGTAGGGTTGCCACTGGGCACTCTCCTGCTTGTCACATGACTTGCAACAACCAACCATCGGTCTGTCTCTAGTCTAACCTATCTGTGGCCAGAAGTTTAGTCTGTTTTATTTTTGGCCCCTACCTACTGCCAAGTTGTGCAGGTCTCACCTAAGCAGCAAGGTCCTACTTGATGAATTCAGTTCATTTCAGCAGGCATTTATTAAGCATCTGTGCTACAGGCACTGTGTACTGGCACAAAGACTATAGGCCCCACAGTCTCTGACTTCAAGGAGCACATATTTTACTGCAGAACAAAACATGTTAATAAGTAAATACAAGATGATTTAAGGAGAGATCAGTAGGGGCTTCCTATAGAAAGTAGCACCTGAGCTGAGCCTCAAAGAAAGCTCCAGATGCAGAGTGGTAGAAGTGAGGATAGAACGGAATGTCCAGGGCCTAGAGAAGAAGCCTTGCACAACAGAGGTGGACAATGGAATGTTGAGGTCTGGGAAAAGCAAGGAGCTTAGACTGAGGAGAAATCTGCAAAAGTAGAAGGACACTGGATTTTACAGAACTTAAAATGACAAGCTAAGGAGTTTGCACGTCATTCTAGAGGCAATAAGAAACACTAAAGATTTTCAAGCAGAGAAGCAATGTAGTCGAGACAAAGGAATGATGTGCTTTATGAATGAAACTACAGTAGACTAGTGGATAAGAAGAGATGTCTGTTAGGAAGCTCCTGCAGCATTTCCTAGGTACACAGCATGAGATTTCAGGGACTCTTCTGTTTTCAGTTGTTCTGGAGTTCTCATCCAGCCCTACCATCACTTTCTTCTATATTGCGAGACCAAGAAATACATTCTTGTCCCCCCACTGGGATCCATGCTGGTTTTTTGTTTTCGTTTGTTTTTTCCTTATTGTTTGTCCTTAGTTCTTGAAGAGGGCCAATGACATCACAAGGGTGATGTCTTGACTTGCTTGTGAATTGGATTTAGATGATGCAGAGTTGCAAAGTCATCAGCCTCATTCTTTCCTCCAAAGTTATCTAATAGTTTGAATGTTATTCCTCCCCTCAAAAAGCTTTTCTGGTGCTTTTGCCATCTTAATTATTTATGATTTCTCACTTCCAGGTCTAAATCCTATGATTCTACCTTATAAGGGGCAGCTAGGTGGCACAGGGGATAGAACGTTTGGCCTGGAGTCAGTCTGAATATTAGTTAAGCTCCTACTATGTGCCAGGCACTATGCCCAGTGCTGGGGATGCAGAGAAAAGCAAAAGACCTTCTCTGCTCCTGAGGAGCTCACAATCTGGTGGGAGAAATACCATACAAATATGTACAAACAAGCTATATACAGGATAAATCGGAAATGAGAGAGAATGCACTAGGATTAAGAGGGGTCTAGTAGAAGGTGGGATTTTAGTTGGGATTTAGAGGAAGCCAGAGAAGCCAACAGGTAGAGATGAGGGAGAGTTAGTACATGGAAGCTAATATAAATTAAAAATTATTATATTTTTGTTTTAGTATTATGCTGTTCTTACTGTGCTTAGTGAATTGACAACCAGCTGGTGGAGTAGGTAGAATTGTGGACCTCAGGTCAGGAAGATGTAGATTAATTGAACTAGCTGCAAGTCCTTGAGCAAGTTGCTTACTTTCTTGCCTCAGTTTCCTCAACTGTAAAATGGGGGTTCCCAGGGTTGTTGTGAGGATCAAATGTGATAATATTTGTTAAGTCCTTAGCCCAGTGTCTGAAGCATAGCAGGCACTATATAAATATTTTCAAAACTAATGTTCACTAGGTATTCATCAACTATACTTTATAATTTTGAGACTTTCTTAGAAGGTAAACATTTAATATTCAGTTAGCTTTTCTTTTGGGTGGATCATTTTACATCTTTGTATGCTCCCTTTTGGCCTTGTAGATACATTCTACTCCACAAATGTTACTTAAAGGCATTTTGCCTATGGGGAATACAGAGATGAAGAGGACATAAATAGCCCCTTTCGTCAAGGATCTTACAGGTTAGTAAGAAGGATAAAACTAGCACAGATAGTAAGTCAGGATGTGATTAGTGCCATAAGAGGAACAGAACGTGTTCTGTGAGTTCAGATTGAGGAAGGAGAGATCCCATTTGAAGACCTAGGAAGGTCTTAAGGAGAATTTGGCTCTTGAAAGGTGGTAAGGAAATGGATGAGGTAGACTGGGTGAAATTGGCTTTCCCAGAAGAAGGAGAACAAAGACAGTCAAAAAAGCAGGGAATAAATAATCCATTGTTGAATATAGATTATATGTCGGTTAATAATGGGAAAAGAGGCTTAAGACCACATTATAAAGGACCTCAAAGACCTTCTTGAGAAGTCTGAACTTTATTCAGTAAATGGAAGTTAGTCATTAAAGGTTTTTGTGCAGGCCAGTCACATAATCAGAGGCTAAGCTTTAAAATTAATGGGAAATGGTGCAAATTGACTTGGGGGCAGAGAAGAAATTGAATGTGAAGAGGTAATTAAGCTATTTGAATGGTCTGGGTTAGTTACTATGAATGAACTAAGATGGTGGACATGGGGGTGGAAATGAGACAGACATGGTAGATATAGAATTCACAAAATAAAGCAACAGCTTGGAGATAAGGAGCAAGGGAGAGTGTTTCTAGATTGTGTAACTTCAAGAACGCGTAACTTTATTTATGTACCTTTATGTATTGTTAACTAAAAATAGTATCTCAAGTCCATGAGACATTGCCTTGCAACTAGATTTATTACAGGAGAAATGAAGATGCATGTGGAACCCCAAGCAAGCACAAAGTTTACAATTCAAACAGAAGCTTACATATTTATGAAATTACAACATGGGGAGTAGGAGAAATAGAAATCTCCATCTAAATGGGAGTGGCAGGGAAGGAGAAATAGCAATAATCAAGATGGCAAAAGAAGTGTTCTTTTCCCTTGGAAACTGCTAGACTTTGAAGATAAGATGGTCTGCTTATCTGCAAGGGTCCAAGCTGCCACAGAAGGTTCCCAGTCTAGTGCAGACTGATTGGCATATGTCTTGACTCTCAAAGACACACCTTGAGTCCAGCTTGGGATGCAAACTACAAATTATCTCAGTTCAGGGTGAGGCCAGGGCCTCGTCCTTGACATATTCAGGGTCTCTTGCATACTCTGTGTCCAGTGTTTCTGGAAAATATAGCAACTCAAAAAGACAAATACAGGGACTCCTTAACAGTATCTACATAAGATTCATGTGTCTAACTCCAGTCCAAATTATGGCTCTCTTGTACAGTATAATCAACCAATTATCATCTTATGGTACAGAGTTAGAGCCAGTGGTTGGAAATTAAAGGGTGGCAGATTTCAGCTCAAAATAATTCAATTCAGAAAGTATTTATTAAATTCTTACTCTGAGTACAAGAAGAAGCTTATACTCAAGATAAGTAAGGAAGATACAGAGAACTCCTAGTTGTCCTCGATGAATTCAGGTCACCTAGGCTGGATGACCTATAATTCCAGCTACTGAAAAACCAGGTAGAAAGGATTTGAAAATGAAAGTAGTGCCTTAAGAGTGGAGGAGGACCCTGATCTTTGGGAATAGTAAGAGAACAAACTATATAGACCAATGACCTTGACAGTGATTCTTGGGGAAATTCTTTGCAAAGATTTTTTTTTCAACTAACAGTTTTCACCAACCAGGACTGTAGTGCCAGGACATTGTACTTTTAACATCAAAGTCCTGGCTGTGCTTCTAGGGAGAGGGACTAGACTAGACGTGTGATTTCACTGGGAATATATATCTTTTACTGATGAGAGGACTAAGGAAATGGGTTTTTTTTCTCTTACTTCTTCATAGATAAAGCCATTTTTTTCTTCCTAAAAGGATAAGATAAGAATTAAGAACTGGACCTGTGATTTATCGGTATAAGGAACCTGTGGAAGAGGAAACTCTCTACCAATGCAGATCAGCACCTTCTCTGCATCTTAGTCTTCTAAGTGTTGCCAAGAGCTAGAGTCTGTAGACTATGACCTGTGCCATCCATTTTTGTACAGCCTGGGAACTAAGAATAGGTTTTGCATTTTTAAATAAAATTTTATTATATTAAAAAATGTGAAAGCCATCTTATATCTCAGGATGAACAAAAACAGAGCTCACAGAGATCATCTAAGAAATGTTAACTCTGAAAAATTAAAAAAAAAAAACAAAGAGCTCACAAAGGTTATAGGCAAAAAGCCTTCTCTATTCCATTAGAGGAGGGAAACCAGATACACGTTCCAGGATCTCCTCTAGGAGGAGACCCAAAGTATCGAGGCTAAGCCTTGATATTGATTAATTGGCAGAATAATTAATTGAGGTGCAACATCTGCCTGAACAAAGGGAACGTAGGCACAGTTCTAGTACGAAACCCGGAGACATTGATTGGACGAGTATAGCACACATGGCCAGAACCTGGTCTGCTCTAGAGATTGGTGGGGGGGTAGGGGGGGTTTAGGAAGTAGTTTATGTGGTTTCACAGCAAAAGAAGGCAGGAGAATAGGAGGAGTGCAGAGGGCCGGCGCAGCCTCCATCCATTTGGGGCTGGTATGAGCCAGTCTGAGCCACCCCTGTGGCTGCTGGCACAGCAGAGATGTTCCAGGTTCACCCCATAGATACTGTGAAGGATCACTGATATGTCAAGTTCGAGCAACACTCATTCTGTTTCCTGATTGGCTGATTTTTAATCTCCAGGTTATTTCATCCTCTCCTCGATAATAAGGGAACTCAAGCAAATCAAGGTGATTAATAAACTCCTTATTCATTCCATTTCTACACTACATAAAGTAGTGGCTAAACAAAGGAACAAGCAGTGAGGTATAACTGTGGCAGTGAGGGGTAATAGCAACAGTGAGGTAAATTTGATTCATAGCAGGACTTCATGACTGGAATGTGGTTCCTGCAGGTGCTTGTGCGAGCTCAGGGACCATCCAGGGCTGGTGTGAAACAATTATAAGATTTTGCTGCAACAGAGTTCATTCAGAGGCTGTCATTATGACAAGTTCAGGACATAGCTTGCTTGCTGGGCCTTGGTTCTGGAAAATAGGGTGTCTCCTAGCAGTAAAAATGGAGGAGTGAAAAGAGAGGGGTGGTCTTGCATGGGGATCCTGACATTTCTCCCTTTGGCCAAAGAACCTCTCCTTTTCTGACCAACAAAGGAGCCTTTAGTGTGGGTGGACAACTTCTTCCAATGGTTCTAAGGGGAATAGCAGTACGGAAAAACACTCCTGCCTATCCTTAGCTGGGGACTGATCAGGTGTAGGGGGAAATCAGGGAGATGGTGACACCCCACTAAGAGGGGAGAGGAAGAAAAGCCCAGAGTCACACAGTTGCTAGGACACAAAATAGTGAGTTAGTGAAGGAGTGGAAGGCCAAACAGGAGGAGAAGTAAAAGGAAAAGCAGCAGGGGGAGGAGTGAGTACACCTAGGTTCCTGAAGGGAGAAAGCCTTTGATGGAGATCCGGATGTCAGAAGGCTGCCTCCAGCTGAGATCGTGGAGCCACTGGGCCTGCTTGTAGGTTTTCAGGATATTAGTTTGATGTGGCAGGTGGTGTTGGTGACAGGGCACAAGCCTCCCTCTTTGGAGAGGAGGTAATCAAGGGCTAGTAATCTAAAATGACATTAGCGAGTGAGTTCAAGGAGGTTGTAAAGCCACTTAGGGCTTCACCAGTCCCTCGAGAAAGAATGGATAAACAAAACCTCCCAATGAGGCGGCAGGCTTGCCAAGTAGGAGTCCTAGGGCTTGTTTTGCTGGTTTAGCTCCCTGAGTTTTGAGATATGCATAAACAAAAAACCCAACCATACGGTCCCAGCGGAAGAAGATACGAAGGCTGGTATAAGCCAACTTATCTCCAGAAATTACAAAGGAAAACATGATAGAGAGGGAGACAGTTGTAAATGTTGTGATATCAAAGACAGCAGCTAAGAGGGCAGACAAGTGGGAAGGTGGAAGGGAAGGGTTACATTGGGCCCACCTAGAGGTGGAAAACTAAGGACAGCTTTGACAAGGGTGATCGTAGAGGTAGCGGAAGCTGCAAGAAGCCTCCTTGGTCAAACTGTATTCAGTAAGATTGAAGCTTTGAGCTGGTAATGCTGAAAGAAGAGTGTTAGCAGAAGAGGTATTCCTGGAGGCGACCATACCAAGCAGGGACTCAGCAATAGCAATTTGAGGGGAGGCAGGCCCAAGATGATCCTGACAACTGTATACAGAGGAGATCCATGCTGAAGGTATCACAAGAGGATGCTGGGTGATTGAGTCACAAAACATATGAAGGAGGGAAAGACACCAAACCTTGGAAAAAATCTTGGACGTAGTTATTAAGAAAACAAAACTGTCCAGCCAATCCACAACTCTTCTTCTCCACAGTAGTGTAATGAGATATTTATTTAAAGCTTTGCTAAAATCCTAGTAGACTAGATCCATAGCATTCCTTTCACATGTTAATTTAGTATTAATATCAAAAAAGGAAATGACCCAGTTTTTAAGGAAGCCATGTTAATTGCGTTGTAGATTTTCACCAACTGTCTTTTTAATGATTGAATCTAGAATTTTCCCTACAGCACCTATTCCACTGGGTCCTGTGGCACCCGGTGAGATCTGCCCATTGAATAGGCCAGAGTGGAGAAGGAGGAAGTCTCCCCAAGGCGTGCTTTTACAGGCTACTAGTTTCAATACCTGGTAGAATTTGGGTAGCAGATATATATATAAACTGGCCTACCTGTTGCCACCTATACATAGCATTCCATCTGCTAAACTCACCCCTCTTCCAAACCCTTGTTATTGTCAAGGGCACCACCATCTTTCTGGCCAACCTTATCTCTTCCTCACAGTTATCCTCACTCCCACTCACAAATTCCTCACACTCATTTACTATATCAGTGGCAAAATTTTGCCATTTTTATCTCCACACATTTCCAGTTTAGGCTCTCCTTTGCACTAACACAACCACCTTAGTTCAAGCCCTCAACACCCCTGTCCTAGATTGTTGCAAAAGCTTCCTATTTCAAGCCTTTTTCCAATATATGTTCTCCATAGCCACCAAAACAATTTTCCTAAAGCACAGATCTGATCAGGTAATTACCATCACTCAGTAGACTCCAGTGCCTTCCCATTGCCCCTCAGATCAAATATAAACTATTCTGTCTGACATTTAAATGTCTTCAGTCTTACTTGGGCAGCTAGGTGGTGGCACAGTGGATAAAGTGCCTGGCTTAGAGTCAGGAATACTCATCCCAACTTTATATTTGGCCTCAGACACTTACTAGCTATGTCATTTACTAGCAAGTCACTTAATCCTGTTTGCCTCTGTTCCCTCATCTATAAAATGAGCTGAAGAAGAAATTGGCAAACCACTCCAGTATCTTTGCCAAAAAAAACAAACCTCAAATGGGTCACAAAGAGTTGGACATGACTGAACAACAAGGTCTTACCTTACTTGGAGCACTTTGTACTCCAGCCACACCAGCCTACTTGTTGCAAGCACACAAAGACTGCCCAAGGGGTCCACAGAAAAGGTAAAGAACTCCGCTTCTTTTAGAAGGGCAGAGTGGGTGTAGAAACAACCATGTAGGTGGTATTGTCTTTCATGAGTCTGGTATGGTATTTATGTGATTTATATGGTGACAGCACAGTGTGAGAACATTGAGGAATTCATTCAACTGTTGTTCTTCCTCCTGACTATAAAACAGCAAATTTGAGTTTTATACATAATTAAATTGAATCAACCAATTGTTCTGAAATTGTACAAATGAGACTGGGTCACAAGACCTAAGGGAGGATTCTAAGCAACTGTCTTGTGTGACCTTGGGAGCTTAACCTTAAGAGCATACCCATCTGTAAAATGGGGATAATCCTGCCTGCCCTGCCTCTATGTCATAGGATTTTTTGGGATTTAAATGAAAATTAATGTTTGTGAAGACTACTTGGTAAACCATAAAGCATTATTTCATTTTAAGGTAAGTTTGCTTCTCATTCTTCTCTAGCATATGGCTGTTAGTGAATGAACAATTGTTTACCCTTTTATGAAACCTTACTTGTTTACGTGTTAATGAAAGGACAGCTTACATCCCGACATACCTAGGAATAACTCTTGTTTCTAGGAATAAATATGTAAACAAGAATTTTGAACAGGGTGTTTTAGGTTTATGTAGGAATTATAAGTAGATACCTAAAAAGGTTAATTACATATGTATATTTCCTTTTCGTAGATATTGGTGTCAACTTGACTGATCCTATGTTCAGAGGAATTTACAGAGGGATTCAAAAACATCAAGGTAATTTTTTTAAGTCAAATTTGCTACCTGCTACTGTTATGAGAAAGTAAGTCTAATCTCCTCAACTAATAGATATTTATCAATCAATCAACAAGCTTTTGTTAAGTACCTCTTATGTATCTAGACCTGGGTATACAAACACAAAATTTAAGTAGTCAGACATATGACTTGCCCATGGGTATACAGAGAGCAGATGGCAGGGTCAGGTTTCAAATCCAGAGTCCTGATGCTAAGTCCAGTATTTATTCCGCTACACCATGCTGCCTCTGTTTTCAGTCTTTTGTATTAAAGGATTTTTTTTTTTTTTGCTTTTTGGCAGGGCATTTGGGGTTAAGTGACTTGCCCAAGGTCACACGGCTAGCACATGTGTCAAGTGTCTGAGGCCAGATTTGAATTCAGGTCCTTCTGACTCCAGGACCAGTGCTCCACTCACTGTGCCACCGAGCTGCCCCATATTAAAGGATTTATTGATATCACTTAGAGAAATGCTAGTTTTTTTTCCCCTAACCTTTGGGTTAATGGTAAATACCTAGTTAGGAGCAGAGGAGAATGTTAAATCTTTCCATCTGTGTGGTCCATTATAAAAAGAGGAATTAACAAGAACATTTACAAGGCGTGCCATTACCAAATGTCTTTTCAAAAAGGAATACTGGAATATTCACAAAATATGAAGTCTCACCAAAATGTACCTGCACCAAGTAGAGCCAGACAGTTTATCAAAGCCTTTTTTTTATGATATAGTATAAAAAAGTAAAAATTTCAAGCCACGAAAAAAGTTTGAGCAGATAATTTTACTTTTGTTCCATTTCATTTGATTCGCTTATTTTAAAAGGAGTCTCAAGCCCATACTTTGTGTCAGTCTATTTCAGTCAGCAGTCTGTTTTAGCCATTTACTTTATTAGCTCTAGTATACTTGTCTTTAACTAGTATTGCACTCAGCTTTCTGCTGTTTACCACACTGATGAGTTTGCATCCTGCACAAGACCTTTTTTTGCTCTTTTAAGCGAGGTGGAAATGATGAATAAACTCTCACAGTAGAGACTCACTAAGGATTGCAGGTTTAATATTAATTTAATGAAAATGGTTGTCAGTCAGTGTCTTTTGGTCTCAGGGTTGAATGCCAGCTAAATGGATTCATATTTTCCTGTTCTCTTTTGGGGTCCAACCTTTACAGATGATTTCTTGGATATAATAGAAAGAGCAGTCCAAACTGGTGTTAAAAAGGTAACATTTGCTTGTTTTTAATTCTCATTTAATTTTTAAACTAAATTTCATAGTGTTTTAAAGAATAGGAATATTAAAGCTACTGAATTCTAAGAAATTATTAATTTAGCTTTTTGTGTTACCATTATTGCTGTCAGGTAAAATTATAATAAATGGAAGGAAAATGTCATAGCACTTTTTACAGCGATGAATGGACTTTGATTTTTCATATAAAAAATTAAAGGGTTGTACTAAATAATCTCTGAGGTCACTTCCAGCTGTAACATTGTATGCATCCGTTATTCTAGTTGCAAAAGCCTTATGGGTATTTCTCCAAAATGGTGGGCTAGTGTTTACCTCCAGGAGTTTCCATGTGATCATCAGATTTAGATCTTGGGATCTCAGAGATCATTTACAGATGAGGAAATGAGAGGTAAAGTGAGTTGGAGGTCCTTCAGTGTGAAGTCAGAGAGGCAGAATTCAACCCTAGATTTCTGACTTCAGATGCCACCTCTTCCTTAAAATGTGGAGAATATTTGGTAGATCTTTTAACAGAAAAGAAAAAGAGGCCTTTTAAGGTGGGAGAAGGTTCAAAGTTATCTAATGATTTGTATTTGAAGGTAGTTTTGATGTTTGCATGCAATCTTATCAAGTGGCCAAACTGCTGGAAAGGAATTTTATCTGCCTTTTAACATTATCTTTTTACTTCCAGTCTGAATGAGTAAGCCCAAGCTTAAATATAGGTGAAGGACAATTATTTATGTTAACAATAGCAATTTTATCATCAGAATAACTAGGAAAGGCACCTTCTGTTCTGAAGGCTCATTTGCTTTCCTTTCACAGAATCAAAGAAGTTCACAGTTAGAAAGTCTAACCCCAGGGGATCTTAATCTGGGATCTCTTAACTTTTTTTAAAAAATTGATAACTATATTTCACTATAAATAGTTCCCTTTTTCATCCTATGAATTTAATTTTATGCATTTAAAAAACTTTTCTGAGGATTCTCTAGGCTTCACCAGACTGCCAAAGGGGTCCAAGACGTAAACAAGGCTTAAGAACCTCTAGCCCTATTTAGACATAACCAAAAAATTCCTCCTTAGACATTAGTAACATGTAATGGCCATCTAGCTTCTGTGCTAGATGAGGCATTTGCCAGAGGCCATAAGCCTTTCATTATTGAAAGGCCCAAATCTCTAGGCTAGGTTCTAGCCCTCCATTGTCTGGGCAGTTTCCACCCTTGATCCTATCAAAGTGTCTATGCCCAAATCTGTTACCCTTAAACTAGCCTAGCCCTACATTGTGTATTACTTCCTGGTAGCCTTCAGCTGCCTCCCACCCTTAATCCTACTGTCTTGGTTCCTGGAGTCTGACCTCACCCCAGTCCCATCAAGCTCCTTCTCAAGACCCTCCCTAAACCCCTTCTCCCTGGATCCCTCCCACAATCTTTGTGTATGTAAGTTTCATCAGCCTCTGTGAAGGTGCTCAGATTCCATCTGATTAGGGACAGCAAGCTTCTATCTCCCCTCTCTGCGATTTCCACCATCACTCGTAGTTCTGCCCGAGCACATCAGTCCCTCTTTGGAAAACAATACTTCACATACTTGATTTTTTTTAAATAATATACCTCTACGCTTTCTCCCAGCTACATATTATCAGCCAGTCCTCATGTACCATGATCTCTAGGTGCTTTTCCATCCTGGTGCTGTCCAGCCTGTCCAGTGTCCTGCCTGGATATGTGGTATGGTTCCCAGAAGTGCAGTCTATGCTGCAGATGTGTTCTCCCCAAACTATTATACAACAGGATTAGCATGTCGATAGAGCGCTGAGCCTGGAGTCAGGAAGATCCGAATTCAAATGTGGCCTCAAATACCCACTAGCTGTGTGACCCAGGGCAAGTCACATAACTTCTGTTTGCCTTAATCCACTGGAGAAGGAAATGGCAAACCACTCCAGGATCTTTGCCAAGAAAACCCCACACAGAGTCCTGAAGAGTTGGACGTAACTGAACAACCGCAAAAACAACGTTCTGAATACTGTCTCTGCCTTTCTTAATGAGTCCTAGGCTAGAATTCACATTTTGGCTACCGTGTCATACTATTGACACTCTGCACTTGCAGTTCACTCACCACTCCAGAGCTTTTTCGTAGCATGGGTTTTCTAGCCCCTGCTGCAACATCCTCTCTTAGTAAAGCTGATATTTCTTAAAACACATGCAGAACTTTGACTGATTTCAGTGAAGCTATGATTTCATCATTAACGTTACCTCTGCTTCCTCCAGTGGTTCAGATCTCGGTGAAAGCATGCTTTCTTAATCTTTGTATCTTCCTGTAAATCTTCCATAGAGTGCCCATCTAGTATCCTGGGGTGAAGTGGCATGGAGTATCGGGGCTCTCACCACATGAGTAGCCCATCTCCCCTTTCAGGCTTCAGATAATATTTATCAGATTATCCTATTTCATGTGTGTAATTCATCATTGGAAATATGGTGCAGCCTACTGACACCCACCATGTGCTTTATCATTGCCCTTCGGCAGTATTTTCTCCTCTGTTAGACTGTGGACACTTTGAGAGTGGGGACTGTAATTTGCCTTTCTTTGTATCCCCAGCATTTATAACAGTGTCTGGCAAATAGTAGGCACTTCATAAATGTTTATCAGTTGACTTTGGGTAACTTAATTCTTTAGAGACTGGTATTCTGTAACTCACATTCAAGCTTTTTCCGAGTAATTAATCTTTCCGTTCTTTAGATATATTGAAAATTGATTTCTAAATACCCTCAAAATGATCACTGCCAATATAGATCCTCTGTGTGTACTTGCTATAGTGTGGCTGCATCTTCCCATTCGACTTCTTCATGTAGCATGCTAGAGACTCTTAGAATCCAAATGTGTTCACTTCAGTGGAATTAATAAAGAGTTCATAATAGAAATCTTCAGAGATCTTTACCATTTCTCATCTGTACATTTTCCTCCTTCCATTTTTATGTTTAAATATGCTACAGGTGATCTAGCTTGCCAAGCTTTCCATCACCGTGTTTTTCCCCTCCAAAGCTTCTTGCTGTTTTATGAGGCAACAACACTACTCAGAATCCTCTTATTTTGCTTTGCTTGCCCATTGATCTCAGGATATCTCCTTGTACTTCCTCCTCTGACTGTGCTTCTACTACTGCAGCCCAAGAACATGTTTCTTTTTTAACTGCTCTGTCACACTGCTGATCGCTGTTGATCTTATAACAATCTTATAAGGAAGCTAGTATATTATTAGCCCCATTTTGCATATAAGGAAACTGAGGCTCAGAGAAGTTAAATGACATGTGTGTGAAAAAAAATAAAAAAGGTAGTACCAGAGCTGGCTTTCTAAAGAGTCGTGCTCCAAAAAGTCACCAACAGATCAGCACCAATTTGTTTTGGAAAATGTATTTTTTTTTTTGAAAGCCCTTTAATAGCTACCCCATAAATGTGCAAGTTAGAGAAATAGGGAATCTGGGTACAAATTCTACCACTAAATAGCTCTGTGCCTTTGATAAGTAATTTGATTTTTCTGGAATACAGTTCCTTCAATAGTAAAATATGGCTCCTTCAGTTTTAAAATTCTGTTCTCTGTCACAAATGCTAATTATGAAAAATGAGGGGATTGGGGAAGCATAATAGGCACAGTATCTATTTCATTCCCTGCTTTCCAAAGCACTTTGTAAAATTCCTTTTTACACAACCCTGTTACACTTCCAACCCTGGCTATAACACCTTGTACCTGGGTAACCAAGGATATGTATCAATTAGTCTTTCCAGACTAGTTTCCATAACTGTAAAAAGTGGAGGGTAATACTCATACTGCCAATTCAATAAAGGTATTCTGAGGAAGGTAAATATTAGCTATTTTTATTTTCTTGTTTCTTCACCTCAGCAGCATATTAGCAGATACTTGATCAAGATCCTCACTTATAAAATGTATTGTTGAATAGGAAAGTAGGAGGAATATTGACTCTGAAGTCAGAAGACCTGGGTTTAAATCCCACCTCTGACATTTGTTACCTGTCTGTCACTGGACTTCAGACTCTTCAGGGGAAGAGATGAATAGATTTAGAAGATCTGAAAAGAGATCCCCTCTGAGGCCCCTCCCAGCTCCAAATATATGATACGATCCTATGCTCTATAAGCACAGTAGCAAATACGTTCTTCTGATGTAAAATTATGAATATACAATTTGTATCTTTTAATCTTGACTCTGCTACTGACTACGAGTATGTTACCTCTTAGGGTCTTAGTTTCCTCATTTGTAAAATTAAGTTAGACTAAGCGACTATCTTTAAATCTATGAACTAAGCATTAATTATAATCTTAGAAATATTTTATATTACAATTAATAAATTATACATTAAGAAACTTGTGAAATTTCATTGGATGGAGTTCCAAATTCTAATTTAGTTCAATAGGAAAATAATCCTAGGATCATATTTACTCAGATTTGGAGAAAAACAATTGTCCCAGTTTATTACCTTTTTCTATCTTATTATTTGAAGATGGTTTGAATAAAAAGGGAAAATCCTTAGAAAATACATACATAATGAGTATATATTGCAGGTTGTGTATCTATTAAGCACAAAAATATTTTCATAGTTTTCTTTATATTTTTATATCTACTATAGGTAGTTGAGGATTTGGCTCTTTCTAGGTGTTCTTTTAGAAGTTCAATTTCTACTCATACCATATACTTTTAAGTTGGTTTTCTGAAAATGTTTTTCATTTTCTATGCATGCATTTATTTACACTTCAATTTCAGTTACTTCAGCATTTATCAAGCAGCCACATCTATCATTGAATTCCTTATTGGATTGTGCACTCGGTGAATAGTCACAATTTGTAGATAATTCTTGACTGATTTTTTAAACTGCAGTGGCACCATAATCAGCTTTGCATGTATGAGATTTATTTGGGGAAGTACTTAGTAGTCAAGATTCACAGTTTGTACTGAACAAACTTCATCAACATAAATTTCACTGACTATTGAAACACCAGCAAAATAGAACAGACACAAAAGTTTGAAGATATGGTCTGCTAGTTCTCATTTCTTGTTAAGTGTGACTCACTGCTAAACCCAGATTCTTTTGTTGTTTTTTGTCCCTTTCAGTTTATGATTACAGGTGGAAGTCTAGAAGACAGTCAAGATGCCCTGAATTTGGCAAAGACAAATGGTATCCTTATATACATTTACTTAAAATCCAAAGAGTTTTTGAGAACTGTCAGAACTATGATAAAATATATCACTACTATATAAAAACATTGTATTAAAAGAAAATGAGCTGTGTTTTAGTGGTATACTGTTAAGATGAATTCATAATTAAACTTTACACATAAGTGTATTTGATACAGTGGGAGACAGGCAGTGCAGTAGAAGAACTTTTTGTAACACTGGTTTGGAGGGGACGGATATAGCTCCCTTCTCTGATCCCATAATAATAGTAACACTAGTCAATGTTCATATAGAGCTCTAAACACTGCAATATGCAATAAGCAAGCAAGCATCCCATGGAATATTTCTTTTTGCCTTTGTACACACTACATAACCAGCTCAGCAAATTATGTAATTTACTTCTCCCAGAAGAATCTATGACTGCCTTCTAGAATCTGTTGAATCCAGCCTTCTAGAAGCTGTAGAATCCTTTCTACAACATAATCAACAAGTAACCTGCCTTTGCATAAAGATGAATGAATGTACCCCATTACCTCTCAATTTCACCCATCCCTATAGGATAGAACTAATTATTACAAAGTTCTCCCCTACATTAAACCTAAATTTGCCTCTTAACTGCCACTTCCTTAGATCAATTTGTTTATAATTAGAATGTCAATATTGATACAGATCAATTCCTCCAAAGTACTTATCAACTCATTGGTCACTGACCAAGGTCATACATTTAGAATACAAACAGTTAAGTTACTGTTTATAGATGTGCTAAATATTGTTGTCACCCTTTGCCTATTTTGGAAGAGGGAGGAGGAGGGAGGCAGCACTTTGCAGAATCAAAAGGGGCCTGAACACGAATGAGAGCTATTTTGTATTTTTCTTAGTTTCATAGCGTGGCATGGCAAAAGAATCCATCCCCAAGTGGCCGGCCTATTGGTGATGAGACTCTTTAGACTTAGCTAGGCTCGCCCTTGGAAAGTAGACTCAGTCTGTTGCCCACACCATACTTGAGGCCCTTTCCAGCCTGGTGGAATCTGCTAGAGCTTTCAATCTACTGGCACAGCCTTAGAAAAGCCAGACTCACTTCCACAGCAGAACAAAACATTGGAGTAATTTTGGAGGTAAAGAAAGTTTGGTTTATAATAATGCACAGTATACCAGAGAGGGATGAGCAAAGTTCTTTATGAGGTTGTGGAAAGAAAAAATTATATCTCAGTGGGGTAATCAAGGAAAGCATTCTCAGCTATTTAGCTGTGCCTCATTTATCTAACATTGGTCAATAAAGTACCTGGCCTGTGTAAATGATTTTTCCAGATAACTGAAGCTAATCTTTAAAGCACCAAAGCTTTTGAAAATTTAATTTGGATAGAAATAATTTTTAAATTTATCACACACTTCCCTTCTTTCGTAGAGAGGAAATGGAACATAATTTAGTTCTATCTTGATGACACAAATTCATCATCATGAACACCATTGTACTATTGTTTTAATTTATTGATGTGCCCAGGAGCAACTGAGTTTTGAAGAACCCTTTGGGCTACAGTAAATGGCCCCAGTGACTGCTCTGCTTTTATAAGTTTTATTTCTCTTTAAATCAGTTGCCACTTCATATTGTTATCTGTATGTGTCTTTCTACTTCTAATCTACCTTATTTTGTGCAGTTGAGCATCTGAGGGTGGCACTATTCCTCTCCTGTGGGTAGAGTAAGACTGGGACTCTGGGCAAGTCACTTGACCTCTCACTGCTCTAGGCAACTCTTTTAAGAAAACAAGTTCCAAAGAAGGTCCTGACTGTCATTGATAGAGAGGATTTCCTCACCTGAGAGTTGCCTATGCCAGTGAAATCACAGGTTTAATATTTATTTCTGTTTTTCCTAGAATAAGTAACAATTGTAACATTTTTGCATATTGGTTATAAATATGAAGTCATAGCATTCATGATGAAATGAGCATTTTAAAAATAAATCCATTATATTATGTGGTACTAGATATGTTTTACAGCACAGTTGGATGTCATCCTACCCGCTGTGAAGAATTTGAAAAGAATAATCCTGACCTCTATTTAACTGAGCTGCTAAATCTTGCTGAAAATAATAAAGGAAAAGTTGTAGCAATAGGAGAATGTGGACTGGGTAAGTGCCATTTGGGCACGTCAGCATGACTTTATTCTACAGTGTTGATTTTTTTTTTTGTTACAAAGCAGTTGATTAATTGTAATTTTTTTATCTTTTATAGATTTTGATAGATTACAGTTTTGTCCCAAAGATACACAACTCAAGTAAGGAAAATTTATTACTATAGATTAATAGTAATTTTAAAAGCTTTTGTCAGTTTAAAATGTAGTCACTTTGTGTTAATGATGATTTTAGTCATTATATTTACAACTGGCCAAAACATGCTTTTTCATATGTGATTATAGCATTTTATTATAGATATTACTATATTGCTACATTTTCATTGAATCCTTGAATCTCTTATGTGTGAAAATATTTATGGGAATATGGAAAGCAACAATAACTGAACTTACTTATTTAATAACCGTGATTAAAATAGACAAGAAAAATTGTGCTTAATAAACTTCGTCATTCATAACTATTAATTATAGCCAAGGGGATACCAAAAATGGACTTTAGACCACCATATCAATACCATATTTTGCATCAGTGGGACATAGGAGATTGCCTAAGAATTTCTTGGAAATTGACAGTCATAAAACAGGGCACACCTCAGGAATCATGTTAAGAATGAGGTCTTCTCTGACCATTTCAAGGATCATTAGTATCCAGGGACTTCCCACATTCCCAGCTAGTAGTTGAAACTCCTGTTTTATTTCAGCATTATATTGCCCAGGCTGGACTTCTCCCTCTCTGTTCAGACAGTAGCTTTTAAATTAAAACAACTTCAGTCTGGTTGGACATAATGAAGTGTGACTTCATTATACAGATGAAATAGTATGAGAAGATGCTACTTAGCCTGGTGATGGGGTCCTTATTTCACAGGCCCAAAGGCCAAGGGCTGGTCCAGATGATCAATGGGATCATTTCCAAATTTGTGTTTTTATTATAATACTCAGTAAATTATGTGTGATAATTCTATGACGTTTAACATACTTAATAACTTTGTGCTAGAGGTTCTGTTCCTTCTGGACTTAACACACCTCATTCTTAGGATATCATCTCAGAACCAAGTAGGAGAGTTTGTAATAAAGTTTAATGAGTATGTTATTATTTTTTTAAGACATAGGCGACCCTAACCCTCAACTCGGTCATAAAAGTTATTTTATTTTTCACACAGCTACATATTAACTCTCTGTTCTTTAGTTATTCAAGTAGCATCTGTCACTTTGTTCAGACTAAGGGATATATACCCAGAGGTTGATTAATGATAATGATGATAAAAATCACCCAACATCTGGAAAAATGCATTGTCTTTCTATGCTATATCAGTTGGCACACTTACTGGTTTTTAAAGTCCATACTATTATTAATAGCATCTAAATAGAAAAACACACATTGCTGATAGAATACTATCCCATGATAAACAGGGCCATGTGACAACCATTTGTAGCATGGTGTGGAGTATAGGGAACTAGAAGTCAGGGAACTTTTTTTGTCTTCTTGGCCTTGCAACTAGCATGATCCTGGACCTCTTAGCTACTCGGAACTCCTGTTTCCTCTTCTGTAAAATGAGGAATTGGACCAGATGTTCTTAAGGTCCTTTCTAGTTCTAAAATCTTGTTCATTTGCAGAATCCTCTTGGGCACTTTTAGTTATAAGTGAGATCTGTTTAATTGGAAATTATTGGCCTTGAGAGAGATATTCACTTGGGTGGAAGAATTGCTTTGGGCATTTTTATTGGTATTTTAAAATGTTAATACTGTGGTCTTTTGAAAAAAAATTGGACAGCAGACAAGATTTCAAAATATTCCTTTGGGGACTTAGCGGACACTGAAGATGAGGGATTGATGCCGTTCTGCCAGCAGCCAGCTTAGGAGGAATGGTTCCCAGCCAGTGTTAAGGTACCAGCGTGTGTCAGTAGGTTTTCTAGATTCCTCTTAAAATTTTAGGTAATTAGTTATAGCTGCTACCCTGAAGCCTGACATTTCAAAGCCTTGTCACTTTTGACTGAAAGAAGTGTTAAAGCTGAAGAAAGGTTGAATGCCATCACTTGCAAATACCAACCAAATGGCAACTTTTGAACCCACCTTATTTTAAAAATCAGATAAAAGCTACAGAGTAAACCAAGGCACAGTCATCATCGGGTATTAATTTCTGCCATTTTGATTATGTAACTGTTCCTAGTTACAGTAATTTAATAGCCAGTAGTTATTTTTTATTGGCCAACTTCTAATAATATGTTTTGTGATCAGTGAAAGTCATTTCCTGTTATGATGATGTGAATAAATGAATATGTCTAGTATGCATTATATTCAAGTTGATCCCATGAAACTTTCTCTGTAGCTTAATAACAATAGATGGGAGGCATGGAAGTTTAACAGAATTCCTTCCTCAATTTTTCATGATCTGCACCAAAATTTATTCTTCAGACATTTTGTTAGGTGTATGAGTCTTACCCCTTGCATAAGTTTACATGAAAAGAGTTTATTTTGGTGGACCTAACACAAAGTAGGAAATTACTGCCTTTGAGCGAGATATTCTAAACTTCCTTTCACAGTTGCCAGTAAATTGCTAAGAAGCCAGATGATAGCAGATCTAGATAAGAGGTCTAAAATATGTGCAGCTGCAGGTATCTTCATTATCTTAGATGTAGATATAGTTGGGACTCTTAGCCTAATGAGGGGGTAACAATATTGTAAAATCACCTACATTTAATTTTAGTGCTCTATTAACAAACTTTCACTAAAGTTCTATTCCATTGGTTTTTCCTGGCCTGGGGGTGACCCTGGGTTCTTGAAGTCTGTGTCAGTACAGCATAGTATCTGGAAGGTCCTTCAAGGTCAATTCAAAAAGTATTTAAGTTTCTGTGATTTGCCAGGCACTGTGCTTAGTGCTGGATATACAAAAATAAATGAATGAATGAATGAGTACTCATTACGTATTTCATGTACACCAGTACTGTGCTAATCACTAAAGATACAAATACAAAAAAACATGACGGTGCCTGTCCTCAAGGAGTTTATATTCTACCAGAAAGCCCAGATGGGAGTGGTGGCCAAGGAAGAGTTATTGTCGAGAATGTCAGAGGGTGAGTAGAGCATTAGATTGACATGACTGACGTGTTCTTTCCAGAAATAGTTACGTGGATGTTGTTACTGTAATTAGTTATGGGAAGGGAAGGGGTAGGTTTAATGGGCATGGTAGCATGGCACGAAGGGGGCCCATGTTGGCAGCAGAGTATGTTGGATTTAGTCTAGGCCAGTTATGGTGAACATTTACCAATCAAAAGCCCTGTGCAGGAGTGCCAGGTCACAGGTGGACACAACACGGGCCCTTAAGGAGATTACCATCTAATAGGGGGATATTTTTGTACAAAAACAAAAATAACTATGTCATAAGAGGTAAGTTCAGGCAAAGTACCATGAGAAATTTGGGGAGGATGAAATTATTTTCACATGGACATATCAGGAAAGTTGGGCCTTGAAGAAAGAATTGCCTCTAAGATTGGTGAGTGGCCATGAGGATTGAGACTCCAGGCATGGAGGAGAGCATAAACAAGGGCATGAAACGGGGAGGTGGGGAGAGGGGAAGGGGGAAATGGATGGGAAATAGCCTAGTTTGGCTGGAATATAGAATATGTGACGGAAATAAAATGAGATAAAGCTGGACAGGTTAGGTGGAACTAGGTTTGGCGGGTCTTGAAATGCTGAAGTAGGAATTTATACACTATTCAGAAGGCAGTGGGAAAGCCCTAGAAGTTCTTTGAAGTGGAATAACATAATCATAAAAGAAGATTATTTGTGTATAGAGAAGGTATCATCTGGGGGCAGGAAAACAATTGTGAGACTGTAAAAATAATCTAAATGATAGGAGAAAAAAGTCACATTGTTTGGCTATATGGTGTGAAGAAGGATATCAGGTTAGGAATCTGGATTACTGACAGCCATTAGTTAACATTTCTCTAGTTCTTTAAAGTTTGGTATATCTAAGGTAAGGCATTTTACATACATTGCTTCTTTTGAGCCTTAGAACAATTCTTGGAGTAAAGACTAAGCAAAAGTCTAATACACCAAGCAAGGGTCTGTGATTTCACCATATGAGGAATTCCCAATGTGGTGACAGATCTCAACCATCTCTGGCCTTGTAGAAAAGTTCTAAAGAGTTGTCTGAGGTACATAGAAGTTTAGGCTCAGATTAATTACATCCTCAGTTACTTAGAGGACTGGCAGAGTTACTTGCTGGGCCACTTTCCATAATATTTTTAAAATCATGGAATGCCAAAAAGTGCCCTAAGATTGGAAAAGGGCAAATATCCCAATTTTCTAAAGAGGGAAGAGAATAGAGTGCAAACTACAGGCTTGTGAGCTTGACTTTGATTCTTAGGAAAATTCTAGAATATCAGATCATTAAAATAAATAATTGACAAACATTGTAAAAGAAAAACCATGACTACAAAGAACCAGCTGGGCTTTATCAAGAACAGGACATATCAGACTAACCACATTTCCTTTTTTCCCCCATTAAACAGGATTACTAAAATAATTGAGGGAAACATTGTAGATATAATTTACCCAGATTTTAATAAAGTATCTCCTATGGATCTTTTTGAGAAGATAAAGAGATGTAGAGTAGATGATAATACAATGAGATGGATTCCAAATTGATTGGATGGCTGGATTCAAAGAGTATTTGTTAACGGTTTAATGCCAGCATGGCAGGAGGTCTCCTGTAGAGTAAGCACCCCAGAGATCCCTGTGTGGCCCTCTACTGCTTAACATTGTTATCACTGATTTGTATAAAGGCATAGATGGCATCCTCATCAAGTTTGCAGATGACCCAAAGCTGGGAGCGTGAAGTAGGAAGGCTGAATTTATAATCTCAAATATAATCATGTATATGTTTGAATGGTTCAAAATCGCAAGGTATGAGAGATTCTCTAAGTAGAATGCAATAAAACATTTATTTAGGCTCCACAGTAACAGATTCACAAGCCAGCCTCCCCATTTCGACACTTTGATCACAAGCTTCCAGGCCCAATGAGTCCGCCTCACAAGAGTAACCAGGAGGCCACAGAAAAACAAGACAGTATTTAGCCAAATCATATTTACTGGCCTCAAGTCCTTGCTCCCACTCCTGGGTCTACACACGGGTCATCGCTACTTTTGGGTCGGCTCTGCTTCCGCAGCTCCTGCTTCACCTTCGGCTGTAGCTGTCTCTGCCGCCGTCGCCGCCGCTTCCGCCACACTCTGCAAGCTGTACTCCAGCTAGCTGACTGCTTCCTCTCTCCTTCAGCTCTTAACTCCTGTCACCAACAACCTCTCCAACTGCCTCCCCACTGCTTCTCCAACTGCCTCTTATTTCTGCTCCAACCATTCCACGAGCTCCTCCCACCACAGGCTTCTATTGGCTCCAGTCCTAGCCACTCCCCCCAGGGTCCTGGGAGGCTCACATCCACATAGGTTCCACACCCATCAGGGCTCTGGGCCTGGGGCTTAACACTTAGCAAGGCTCAAGGAAATACACTGAATTACTCAAAGAAAACAAAGACCATTTTGCTTGTCAACACAGAGGGGTAGCTAACCTATTAGATAATAGTCAGATAACCTCCCCTCCAAATCTTAACAGGCCAGAGCATTGGATTGTATGTAATAAGAGGAACTCCAGTAGGGATAGACATAAAGCCTTAGACCAAAAATAAATAGATAAATGGATGAATGAATAATTTATATGTGTGTATATTCCCTTCCAGGGGAGGCATTATACAGTCATTATTCTGAAATAGATCTAGAGGCTTTAGGGGAGTACAGTTGTGGCTCCACAAGAGTTAGCAGTGTGATATGGCAGTCAAAGAAGCTAATGCCATCTTGGACTGCATCAAAAAAGGCACAGCTTCCAGGAGTGTGTGTGTGTGTGTGTGTGTGTGTGTGTGTGTGTGTTTGGGTAAGGGGGTAGTCCCATTTGAATTCTGCCCTCTTCAGACCTATCTGGAATACTGTGTTCAGTTTGGGGCACCATAGTTTAAGAAATTGATAAGCTGGAGATCATTTGGAGGAAGGTGGTGGTGGTTAGGAATGGTGAATGGCCTTGAATTATGCCATATGAGGATCAGTTAGAAAGGACTGGGACATGTTTAGCCTAGAGAAGAGAGATTCAGGGCTGACATAGTAACCATCCTCATGTATTTGAAGGGCTGTTGAGTGATGGAGGGGGGCGGGACTAGATTTATTCTTTTGGGCCCAGAGAGCAGAAATAGGAGCATTGGATAAAAGTTGCAAAGAAGCAAATTTAGGCTTGGTACAAGGAAAAATTTCCTAACAATAAACAAGGGGTTTCCAGGAAAGAGAGTGGGTCCGCCCTCCTTCGGCATCTTCAAATAGAGGCTGTTATGACCACTTGTCTGGTGTTAACAGTGTGGATTCCTTTCATAGGTGGGTTGCACTAGATGGCCACTAAGGTGTCTTCCAGCTCTCAGGTTACTTGATTCTGACTTGCCCAAGCTGACAAAGCTCTTAAATGTCAGAAGTGAGATTTGAATCAAGGACTTCTTCCTCCACATCCAGTGCTTTTATCTACCATGGCATTATGCTGCAGGACATGTCACCGTTAAGACAAAAAGAATACCTAAGGAGACAGGCAAAAAGCTGTGCCATGTTCTACATGCGGTCTCCCCTGATTTGCCCAATTACTAGTGCTCCGTCTTGAAATGATAACTTTACATTTATCTGTGTACAAGAGGTATCTCCTCAGTTAAATGTAAGCCCTGTGAGGACGGGGAATGTTTTGTTTTTATATTTGTATCCTCAGCACCTAGCACCGTGCCTTGCACATTGTAGGTACTTGGCTAATGTGTGTTGAACTGAATTGAGCTAGTGTGATGAGAAGGTTTAATATAGAAGGTTAATGAGTTCAATTCTAGACTGAACTAGGTCACGTTAAGTTCAAGGTACCAGTAGTACAGTTTTGTAGGACTCTTGGCCATTGTATGGGAAAAACTATATTTTAAAATTACTGACATTTAATTTTAGTGCCTTTTAAACAAACCTCCATTAAAGCATTAAAGACTTACTCCACTATTTTATTTTATCTTGGCGCAGGGATGACCTTAGGTTCGCTGTTCCAGTGCAGCACAATATTTGGCAGATACTTCCCATTCAATTCAGCATACGTTTATTAAGCACCTGTGGTTTGCAAAGTACCATGGTCAGCTTTGAGAATACAAAGATAGATACAGTTGGCTCTTGTCTTAAGAAAAGACTTCAAGTATGGATTCAACAGTAGACTAGGTCTTGTCTAGAGCTGAGGTCAGCCAGGCTTATCACTGGGTTTGCTGTGGGATGACGAATATTTTTGATACAGCAATTTTTAAGACCATCTACCAACTTATAGAGGGATTGTAGTCTATATTGGTGGAGGCATACCTGCACAAAAGTCAAGGACACTTGAAATATTTCCTCTCTGCCTCGAGAATAGAAAAGGCTTAAATTGTAGTAAAAGAGACTTGGGTTAAATATAAGGAAATGATTCGTAAGTGTTGTGAAACCCTGAAAATGAATAACAAGACAGTTTGTACACTCTTTAGTTCCAAGGTGTTTAGTTCCAAGCTAGCTGAAGACAGACAAAGAAGACACTACACACACACACACACACACACACACACACACACACACACACACTCTTCCCATGGCTGTGGTAATCAATGTTTATAAGATTAAAATGTCTATCCCTACTAAAAGAGAAGAGGGAGGTGATCATTTCAGGCTGGGGTTTGTTTTTTCCTTATTGACCAGCTGAATAGCAGAGTGCACCTGTCCTGTGTCAGCACAGTCTTTGAAAACCGGTATCATTTTCATGTCACGGGAAGACATCAGTAGGCTTTGGGAGAGGTAAAAGTCAATAATAACAGAAAGTAAGCCCAAAATTTGAAGCAAGCATGGATGTGGTTCTTTTTAAGTTGTTTTTATTTTTTCAGAGAATTCTTACATTCTTTTACAAAACTGAGTGTCAGAAATGACTCATTTTAAGGTTATATGTAGAAAAATAATTAAAAAATAATTTCGGTTACTGCCTTTTGTAAATTTTTGTCCAATTTATTATGTCTGCCTTACTGGCTTTCAGTGTGTCTCTCAGTCATGCTGAAACCTCGCAGGATATCTTGGGGTTTGTGCCCTAGATTTCTTTTTTAAGGACCATGCCTTAAACCCAAATCACTCTGGCTCTTATTGATTGGCCAACAGTAGGTCCAAGCCCAAGCCTCATTTGGTCATTGTTTGAGCTCTCATGTCTCAGAGTGTAAATAGCAGTTGTTTCTGTTTTGGCCAGAAACCCTGAGGGTCTTCCCCTCCCAGATTGATATTTTTTTTGACTATGTAAAAGAGGTCATTCTTTGCTTCATTTCTTCTTATGTAGCCTTAATCCCTGAATGGCATTGCCTCAGACAAACTGAGACCTGGGAAAGACCTTAGCTTAAAAGGCCAAGGTCTCCCACTGCACCGGAGCCATCTCTAGTCCTTCTGATCTCTATCTTGCTTGTGCTACTGGACCCAAATGGCTCCAGAGGAGAGTGAGACTGGTGACTTTGCCTCACTTAAATCCAATTCACTTGCAACTCATGACACCACCTTCTAGATGTCATCCTTATGGTCTAACAACAACAGTTTCCTTGTGGTGCTGTTGCAAAATATAATGAAGACAGTGACAAGAGGCCACTTTACCATCAGATGCTCCAAGGAATTAACATTGGTTGGATGTGTTTCAGTTTCTGGGCATTAATTAAGAACTTAGTAACGGCACTTGTTTGGAGGCCATTTGTGCTTGCTTTAAACTTTGGTTATTTTTGTGCTATTGACATCTACCTCCAATAAAACCCTATTTTGGTATCTCATTATGACATTACAGTAATCTGAGTTTTCAAAGATTTTGCTGACAGAACACATGTTCTGGAAGGCTCTTTCATCAAGCTAGAAAAAGGCTTGAGTGTGGACCCAGGGTCAAACTGTCCATCTAGGTAAGTTTAGAGAGATCTCTCATATTAGGTGATAAATATTTAGTGACATCAACTCTCAAAGACCATCTTCGAAGTCAGGAGTTTTCATGTATGTCTTAAATGGAAAAAATATGCATGGATCAATGAAGTATTTATTTTTAAGACGTAGCATTTTCTATGCCTATAATACTATATTTCTTCACAATATACTTAGAACCTGAAGAGTTCCGTTAAAGCCCTAGTATGAATTTCTGTAGGCAGGGAAGTTTTGATCTCCCCAGGCTGTGTAATCTAAAAGACCTTGTGCTGTGTGCGTGATGTTTTGAACTTCCAAACTTGCTATTTGTGATCCTCAAATTCAAGGAGAAAAAATTAGGGGAAAAATGAATTTGATTTCTAATGACCATTAGGCTTTTAAAAACAGTTCCATCAAACCAAATCAGAATTTAAATGTGGAAATTGTGGTTTTACATTATACAGGTACTTCGAAAAGCAGTTTGAACTGTCAGAACAAACAAAGCTACCAATGTTTCTTCATTGTAGAAACTCACACACTGAATTTTTGGGTAAGTCAATAGCTTAAAACATAATTAAGGAACATTGCAAAAATTGTTTTATCACCATCTTTTTTTGTTTTTAATTCACAGACTTAATGAAGAAAAATAGAGACAGATGTGTGGGAGGAGTGGTAAGATAAAAATTATATTTAATATGTGATGCACTTGTTAAGTGGGTTCCATATTTGAAGGCTTTGCAAATTGTGGAAATCCTTAGTTCAGGAGTGATATATAAACACATAAATCTAGTCTATCGTGTGCTCAGTAATTTATGACTCTTGTTTAGAATATTAAATGGAACTAATTTTCTTGCTTGTGTAAAAACTCAGGTTTTTATAACCTCATTAGATATTTTTCTATATGAATATCTATATATATCAGTTTCTTGAACTGATAAGTCATATTTTCATGTGCTTTAAAGTTTACAAAGTACTTTCCTAACAACCATCTGAGGTAAGTGCTATAGCCCTTATTATTGTGAGGAATAATTGGCCTACCAAGAATTCCACCTGGCCATGCGTGAATTTAGGAAAAAAGATTTTTATTCCACGTCATTTCTGACAGGTGACGTGGCCTCTAACCCTTTGTGAAAAAGGGCCAGGCACAGGCACTCTCAAGGCAATTACAGACTCTCTTCTAACCATCCCTATTCGAATGTCCCCCCTTGCTCTCCATTGGCTAGATGCAGCCTCCTGAAGCTCCTGCTTCATGTTCTCCTCCCTGATAGGTTCCCCCTCAAACAGCTCGTTAAGCATGTGTACAAGCTTCTGACCTTTCACCTGATCAGAAGCCTAATTCTGCTAGGTCACGGCTCTGATTAGAACCAGTCACCTCAGACCTACATTCTGTTATCACTCAAAGTTTGGGAGCACTTTTAATCCTGTGGAAACAAAATTCCTTCTTTTGTTTCCCACATTATCCACATTTTGCTGTTGAGGAAATTGGAGTTGTTTGAATTTAAGTGACTTATTGATAGTCCCACAGTCAGTAACCCAGATCTCCTGCCCCCAGGTCCAGCAGTCTTTCCACTATGCTGGGCTGTCTTCTCAGCATTACCAGTCATTATGTTTTGTGCAAATCAGCTCACTTAAGTAGCCTAAATAATAGACTTGAAATTGCTTAGTACTTACGGTCCAGATTAGCCATCTCACTTTCTTTTTTGACCATGTTGTCATCACTTAACACTCTAAACATTGACATTTTTAATAATAGCTAGGCATTTACCTACTAGTTTAAAGTTTGCAAAGCTTATTTCATTTGATCCTTACAACCACCCCGAGAGGAAGGAACTATTATTATCTCCATTTTACAGATGGGGAAACTGAGGCAGGCAGAAGTGATTTCTTATAGGAGCATACAGCAAGGGAGCGTCTAAGACCAGATTTGAATTCAAGTCTTCCTGACTCCAGACTCAGCGTTCTATTCACCGTGCCACCAGCTGCAGCTAGAGAACCCCTAGTTTTTGAGTATACATCAATCATAAATAGCAAACATACATATACTAACTACAAATAGTCACTTCTACCTTGACTGATTTGCATAAGCATTAACTCAGTGCTTCTTGATTTTCTTGTATGTTTACTTTGATAATTAGTAGTTAAAACAAATTATATATTTCACTTACACCTCAAGAGGGAATAGGCTTAAGTCATTAATTGTCCTTTGGCAAGGCAATAAATGAGAAAGAACTCTGGATTAGGAGGTAGGGAGCTTGAGCTCTAGTCCTGGTTCTCCTTACTGCCTTACTTGAGCAAGTCCCTACCCTGTCAGATGGTTCATCTGTAAAACTAGAGAATTGGATTTTGTAAGGTTCGTTCCAGCTTTGTATCATTTGCTCTTTCAGTGACAGTGGCCTCCCTGCTTATTCCTTTGGTAAGACATGCCATACCTCCCAACCCCAGGCATTTTCATCGACTGTCTGTATGCCTGGAATGCTATCCATCTTCACCTCTGCCTCCTGGCTTGAAGTCCCAGCTTAAATCCCAGCTCATACAAAGCCTTTCCCAGTCTTTCTTAATGCTGGTGCCTTCCCTCTGAGATCACTTCCAGTTTGTCCTCTAGGTATCTTGTTTGTATGGAGTTGTTTGCATGTTGTCTCCCCCAGTAGAGCTCCTTGGGAGCAGGGACTGTTTTTCATCTTGGTGACTCCAGCTCTTAGCACAGTGCCTGGCTTGACTGCTCATTTTTAAGACTGCTTTCTCCCTTACCTGTCTAACCATGGCCAAATCTTCCAAGTATCACCTGGATACCATCTCTTACATCTTCTCCACCCCTTTTTCACAGAGGCTATTTTGTTGCCTTCTAACTGGTCACCCTGGTTCCAATGTCACTTTTCTCCAATTTAGCCTTCATTTGGCTAACAAAATGCACATATGTGACCCTGTTTTTCTCTTGCTCAGAAACCTTTTAGGGGTGCCTATTGCCTGTAGCAAAGATAGTTGTGGTTTTTTTTTCCAGTTAGTGGTTTACTAAAATACTTGTTTGGGCAATGCAAAGTTTTGATTAATAACAGTGGTGACATATAGCCAGTGTAGCTGTAAAAAAATTAAAATTTTAAGTAATACAAAAAAGTCCCGTTCCCCCCCCGCCAAATTTTAATCAACTTTATTCATACACAGTATTCAGTGACAGACCTAGTAATTGGTCAGTATGATTGAGGCAAGGAAGATACTAGAATTTAACAGAATTATTCTCAAGAATTATGGGATATGTTGTTGGTTACACCACTTGTGCAACTAGAGGATATAGAGCTGGACTTGAATTCAGGAAGACCTATGTTCTAATCCTGTCTCCACACGTAGTAGCTCTGTGGCCTTGGGCAAGTCACTTAACCTTTTTTAGTCTTTGTTGCCACATCTATAAAATAGGGGTAATAGCAGTACCTTTTATATGGATTTTGGTGAGGATCAAATGAGGTATCATGTGAAGTGCTTTGCAAACCTTCAGCTCCATGTAAATGCCATCATTTCAATGCCAGATGCATCTTTGCATCACCAGTGCTAGCTCTTAGCCTCAATTTCCAACATCATAAGGTAGAGTATACTTGTGCAGCTCCAGGTAGAGCCAAACATTATCTAGTGCTGGGTCTCAGTTTCCTTATCTGTTAAATGAAGGGTTGAGGTAGATGACCCTTTAAAGATCTTAATCTAGATTATTCTAGGTCTTAATCGATGAGCCCTTATATCTGTTCTCCTTGTTATTCATCCCTCCTTCGAGACAGTTTGGGCGCTGTCTAGAACTGCACCACAGCACAGTGGTGAGCCTATTTCTTGGGATCTGGCCTTCCCCCTTTTTCATTCCCTCCTTTGTTGGTTTTTGAAAAGGCTTTCATGGTCTGGCTCCTGCCAAACTGACCTATTTGCTATTGGATGACATTCCATCTCCCCTTTCATGCCTTTGCAGAGGCCATCCTATGGACCTGAAATGTGCTGCCTCTTTACCTCTGCCTCACAGAATCCCTACCTTCCTTAAAGCTCAACCAATACCACTTCCTACAGGAATCTGATTAATTTCTCTGCATTACTAAGTGTTCTCTCCCTGGAAACCACTCTGTATATAGTTTGTATTTCATTTTCTGCATACGTGTTTCTGTCTTTGTATTCCCAGCACCTAGTACATGGCCTGGCACACACATAGTAAGCACTGAATTAGTGCTTCCTGAATGACTTACTCTTTGAATTTAAGAATTTTTAGAGTTCTGTTTTCTGTAAAAGAAAAACCTTGTTAAAGCAACTGCAATACTTAAACTATTAAATACCTATTTATATTTCTTTTGTAAAATCTTGTTTTTAAGAAATTGAAAGAAACCAGTCACTTTTCATACATCTAAATCTTGATTCTAGGTACATTCATTTGATGGCACAAAGGAAGAAGCAGCTGCGTTAATTGACATGAATCTTTACATAGGAATTAATGGTTGGTAAGTTTAGCAGTCTTAAAATCATTTATACCAAGATTTCACAAAGTGTTTTAAAGTGAGCTACTTGCTGACGAATTTTAGATGTGGGTGTACTCAATTAAAAGAAGTCTTTTAGTTGCCATTTGTTTTTAATTCATAATTGCTTTGAGGCATCGTTTGGCTTAATGTTATTCATTATGATGTATTTATTAATAAGGAGTCAGTAAAGCGCTCAACTAGGAATCAGAGAAGAACATGGGATTTATAATTAGAACGCCTCAGTTCCATTTGCTGCTCTTTCCCCATTTGTGTGACCTTGGACAAATTTCTTAACCTCCCTGGGCCTGTTTCTTCATCTGTATCATGTAGAGTATTAGACTAGATTACCACTAAAACTCCTCCCAAATTTAAATCTTTAATCCTAAAACCTAGGCTCCAATTCCATTTTTCATGCTTATTAGCTATGTGGCTCAGTCACATTCCTAGGACGGCATTTAAGACAAAGAAGTTGTGATGTGAATCAGTAGGAGTGCCCACACAGGAACTGCACAGGTCCTTCAAGTATTGGCATAATTCATAAATGCTTTTAAAGTAATTAAAATTCTCTTTAGTAAAGTTTTGTGATTTGGATTTTTAAGGGAAAAAAATTGCCTTAGGCCTGCTCTGTCAAGTGCAGTGTTTTCAGTTATGCTAAAGTTTTATGAGGCTTTAGGGCACCGGAAAATCAACTCAATTTGAGCCTTCCCCTGGGTTCCACCTGTGGCTTCAAGGATGGATCACATATAAAATCATTTGTCATTTAAAACTCTTCATAAGTGGGCCCCTCCTTATCTTCCTTACACCCTCTGTGACCCATCTGCAATGGCCTTCTTATTCCTCCTCACATAGGACACTTCCTCTCAGCTTTGGCACCTGTTCTTTCTCATTCCCAGAACCCTTTCCCTCTTCGCCTTTGCTTCTTAGAACGCCAGTTCAAATGCCACCTTCTGTAGCAGTCCATCTGCTCCCTATGTCCCTAGTGTCAACCTATGGATCTGCATACTGTCTCCCTCTTGAGAATGGAAGCTCCCACAGGGTAGGGTCCACGTTTCTATCTTTTTTGTGTCTCCAGGGCTTAGTACAGTGCCTGACACATAATAAGCACTTAAATCCTCATTGGCTGACTGAAAAGGGTACTTAGGTACTAGCTGCCCAGGCCTGAGGGTGAGTTTCTCTGAGGACCTGAAGTAAATTGCAAGGCTTGATTCTAACTTTTATACTTAAAATAGCTCTCCTTGTCCTTCATTTTAAGTTGTAGTTTCTTTTTTTCCTTATCATATTTAGACATAGACCTAGTCGTGGCATTGCTAGGTCAAAGGGCATAGGTATTCCGATAACTCTTTGGGCAATTACATTAAGATTTTATTGATGCTCTTAAATTTAGAAAAAAAAGAATACCAAGGAACTTCAAATGAGTTCAGTAAGTCCCAGCCCTCAAGCAAAGGCTGCTAGTGGGTTTTTAAAAATTCATGACTTCTTTACCTAACTGTGGGGTCCTGCTGTCTTTGAAATTTAAAAATTGTTTTACTAGCTCTTACCATGATGGAGCAAAGTAGATCTCTACTACAATGTAGGATCATAGATTTCGAGAAATGGGAATCTAATCCTCCCATTTTACATATGAGCCTAACTTTTGAAAACGTTTCAAACACCCTTCATAGGTTATATATTCAGGTTGTCCAGAGGCAGCATGGTATAATAATATCAGTAACAACTAACATTTATATTCCCTACTAGGATTTCCACAACCACCCTGTTAAGTACGTGGCATTACCTCCATTTTCAGATAAGAAACAGAGCTTAGAGAGGTTGGGGGATGGACCCAGGGTCACACAGCACGTAATTCTCTTAAGCTAGAATTTAAACTCAGTTCTTCCTGACTTCAGGTCCAGCGCTGAGAGAAAAAGTACTGGCCTTGAAGCCAAGAAGACTCAGGTTCAAGTCAGTTAATCTCTCAATGCAAGGCAACTTTCTTAAGACTGTAAATTGCAGAGAAAGTGTTGATCTGAATTGATGGAGGGAATTTTCTCATGGGAAGTTCTCTATACTAATTAAATCAGAAGCTGCTAACCCATCCTTAAATCATTTGAGTTATGCTACTTTGCCATCCTTCCTATGAAAATATCAATCACCACAACATTACTCAGGCCATTCTTAGTATTGCTTTTGTCCTTCTGTTCTGAGTTGACTCCTTGTCTGGCATACAGTTAAGTGCTAAATTGGTGTTGACCAAGTATAACATGTAGCTTAAGCTTATCTAGCACCACTTATGCAGAGCCTTTACATGCCCCTAGAATTGCTTAAAGTTCTCTCCTTGAAATTATAACCCCCGTGGACACTCCTTGTTGTCTTTGTAGCACGATGCTTTTTCACAGTAGGTGCTTGATAGATACTTGTTGAATTAAAAGTTCTGTTTTGATCCATCAATCCCCCTTGTGGATAATGTTTTTTGCAAAATGGCTATTTGAGGCCAGAAGTATACTTGCAGTCTAGGGCTATGGAAAACAATACAACTACCTGGCCCATATAGGAGTTGAACATTTAGATTGGCCCAGCAAATTGTAGGTGGTTCAAAAAAAGGTTCAAAAGGTGGTTTTACTTACACTGTAACCGAACACTAAGTACACAGAGTATACTCTGGAGAGTGTACCGGGCTTGCAATAAGGAAAACTCATCTTCCTGAGTTCATGTGTGGCCTCAGACACTAGCTGTGTGACCCTGAACAAGTCACCTCACCCCATTTGCCTCAGTTTCCTCATCTGTAAAACAAGCTGGAGAATAGAATGGCAAACCACTCCAGCATCTCTGGCAAGAAAACCCTGGAGGGGGTCACAGAGTCAGAAGCAACTGAAAAATGACTGAACAATTGAAGTTACACAGTAAAAGTCAAATTCCTGCCTGTCCTAAGTTTTAGAGGCCCTTAGATTTTTTTCAAAAGTAAAATCTTACTGACAAGCTATTGAAATGCTAAGTTAAGTAGGGGAAAAATGTGTGTAGTACTGGCAACTGAAACCTTGTAATGAAATGGAATTTATACTACTTTGGGAATAATGTTGTGTAAAGAGATGACTCCTAATTTTTTTTATAACTTTTTAGCTCACTGAAAACTGAGGCCAACCTAGAAGTGTTAAAGTCAATACCTAGTGAAAAATTAATGATAGAGACTGGTAAGTTGGCATTTTGATTCTGACTTCTATTGCTCTCAATAAAATTAAGATTTAAAGAAAAGAGTAGTTAGGAAGAAAAAATATTTAATACCCTAAGCTTACTGTTAAAATGTAACTACAGAATAGCACCTGTCTTGAAGCAGCATGGCACAGTGGATGGAGAGCTGGCCTCGAGCCAGGAGGACTAGGCACTAAATTCCACCTCTTGTACATAATGGTTCTATGTACGGGCCAGGTCACTTCACCTTTCAATGTTCCAAGAAACTTTGTTGCACAGCAAACAGTGATCTACAGTGGTCAGAGGAATTACATAGGGAATTCCCTATGCCAATGAAATCACACCCACTACTCCCTAAAAATATCATCCATAGACATACTCAGTAAATATTCATTTCTTTTTAACGATATGCCCATCTTGTAAAGCTAAATGCCTTTAGTCTGCTGTCAGTTTCATATTTTCAGCTGATTAAGGGTTTTATGCTTGTGTACTTTAAAAAAATAGATTACAAGAAGGAATGATAAAAACATGTTTACGTTAGGCTTGCTGTTCAAGATATAAAAGTTTTTTGTTTCATTAAAAACCAAAATTACAAGAATGAGCATTTCTTTTCAAATTCATCTCAAGTACATTTTTCAGCAGTTCAAAAAACTTTGTCATGGAGCATTAGTTGTTTTAAAAGATTTACTAAAAAACAGGTTAAAGTATCAAAGTGGTCCATCATAAGGCAGATAAGACCAAATAATTGGGGTTAGAATTAATCAGAAATCTTGTTAGTAAATTCCTCAAACAAATGAGAATAGAGGCTAAACGTGACACACAAACCCCAGACACCAAGATGATAACATAATGCCTGAGGGTTTTTTCTTTATTAAAAACAAACCAAAAAAAAAAAACCCCAAACTTCCTTTGCTCAGTTATTAAATGCCGCATTTCAAGGATATTTATATAATGTGCAAACTATTATGATTTATTTATTAAAAAGCTCTTTAATTAAAACTCTGTTACGATACTGTGGGTTCTCAAAGGCTAGACTGGTAAAGCACAAGTTCTAGCAGCACCTACACAAAAAAGTAGTTTAAAACTTGGTTGGTCTGTCTGGAAATCAGTGTAGGTAGGTTCCAAGGCTTATCACCAGGTTGAGCCATAAAATTGGTAAAAATGATCTATTTAAAGTTATAGAGTGGTTAATACCTGCATTGGGTGGAGTACCTGTACCAAAATTACAGAGCCTTCCAATATCTAAATAGTAAGCCCAGCAGACAAGGGACACGATGGACAGACAACTGGACTTGGAGTCAGGAAGACCTCCTGTGTTCAGACAGTACCTCCTCAGACCCTAATGTGGGACCCCAGACAAATTTGTTAACTTCTTTCAGCCTGTTTCTTCTCTGTAAAATGAGGATAATAGCAGCATATATAAAAATATAATTCTAGGTCATAGAATTTTTGTGAGGATCAAATGAAATGGCACATACAGCTTGTGCAAACCTCAAAGCACTGTAAAAATGCTCTCATTAATGATTATTGATAATTGCAAAGATGTAGATAAAAACTCCAATATCTCAAGGATACTTAGAGCTTTTTGCTCATTGGGCTTCATAGTTTTTAATACAATCCAAGTTACACAATAAGATTTCTCGTTAAATGTTCTATTGTTTTGATAGTACCTTTTCCAAACTTATTTTAGAAGTGATAATTTGAAAATGCTTGTTTTAAAAAGCAAGGTTACCTTCCAACCTGTAAAGATGGCACAAGTTGTAGAACAGTTAATGAAACAAAATTTAACATTTTTATCTCTTTTTGCACATTAGATGCTCCTTGGTGTGGAGTCAAAAATACTCATGCAGGAATAAAATATGTAAGAACTTTATTTCCCACAAAAAAGAAATGGGAAAGTGGGAGTTGTTTGAAGGACAGAAATGAACCTTGTAACATTATGTAAGTATGATCATCACTTGTATTGGATAAATAAACCATTGGTGGGATAATATGTTGTACTTAATAATTTATCATTTTTAAGTAAAAACCAACTGGATAAAGTCTAGCATCTAAAACTGCTGTACAAAATGGTCAGGCCCAAATAGTAACATATTAGGAAAATTTGCATCTCATTGCATTCTTTCAAATAGAAGACCTTGAAGAGGAGCAAACTAATAAATCATGGGATTCTGGCTAACATAATATAGAGGGAGAAGAAAAAATTACCTATAATAACTTGTAGCACTTTAAAGTTTACAAAATGTACTTTATATACATTAGTTCACTTAAGCCCTACAGCACAATGTGTGAAAATCAAATGTTGAGCTGTAATCATGTCACTCCTTAGTATGTGACTTTTTCCAGTGACCAGCTGATATCCACTACATGGTGCAGTGGTTTCCAACAGTTTTCATTCCATGAACCCCTTTCAGCAACCAAAAAATGTTGTGAACCCCCAAGGTAATTTAATATACTACATAATATTTTTTACAAATGTTTACTGCTTAGAGTGCCTTTAGTTGAAACTCTAGGACCATTGTCATGAATCCCCACCAAATGGCAGCCAGTGATGAGGTGCAAAGGACACTGGGTGTAGAGGTAGAAGGCTCCAGTGACACCGCTGCCAACTTACTGATAATAAAGCCATAGGCGAGTCACGTCATTTCTTTGGGCCTTAGTTTCTCCAGCTGAAGCAAGAAGTTATTGGACTACATCCCCTTAGTCCCTTCTAGGTCTTTATCTATGATCTGACCCACATACATGGTCACATTTTTTACTGTAAATGAAACCAGAAGACAGAAAGTTCAGTTCTATGCGATGATGCTGCATAGAGCCTTCTAAGAGAGACAAGTGTTTATTCATGGGCAACATACTTTTTGTGAGTCATATTCATCTCAGGTGCCAGAACTCATAGTCAGCATAAGTAAATGGACCATCACTGAGATAAATATTGCTTATATACTAGTAACTTTTTCAGGAGTGAAAAAGAAAATTTTCAGAAACTTCAAACTTAAGTACCATGTTTAAAAAGTTTCCACTGTCTTAAAATTTTAAGAAAAACATTTAATTTAGCATAACAAAATGCAGCTTTAAAGCCTCTTCTCAAGTAAGGTGCACCCACACACATTAAAATTATACAAGAATCTAACAGATTTTGCCAGAGATAAATAACCAAGTATTGACAATCAGTAAGTAAATCAGTAGCAAGTGAGAGAAAAAAACGAACAAACCTAGGAGATAATTCATTTGTCCTAGATGTTTAGCAGCATCATGACAGATATGCTGTGCAGAGTTAGGTGGAAGAATTTTTCTATAAGGGGCAAGGCTCTTCGTGTACTCCTGATGCCAATTATACTGAGCCCCAGAACATTACAAATTCTCCTTAATCAAATCAATCATCATTCCAAAAAGGTTGACCTGACTGCTCATACTGAATAAATGAAGTGGCTAAAATTTTACATTGTCCGGATTCTAACACACATCCTATGGGCCCATTAATTTAACAGATGGACAGTGGGCTGGACCTGGCATTGAAAAAGAGATCAGTCTGGATCTCATTTGGGAAAAATGAGCAGCACTTGGCATAATTCCAAGTTGTTTACCTCTGCAAAAGCCCTTTTTGACATTTTCTTAAGTTAAAAAAAAAAAGAATCCCTTTATTAAACCATTTCAGAAAAATCAAAACTGCTAGTAATCCAAAAACACATGATCGGTCGACAATTAACAAGCATTTAATTAAGCACCTACTATGTGCCAGGCACTTTGCTAAGTGCTGGGAATATAAAGGCAAAAGACAGTTCCTGCTCTCAAGGAGCTCACAGTTTAAGGGCAGAGACAACAAGTAAATAACTATACAAACAAGATATATTCAGGGCAAATAGATCAACAATAGAGGAAAGACCTTGGCATTGACAGGGATCCGGGAGGGCTTCTTGGAGAAGTTGAGATTTCAGCTGGGACTTGAAGCCAGGGAAGCAGATGAGGGAGAGAATTCCAGGCTTGGGGGCCAGGCAACGTAAAATGCCTGGAGTCTGGAGATGGGAGTGTTTGTGCAGGGAATGTGGACGAGAGGACTGAGGTATGAAAAAAACTGGACAGACGTGAGGTCAGGTTGTAAAAGGTTATGACCACAAACACTTTCTAAATGTAATCCTGGAGATGATTAGGAGTGCCTAGAGTTGGCCAATAGGGGAGCGGCATGGTCAGACTTGCACTTTATTTAATCTGACAGCCGAGTGGAGGGTGGATTAAGGTGTGGAGACGTTTGAAGCCGAGAGATCGACTAGAAGGCTGCAGGTCACGGGGTGACGAAGGACCGGGGTCAGAAGAATGAAGGGGCCACACAGGAGGGATGTCATGAAGGCGGACAGGACGTGGCAAAATAGGTCAGATGTGGTTGGTGAGAGTGAGAAGTTAAGGATGACACCTCGATTGTGAACCTCGGTCACTGGACCCTCACCAGTAATAGGGAAGTTCAAAAAACGGGGAGAGAGGAGCCGTTTTGGACATTCTGAGACGTCTACAGAACATCAAGTTCAAGATGTCTGGCAGGTAGTCAGAGATAAAAGTATGGAGGTGAGGAAAGAGATTAGGCCTGGGCTAGTTCATGATGGGTGTTAAAATGGGTCTTCAGCAGAGTATTCCAAAGTGACATTAACTATCAAAGTGGCATAAAAGATGCCCTTTCAGAGGCAGCTAGGTGGCACAGTTAATAGAGTGCCGGGTATGAGTCAGGAAGACAAGCCCTAGATCCTTACTAGCTGTGTGATCCTGGGAAGTCACTCAACCACTGCCTGCTTCCGTTTCCTCGACTGCAAAATAGGGCTAATAATAGAACCTCCCTCCCAGGGTGGTGGTGGGGATCAAATGAGATAATCAGTACCTGGCACGTTGTAAATGCTATAGAAGTGTTAACTGCTAAGTATTATTCCCTCCCCATCTTCCTTTTAGTTACATGTCTGGGAAAAAAAGGAGTTGGACCAGAATAAGGAATGAAGAACAGGCGTATCGCCTGAGTAGTATATATGTAGTGTTACCCCACCAAACACTGAAGAACGTAAAGGAAAGGACAGAAAAATCACTCAATGCTTAAAAGTAAAAGGGATATTAGAGATCATAAGATTCAATCTCCTCACTTTAAAGGGGAGGAAACTGAGGCCCAAAAAGAAATGCTTGCCTCTGTCAGAATGTGGAGTGGAACCCAGGACTTCTAGACAATGTATCTGCCGCTCTCTCTCAGATAAAAATTACAGAATGAGAAAGGGGAGTTGTTCTCTTCACAAACCTGTAAAAAGCATGGGTCCCCATAATTGAGACTAAAAAAGCTTTGTCATACTTAAAAGAGTTTATACCATTTTAAATGGACAAATCTTCCAATTTCATGGATTTGTACAATTTTGGAATGCAGCAAACCAATTTTGCTTTCATTTAACTTGGCATAACTAGTAATATACATACACAATGAGTTCCCCCCTCCCAAGTTCTATTTTTTTTATACTGTAACAACAATCACAAAACTTTAACCAGAAAACCATTACTATAGTTTATACCAGTGACAAAAATAGAATAAATGCTGGGGCAATTCACACCTCAAATGTAATGAGTTTTATATCAATCAGCAAGCATTTGTTCAGGCTAAGTGCTGGGATACAAAGACAAAATGATAAACAATCCCCCAACCCCACCCTGCTTCGAGTTTACATTCTCTTCAGGTTCCCAAGTTATTCAGAATATAGTTTTGTGGGAGAATCTGACTTGCACTAGCAAGATTGAAGATAAATGATCTTACATGACAGTTTTTAAAAAGTTACATATACATGGACTGTTTAACCATGTAAAGCCCAATTCAAAGTTTATCATCATATTTGTAAGGGATTGATATTTATGGAAATGTCAGCTCTTCAGCATAGCTTATGAACTCAGAAAAATAGCCTTAACTCAGTGGTTCTCCAGGTCCAGGGACCAAGACCCTTTCCAGGAAAGGGTCTGTGAGGTCAAAACTATTTTCATTTACCAAGTTGTTCTTATTTCTAATACAGTAAATATTGATATAACCCACATAAACAAAACATCTTTTGGGAGAGCCATAATAATAAAGAGGTTCTGGGACCAGAACGTTTGAAAACCACTGGATGTGGGTTTTTTTTTTAATTTATAAAAGGGGCTTTCTACATAGATCCTTTCAGATTTAGGGCATGGGCTTCAGGTACAGTGTAGAAGCAGCTGCTTGCCCCTATCTGGTTATTTCATCATGGAGGCTGTCTTGAGTCTCATCCTTAGGGAAGAGGAACTTAACCCTGCAGTTATCCTGGGAAGTTGACATAGCTCATCATTAAAAACTTTGGAAGCCCTACCATAAATCAAGCAGTAAAACCCTTTACTAAGTGCTCCATCTGCCATTTTAGTTGTGGTTCTTTCTAGTTACTATGGCAATTTAACCACATCATTTTGGTATCAGAATTATATCCTCTATCATTTAAAGCTGTCTTGAATCAAATTTCATCGGATTTCATTGTGGCATAGGAGTATCCTTATGTAGAGAAAGACCAAATTTGATAGGGAGATTTGGGCCAAAAGAATGGGGCGTGGTGACACCAGTGGATATGTCTAATAGAATGGCACAAGGTTTTGCAACTCACCATATTCTGTTCAACGTTTTAGAGGCTTAGATAGCAGGTTTTTCGTTTGGGTGTATATAACATGAAGGTAAGAGAGTGAGTTAATAAATACACTGAGTGGCAAATCAGGATCCCAAAAGATAGCTATGAATGATTGGTCAGATGTAGTAAGATGAACTCCAATAGGGATAGATGTAAAGGACTACTTTGCAGCTAAATAATCAACTGTAGAAGTATAGGATGCAAAAGATTCAGTGAAAACAAGTTTAAAAAGCTAACACCATAATAATGATCTTTGGCTGTGTTTTTAAAAAAAGCATCCAAGAGTGAGAGGTTTTAATTCAGCTGTATTCTGCTCTGGTTCAACACATCTGGGCTTATTAAGTTCACTTCTGGGTGCTGTATTTTAGGAAGAACATTAATAAACCAACGTGCAGAGGCTGACCAAGATGATAGAACTTGAAATGTCATTGGGGGATGAATTGAGGGAACCAGAAATATTTAGACTCAAAAAAATTTTAAGATCCACATTTGAAAGGTAGAAGAAAAGTTTAGAATTGTTTGCTTGCCCACCAAGAAGAACAGAAGCTGGATGACTGTCAGATGTCATAAAGGGAAACTGCTCTACCATGAATTAGATTGATCTGAGGCCCTATCACAAGATCATAGGATCTAAAACTGTGAGACCCCATGACAGATCAGGACAAGGTCATGTGGGTTCTGAGTTGAAGAGCCATGATCCAAAACCCTGTCCTCCCAGCTCCGAGCAAGGGCTTTCTCCCTCGTCCTTTCTCACATGACAGGATGGTTCTATTTCATTCCCCTTCTCAACTACGGAAACAATTTGTACCACTTGTTGGACGCATGCTGACTTCAATTTATTTTGTGTGTGTATAGACATACGTAGGTTAGACACACACACAAGTGTCTATATAATAGTCTGTATAGGTATAGTTACATCCAATTGTTTGAATACTCCCCTGCAAAAACACACACACACACACACACCCCAATCTTACTAAACCATAAACCCCTTAAGGAGAAACACTAGGCCATACATCTTTCAATACCCTCCTCCCTGCATATCTCCTCTTCCCAAGACTCATCAATTTAGGGGACAAAAAAATGTAAGAGACATTAGAGATCATCCTAGAGATGCTTTTTTCATGGGTAAGCAAACTTAAGTCCAGTGAGTTTAAAGGACTCAGCCAAGGGTGACTGTGATGATTACAAACCCACAAACTGTGGTGCCACCAGCAGTAGTATCTACCCAGAGTTTCATTGCAAAGAAAATACTTTCAAATATCATAGAACCTAAGTATCTGTTAATAAGCAAACATGAAGGGAGCTGAAATGTATGTAGGAGGTCCAATTTAAAATGTAAGAAATACTTTCAGCACATCAGTTTAATCAGTTGTTCAAGACCCAGTCTGTGCATGTTTAGTACCGACAGTTCATAGGTTTTTGTGCCATTCTTAAAAGACAAACAATAATTTTAATCCTCTTCTCATAAGCCCTTGGTGAAAAGATGCCCATTAGGAGGACCAAGAATTAAGGGAACTTAGATTTTATTTTTTATGTTGAAAAATAATCCAACCAGTTCTAAGAACAATTGTACCTGTTAATTTACTTGGAAAAATGACAGGGCTGGCTGCTGCTTGTGCTGGTGGGAGCTAGGAGAGTTAATAAATCTCCCTCTGGAAGTGTGGGAAAACAAGAACACAGCCCTAAACACCACTTCCTTAACTGCTTCAAATGATCACAGGTTCTTTATAGCAATTGCTCTTCCTAAATTTTGCAGGAATAGTTTTGGCTTTTGTTTTGTAAATAAGGCAATCACTCGTTCGGCAAGGGAAGGATACCTTTTAAAAGTTTCACTTCTTGAACTTATCCTTAGTTCCTTTTATTCACTGGGCTGGTTCCAGGTTGATAAAGGAAGGTGGATTATATGTTTTTCTTGGGGGCCCAATGTTCAATTCAGATTATTCAGAAGATAGTTTTTTGTACCTCGTTAATTGCTCCTATCCCACAGTTTTTAAAGTATATCAGTCTTATATTTGCTATTGTATTAAACTACTAAGAGTGGAATTTAGTTCTGAATAGTATACTTCACGAATACCACTAAAAGTACAAATACTAAGTTCAATTTTGAAATCAAACCAGAAATGTTAACTAGTTGATAAGATTCTTTTGTGTTAAACAGAGACAAATAAAATGACTTTCTCTATACCATCATTATTAGTGTACTCAATAATTTTTTAACTTAATATTTTAAATTCAATTCTTTACTAATCTACTGGGGTGGGGGGGTTTGTATGTTTTCTAGTCAGATTCTGGAGATAATAGCAGCAGTAAGAGACGATGATCCACTTGAATTGGCCAATACACTGTATAACAACACCATTAAAGTCTTCTTTAAAGACATGTAAAGCAGCCATTTGTCATGTGTTTCAATGTGTATGTAAAACTGCATGGTAAAACTTAGTAAACCTTCAATAAAAGTATCAAACTTATCTAAAGAGGTATGTCTGTCATAATTCAGTTGTTCATTCTTTTTCCTACACAAATGGGATACACCAAAAGTTTAAAAAAAATCTCATTTAAGGTTATAACGAATCTCTTCCAGAGTCTGAAAAGGCAGTTTCTTTTTTCCATAAATGCTAAATACAAAATTGCTGCTATGTCCATGCAACCTTTATGACATAATTCCATTTAGAATACATTAGAAGTTACTACACCAAAGCTTACTTGATGAAAGCCCCAATTCTTTAACACAGCCCCTTAAGATACTAAACACAGGTCATGTTAAGTGCTACCTAAAAATTGAACAGACATTTCTATCAGTTACATTCCAGGAAGTTTATTTTCTTGGATTTTAAACCTACCCCATGTGTGGCTCTCATATCCTTAAAAAACACTTGCTCATACTTTCACTTTAGTCTGTGTAAAATATCTTAAGTTTTTCAGGGCTAGATAATTCATTGTAAAGGTATGCATTCTTGCATTTTTACTATCCATTTCAATGAGAAAACTGGGGTCCAGAGCTAGCACATGTGTATCTTTGGCACAGTTGACGCACTGTATGATCGTTACATCTATCAAAAATTTTTTTGTCCAACTTTGTCTTAAAAACATGTGAAAACGTTTTATTCTATGTACAATAATGTACACAAATTTAAATAGGTCACCAAAGAGACCAGCAGTAATTAAAGAGGTATATTTACAGTAGCACATCACAGTAAACGGAAAACCATTCACAGACTCAACATTGATACTGTTTTTGTGCTTGGTTACGCACTGAAGTGAAGTATTTTACTCCATTTTTGTTGAACTGAATTTTAAACAAATACCTCAGTGATTAATAAATGCCATTTTAATCAGTCAGTATCATCATTAAGAGATTCTTCAGCTGTTGTGTCTGTGTGCTGAATCACTCCATTTCTTTCATGCTGAACATCATCGTCACAATCGGTACTGTCATCTTCATTTATGTCCCTGTCAGACTCAGCAGCAGCGGCAGCTTCTCTTACAACTTGCTCAGGATTTTCATTGGGTGAGATAAACCCATTATTGTTAGATGAGTTTGCGTTTTCCTTCACATCTTCAATGTATACTTTTTGATGGCACATTGGACAAGTATCTTGAATATACAGCCATTTCCGAAGGCAAAGTGCATGGAAGTAATGATTACATGGCGTTATACGAGCAGATGTTGTAAACTCATGATAGCAGATTGCACAGACATCATCTATTTCACGTAAGCGGCCCCCTTTTATTTCAGGAAGTGAATTAATTTTCTTAACAGCAGTTCTACGATTGATAAATGTCTTCCAGCCATTCTTTGCTTGTAAGTAGATGTTAAAATATGCATGTAGGCACATCATGCAGGCCCGAATTTTACTTCCTGACTCAAACATCATGGTATAAGCCCCATTTCCAAACATAACCACTCCAAATATAAATTCAATAATATTGCCTGTTGAACGAACGTAGTAGACGTAATCATCAAGCTTTTCCCAGAGGACGTTATAGTAGCCATCAATCATGAATAACGTATAAACAGTGAGAGAGACAATCACTTTTAAGCAAAGTTCCACACAAAATGCTGTAACTGCAAACAGCCACGTATTTAGTGCATAATGATGCCAAAGAACATAACTGAGCAAAATTGGAAGAATAAAAAGACAAGCAGAGACGAAGAGCACAGGAAAATGTCTACGGAAAGATGACACATGAGAGGCACTGAGAGACATTAATACGGGGTCTGTCATTCCGTGGATGAAATGTAGGACTGCAGTTAATAAAAGGCACATGTTTCTACTTAGGCGAACAAGTCTTTCTTCTGGCCTTAACCCACTTAAACCTGTCTGCAGAGCCAAAATAAAAAACAAAACAGGTGCTACAAAGCCAAGCCTTCTGTCATCATCTTCAGTTGACCCAATGAAGGCTAGTATCCCTAACCCCAAATAATGGGCGATGGATGAAATTACAGCACTCATGCCCAAAACAGTTAGTGTGGAATCACATCCACTAATTATAAGATTACAAATTAGTTCCCAGAAATTATCCCAAGAAATAAGGTAGGAATTTTCTCCAGTGTCATTTGCCATCTTTAAAACGTATATTAACACAGAAGCTTGAGCTGCAATTCTTGTTAGCCAGAAGACTCGAAGTATGTCTGGGAAACGAATCCTTTTCCAGGTATCCTCCATCAATAGCTGTAATCCATAAATACGATACATATGCCTTACCAAAAGATAAACATATCGTGTAGAATAATAAAACCACTTAATTTTCACAGCCAACACAAATGTGGTATTTAATGTCAGAATCAGGGAAGAAGCAAAAACTAAAGTCTCTCTGACATGTAAGGGTAGCTCTGTGATTAGGCCTATTACAGGAACCAAGAAATTCATTATGATCAGCTGTGAATAGATGGACTGAATTTGAAGTAATGTGATATATCCAATTCCAAATGTTAGCTGAAGAACAACGAGTGCCATCCATAGTGAGGGCCCTTTCCGAGGAAGAAATTCAATTCCAAATGCTGATGTGTTGTAGGCACCATAGAAGTCAATGTGCAAAGAGGCGTAATAATTCACCAACACTGAAGTTGCAGCTAGTAGAAAGGCTGAGCTGTACATGTAAAACTTGAAAAGTGATCGCTGCGACAAGATCAGTACAACACTGGATACAAATATACCTAAAAGAAAAAGATGGAGAGAAATTACTGTTTGCTTCCTTACAACAAACAACCTGTCTTAGAATTTTGGGAAGAACTGATGGACCTCAACATGTCAAGTTCTTAAATTACTCTATGATGCATAGACAGTTTCATGCTTAGAAACAATGGCCCAACAACTGCCTTCTCTTGATAGTCTCATCTTAAGGGATCATCAAAGACCCACCTTAAAAGACCCATCAAAAGGGCCAGTATGACAGATGACCTGTGAACTCTGCACTGTTTGTCCTCAAGTACTTTTTGCCCTCTTAACAAATGATGCTAGAATAAATGTGTACTTGGTCTTATTTCTCTAGTAGACTACTCTGCTATGTGGTACCTTGTGTTGTAGATGCTCAGTAAATGAACATACTGAATAAAAAACAAGGAGTATTTCCATAAAAGTGGGGGAAAGAATTTTAATCTCCACAAAAAGCACTAGAGCTGAAGAATTTTAAATTGCTAGTCTGGGAGAAAAATCTATTGCCATTGTTACATTTTGTAAAAACTGAATAGACTGTGTATTTGAATCATAAGTATTTCACTCTGACAACTATCTATAACTAGAGAATTCATTTTTACTGCCAGAAGCTGTATATTAAGTATCTCTTGGTGTAGAACATGCTATGCTAGCTTTCTCTTCTAAACCAAGAACAGAGCATTCTCTCTTCTCTCTACGTTTTCCTTTTAAAGAGCTCACCACTCCTCAGTTACAGTTATCTCCTCTACTGCAGATAACTAAAATTTGCTATCTCCAGCCACACCTTCCCAACTGCTAGTTGTACTCCTGTACCTAACTGTCCTACCAACATTTCAAATTCAACATGTCTAAAATGTTCCTCCCTCTAAAAACTCATTATCTCTTTATTTTCCAATTTGTTTATGGTAGTATGTCCAAATTCTGCCTCAAAAAACTTAAGAGTAATCTATAACTTTTTTTTCATTGCCACTCATTCATTCGCCAAGTCTGATCAAGCCTTCCTTTGCACTATTTAAATCACTTCCTTTCCAATTCTAATGCCATCACCCTAATTTCGAGGCCTCTTTACTTCCTCCTACATTATTGCAACAGCCCTAACAGATCTTCCTCCTTCTAAACATTCCCTATCTCAAACACAGAGGTCAAATTAATCTTCTAGCACAACTCTAATATTATTTTCCCTGCTCAAAAAAATTCACTAGCTCCCCACTGTCTACCAAAGTCCAGATGTCCTGGTTTGGCCTTCAAGGTTCTTTACAATCTAATCCCCAACTTAGCTTTCAGGTCTTACTCCCACTACTCTATCTATATTTCAGCCATCTTGATCTATCTAAAACACAATGCATCTTAAACTGTCTCTGTGCTTTTGGTTATCAAAACACTTTTTCTGTACATCTCTCTGCTTATCCTACCTAGCCTTTATGGCCCAATTCATCTTTACCATGTCTCTCCTGATCACCTCTGACAAAATTAATTTTCGTTCCTTAACAAGGAAGGACTCATTACGTAACTCCTAGGGAGCCCATTACACTTTGGGATAGCTCTCCCCATTTGGAAGTTTTTCCTTACAAGTTTAAATTCACCTCTTTGCAACTTCTACTCAATGCTCCTTTCTAAATTCTATCTGCAAGAGCCAAACAAAACATGCCTAATCTTTTCATGTGACAGCCTTTCAGGAACTTCAAAAGACTGTGTCCTCTCTGAGCCTTCTTTCTGTTCTCCATACAAAACATCCTGTTGTTTCTTTAAATGACCCTCATTCGCTTGACAATTCTTGCTTCCTTCAAGTCTCAGCTAAAATGTCACCTTTTACAAGAAGCACCCAGCCCTTAACACTACCCCAAATTTGACCTGAACACAACAGAGAATGCTAAGAGAAGGTAACATGACTACCCTCCCATCACACTGTTATAGGTATAGACACAGCTGCCCTGAAGGCTCTCCCCATACCCCCCATATCCTCCCCAATCACCCCTAATATGGAGCAGTCTCTTCATGATGATAACTCATCGAGCTTGCTTCAATACAACTTCCAGCCCTTTTTTTTCTTCAAAATACCGACTTGCCATATCTTCTCCCTCTTACTGTATTTGTGAAGTTTATTTTTTGAACCCAAGTTTTACTTTCCATCAAATTTCATCTTACTGCATTCAGCCCAACCCTCTAGCTTATCAAAATCTTTTCAGATTCTGACATCTAGCAATTTAACCCTCTGAAATTTGTGCCTTTCACCTATTTGATGAGTTACCTAAGTATGTCTTTATCCAAGTCAATGGTAAAAATGATAAAAGGTTAAGACCAAGTATTGATTCCTGGAGCACTATACCGAAAACTTTATTCCAAGCTGACTGACTACTCCCAGGATCTAGCCAATCTCTTGGTAAAGACCATAGCTGTATTGCCACTGTAGGTTTCCCACTGTAAATTCAGATATAGGCAATCCTGATTAGAAAAAAAAATCACTATAAATGAGGCTGAGAAACAGAGAAGCAGTAAAGTAATAAAACTGGATTTGGAAAAAGCATGTGTTCAAATTCTGCCTCGCTTATAGCTTTGTGAACATGGCAGGGCTTCAGATTTCTCATCTGTAACAATGAGGTTATTATTTGCCAATTCAATTCAATTATGTTGCCAGCTGAATTTGATACGAATTTATTAAAACACCTACTCTGTGCAAGGAACTATGCTTGATGTTGATGAGGCAAAGGTAAAAAAAAAAAAAGTCCCAGGCCTCAAGAAGCTTATAGTCTATTGGGAAGTGCTTAGAAATTCTTGAATTGCTATACACCGTGAGTTGTCATTTTTATATGCTAAACCATCTACTAAAACCGTAATTGTTAAGCTAAAGTACCAGAAACATTATCGAGACATTAATGTAATTGTTAAGTATAATTAGCTTATATTCTAGACTGTGTCTGGAACACAGGTACTTGCTTTAGGGAAAAATACTTATGTTGACTAAATACAAAAAGGTCAAAGCAGTAGTGATATCAGTGAATAACTAGCATAACCTGTTTCATAAAAGACTCTCATTTCATTAAAGTGAGTGAACATCTTGGACACCCCATTTTATCACTAAGCTACTGACAGGCTTTGGAACTTCTGAGTAGAGAAATATCCTGGGGGGCCATGAAGAAGAATCTGCTATCACCATTGCAGCATGTGTGCTTATAAAGCTGAAATATCAGATAAACCGAAAGTGGAGAAAACTTGGAAGTGGGCGTGTCTTGAGTGGTAATCTGATTTCCTTTGAGAGCTTAGTGGCATTTATTATTTGGATTACATTTTTTAAAAAAAGACATTGACAATTTGAAAGAAATTAGAAAATACTGTTGGGAAAACTATGCCATCAGTTCATGGCAGTGAAGGGAAAGGGATTAAAATTATGACCAAGAAATAGTGACAAATATTTGGAAGAGATGTACCAAATACTTTGTATCTGTTGTGAATATAATATGAAGATGTTAAAAGAATTGCAAAGACTGGAATTAACAAATACAACAGCAAAATAACCGATAGAAGAGTGAGTCCCATCTTAAATTCAAGATGTCCAGAACCAAACTCATTATCTTTGTAATGCCCCCCCTTTCCTCTTCTGAACTTCCCTATTATCATCCTGGGCACCAATATCCTTCCCAGTCACCCAAGCTCACCACATAGGAGTCATCCGAGGCTCCTTACTCTCTCTCACCCTCAGGCATATCCAATGTGGCCAAGTCCTATCAATTTTATCTCTGTTAATATCTCTGCTATAAATTCTCTTCTCTCTGAAATTGCAACCACCCTGGTACATCACCTCAAGCCTAGACTATTGCAATAGCCCACAGATCTGGTTAGCCTGCCCTAAGTCTCTCCCCACTCTAGTCCCTCCTCCACTTAGTTGCCAAAAAACTCAAGTGACCATGTCACCCCCAATTCAACCAACTCCAGGGGCTCCCTCCTGCCTCCAGGATCAAATATTTAAACATCTGTTTGGCATTCACAGCACTTCATCACCTGGCTCCCTCCTTTTTTACATCTTACTTCTGGTCTCTACAATCCAGTGATACTGGCTTCCTCACTATTCATCACAAAATACTCCATATCTCCTAACTCTGGGAATTTTCAATGGTGGTTCATGCCTAGAATATTCTCCCTCAATATCTCTTCCTCCTGGCTTCCCTGACTTTCTTCAAACCCCAGGTAAAATCCCACCTTCTGCAAGCTTTCTCTGCTATACTGTGCCTTCCCTGTATTGATCACCTCCAACCTATTTTATCCAGTACAGATATTGTTTGTACATAGCTATTTGCATGTTGTCTTACCCATTAGACTGTGAGCTCCTTGAAAGCAGGGACTGGTTTTTTTGTTTCTGCCTTTCTTTGTATCCCCAGTGCTTAGTAGATTTGCACAGTGCCTGGCACATAGTATGCCCTTAATAAATGGTTACTAACTGCTAGATGAATCAGAGTAGAGAAGTAAATAGTCTATGCACAATTACGAATCATTTACAACATTTACTTTCAATGGAGTTGTGATCTCACTGAAGTACATATTCCTATGATCTCTCTCCATCAAGGCAAATTACAACTCACCCATACCTTTTCATATGGTGAATCTTTTGTCCATGTCCGACCACATATACTCCAAAAAGTCCACCCAAAGTGCTTAACACCTTCCTTTAGGGCTTTTTTTTAAAAACATTTTTTTTTTTTGCAGGGGGGAAGGCAGGGCGAATGGGGTTAAGTGACTTGCCCAAGGTCACACAGCTAGTAAATGTGTCAAGTGTCTGAGGCCGGTTTGAACTCAGGTCCTCCTAACTCCAGGGCCAGTGCTGTACTCACTGCACCACCTAGCTGCCCCTTTTTAAACATTTTGAGAGTAACAGTGCAATGCTTACACTGGTCATCACTTATCCCTTGCTCTCAATACATGACCACAATACCCCCTTTTCCCATTCACACATATCCTGAATATCTCTACCCCACAGGGCAGATAGGTCTATCCCTAGAAATAAAACCACTTGCAAAATTTTAAAAATTTAAAAATTTAAAGAATGTAATAGGATATGACATTGTCTTCATTTTAGGCCTGAACTGCTCAAATGTTAAATATTCACTCTGTAAGGCTTTCTCACGCTAATATTACTCCATAAACCTCAAATAACTAAGATATTCATAACCCAAAACAAAAATGTCAGAAAAATATTTTAATACATGATGGAGAGATGTAGACATATACGGGTTAATTAATTTAATTAATGGATTATTGTTGCTAATTGTCTCCCAAAGGAAAGAAACCAAAGCAATGAGAAATGCAACAATTTCAAGGAAACAAAATCACAAATAGTATTACCGAAACTAAGCACATCCTAACTGCTCTAACATAACAACTATAGTATTTTTCTATCAATGGCCTTAAAAGTAAATGCAAAATCAGAGTTACAAGCTTTACCATCCATTTTTCCTATCTGTTGGTTTTTATGTTGTGGCAATAAGATTTATTTTCATATGAATAACAAGAAAACTCATATTTACATTTCCTAGCTTAATTTCAAATTAGCTATGTCATTATGACATTGATTATGAATTATGTATTTTGAAGGGCATTTAATATTTCCACAGAAAAGGTTAAGATATTAACATTCTTTATTATGATACAATCTATTAGTTTCTCAAATAATATACATTCTTTTTTCTGATATTTGGGAGCAAATTGTGAAATTCATGGTTTCAAATCATATCTGTACTAGACATAATAGTAAATGTCCTCAGCTGCCTCTAGTACTGGTTCAACATATCAATCAACATATCAACATATCAATGTCAGAGGTAGAGGTGGAGGAAATGGAGAAGTTGAAACTATTAATAATAAGAGGAAAGAGGATAACCCAAGTCCAGGAAGCAAATGGTAAGATTAGCCCAGGTGGTCTTAAAGGAAACCTTGATGAAAGAATTAGAAATACATAAAAAGGACATAGGAACAGGATTATCAATGTTTCTGTAAATTTTGGGTTACAAGCTGCACAGGTAAGAATGAGACAAAACAGAAAAAAAGTATTAACTAGCATGAATACAGATTCCTTACTGTAAGGGCATTTTTTGCTCTATATTTATTGTGCTATTTTCACCTCTTTTTTTTAATAATCAAAAAGAATTAAGTAGAAAAATAATTTTCTTGAATACATATTTTCATCCTCTCTTACTCAATTGCCACTTCCACCTGTTTACTAGTTTTAAGTAAATCTACTCCTTTAAACTAAACCAAATTAAAACCCCCTATTCCAATCAACATCTTAACATTCCAGGTTTCTGTCTCTTAGTATTTATGGGCATACTGAAGATATACTGCTTAGGACCCAGAATGTTTAACATACATACTATTTTTATTTTTAAAAAAGAACTTTTTAAAAAGTCTCTTTTTTTAAAGGAATTGAATCCAGTCAATTACATAGAAGCAAATTAAAGAGTGATCTGGTGATTGGTTTAGATAGCAAATGTTTCCAATTATTTTAACGAAGTCCAAAGCCATAAACATTCTTAGAATCAAAATGTTTATGTAAACAGCAAAGCATATGTGTTTTATGTTTGGCAAAAGCCCTTGAAGATTAAAATGTTAGTATTTTAAAATATATAATAAAGTCTCATCTTAATTGAAGTATGCCCTAGTTATCAATGAAAAAATACACCATCACTAGGTTTAAATTCGGCAAAATTCAACTTTTCGTGTTTTATTATTACAAAAGACCCAGAAACTAAACATCAAGCGTACTCTGGCTATTCTAAATTGTTTCTTTTCTCCCTCCTCCCTTCTCAAAGATGCCCAAACTGCCATTTGGGGGAACAACTTATATGCAAACAGAAATTCTTAAAACATGGTGCAAAGGGGGCTTGCTCCAGGATGGTTTGAGGCTTGTCTTCTGGAGTAATTTTTTTTAACATGGTAGTGTCTACATCTGTGTTCTAGCAAAAAAAAATTAGTTCTAACTTTCAGTTCTTAAATGATTTCTGATCCCATAAGATTTAGCCCTGGAAAAAGTTCTTAGAAATAATCTCTATCTCCACTCCCCCCAGCCCTCATTTTGCAAACGAGAGCGGATGCCCCAAAAGGGGAGGTGCCTAGTACAGTGTCACACTGAGAGTGAGTAGCCAAGTCAGGACTCGAAATTCTGCGTTGTTTATTTTTCCCCTCCAAAGCCAATGCTCTTTCCACACTGCCTCATAAAAAAACAGCAAACCTTTTTTTTTTGGCAGTGATAAGCAGTCAGGTTAATCCATGAGGTCTTTTGCCCCAACAAAATTACATTATTTTAAGCACAATATTTTGATTCTCTTTTACCACATTGTGCAACAACAAAAAAAATTGCTGAATTTGTATCAGAAAACCCGGGTTCAAATCCTTACTCTACACTTTGTCATTTCCTCCCAAATGAATGTCCCAGCTCTTAGATTGGCAACACAATGGGATCTTGGCCAAACTCTTTAAACTCAGTAGTCCTGTCTTCTCAACTTTAAAATGAGGTGTTTGGAGTGGATGACCTGAAGTCTTTACCTGTGTAAATTCCATGATCCCACTAAAGCTAATCCAATATTTCATCTTGGTGCAGAGGTAGTCATAGCCCTGGGAGCCAAAGCACAGGCTCTGGAAGGTACTCAAACTTTAAAGACAGTGGGATGAAAGAGCTGGAACTAAAGACAGAAAACCAGGGTTCAAATCCAGACTCAGACACCTACTAGCCTTATGACCCTGGGCAAGTCGCTTAACCTGTCTGCTTCAGTTTCCTCATCTGGAAAATACGGATAACAAGAGCACCTAATTCCAAGGGTGGTTGTAAAAAACAAAATGAGATGGTACTTGTAATGCACTTAAAGCACTACATAAATGCTAGCTATTATTATCAAATTATTTAAAATGTTGGTGGCAGGACTGTAGATATTACTTTTTAACTGAATAAAAAACATTTTGGCCCTTAATAATGCTACAGCAAAGCAAAACCCAATAGTTACTCTTACTCACTAAGAATACGGATGCAATAAATGGGCAGACAATTTACATTCTTGATTTGAAGACCAAGCACAGTACTTAGTACTGTAGGGCTTGCGTCCTAGTACCAGTTCTGCTAAGTGATCTTGGACAAGTCACTTCATCTCTCTGGGCCTCAGTTTCCTCACCTGTAAAATCGGGGGGTGGGGGGTTGGACTGTGTGATTTCTAAGACATTCCACAAGTCTAAGAAGAATACAAGATGAAACTCACCAACAATTTCTGGATGAACACGACCTTAAAATACTCTTTTTGGCTGCCCACAAGAAAACTCTCACAGCCCAAGCGGTAGCCCTCATAATAAAGTAACAAGACAGACTTCAGATTAGGTTTAGTCCAAATATGACAATTAAGACAGATTCCAAACCGGTCTATACCAAATCTGACGATTAACATAGATTTCATTTTAAAGCACAAAGGGTTCTCTTTTCCCCTGTGGCAGAAACGTTTAATATTAAGGGATCGCTCAGAAGCTACTATTAATTAATCCTAATCCCTGATTTTACAAAAGAGGAAACTAAGACCCTAAGAGGCTGACTCTCCCAAGGTCATGAAGTTAGTGACAGAGCCAAGTCTCTTGCTTAACGCGGCAAAGTTCCTCCTCCTGTGTTATGCTGCCTCTCTGTATACGTATAAGGACTTTTAAGCCTCTTAAAAATATCCCTCATGCCTGGTGTAACTACTGAGCAATGATTGTCCAAGTGCGGTCCGTGGAGCCCACCGCTGGGGCTGGCTGGCCCCCATCGCCTCTGTCAGGACCTCTCTAACAGTTCCCGGGCTGACATTTCCCGGCTCCCATCAGGAATGTCACTAAGCACCACTGACAACAATGACAGTCACGGGAGGCTCCTGCTGGAAGCACCTGCTGAAAACGTGGAGTTTGCCCGTACAGGAGCGGGGGAAGAGAGGTTACGAGGGAGTCTAAGCCCCGAATTAGCGCATCTCGCCCAAGGTCAAATCAACAGCACAGCTCCTAAGCCTTCCGCCTCTCCCGTGGCCTCGGCCACCAGCCACGATCCCCATCGGCAGGGCGACCCCGGCCGAGGCCCCACCTCCGCGCCCCAGCAGCCGGGAGGGAGGTCGAGCGGGGCACGAAGCTGACTCGCTCGGGGCTCGGGCCTAGCCCCCTCCCCACGTTCAGGAGGAGTGCCTTTTTTTCCGCCTCCGCCGCCCCCACCCCCGCGCCTAAGGGGAGAACCGCGCGTCCCGAGGCCAAGCACGGCGGCGGACGGAACGGCCCTCGGTGGGGCCCAGCTGGGCCTCCCGCTTCTTACCCAGGAGCCGGATGAGGATCTGGAACCCGACGCAGAGCCGGCCCTGGCTGGCATCATAGTAAGAGTTGAAGATGGCGTCGATGATGAAAAGGCAGGGAACGCGGAGCGCCACCTCCAGCGCCGTCCAGACCTGCTGCTGGGCCATCCGCACCTGCTGGGGGGCCCCCACGGCCGCCATGAGCCGCCGCCGCCGCCCCGGGCTTACCAGGGGCGGGGGCTGAGGCGGGCTGCGGGCTGGCGGACTGGCGGCGAGGACGGCAGGAGGGAGGGTAGGCGGGAGGGTGGGAGGGAAGAAGGGAGAGAGAGGGCGGCTCCGCCCGCGCCCGTGCCCGCGTCGCTCCCGCGCCCTCCCTCTCCTGTCTCTGTCACGGCCCGCCCCGCCGCCCGCTCGCTTCTCTCGGGCTGGAGCAGGCGGCGGCGGCGGCGGCTGCAGGGGCGGCTTTCCGCGGGGCCTTCGGGCGTCGGTGTTTCCGGCCGCCTATCGCCAGTTTCCTCCTCCCTCCTCCTCCCCCGCCCGCGGAGCGTCCATCTTGACCTCTCCTCCGCCCCTTTGCCGTAGCTGCTGGTGCCGGCCCCGAGGCGTCGCCGGCGGTCGCGCGAGACCGGGGAGCCGCCTCCGTCTGACGTCATAATCCGGCGCTGGGGGCGCTCCCGCGCAGTCATCGGTAACCTGCGTTGGCCACGGGCTCCAGCCGTTGTCATGGTTACGTCGCCGCCGGAGGGTGGCTGGGGGCTGGAGGATGAGGAGCCGAGCTGGGCCCCGCGGCTGAAAACCTGAGGTCAATACGGGATCCCTAACGGGCTACGGCGGCGGCGGTGGCCCAGCCCCAGGCTCTCCCTCCCCCTGCTTTCAGGGCCTGCGAGCCGGGGCCTCGCTTTACCCTAACCTCGCTGGCCGATGACGGCCGCCATCAGTTGCTTTAATAACACCCCTCAGACCGAACCGTAAAACGTTCCCTCGGTTGGAATTGAAGATGAAAAGACATCAAGTTTAGGTTTGGGGCTGGAACGTCTTTATAATCCAGCTCTCTCGTTTTACGGATAAGGAAACTGAGGCCCAGATTGGTCAGGGGCTTGCCCAGGGTCACGCAGCTAGTGGCTCCATCCCTGAAGCTTGGAGGCCTAAATCCAGGTCTGGAAGTAACCTTCGAGGCCCCCTAGACCTTTTACGTGACGAGCTGAGGCCCAGGTCACACAGAGGGGTTCAAAACCGCCTCAAAGAGATCAGAAAAGATCGGGGCTGCCCTAGAGAAACCCGCGTCTCCGGCTGCAGTCAGTACACACCATGTTAGCGAGAAGGGACCTTCAGCTCCGCAGCCAAGCAAAGAATCTCGAGATGGTGGAAATGCAGAAATATCCAAGGGAGCCTCCGAGGTTCAAAAGTGAGGAAAAATCGGCCTGGATGGATATTGATGGGCTAGAATCAGCTTGGAGTGAGCGCTCTGAGGTAGCGCCCCAGGGGTTTGATCTCACTCCCCCGATCAAATTATCCGTTCCTCTCAGTGGCCTATCAAATAAAACCTAAATTCCTTGACTGACATTCAAGGCCTCCTACGATCTGATTCCAACCTATCTTTAGAGCTTTAATATTCTTCATGCCCTTATTCAGCCACACCATTCATTTCATGCTCTTCCCGTTTGCCTTTTCTGACTATGCGTTTGCACATGGCTTTTCTCATCCCTAAAACGAATTGCTTCTAGTAGTTCATGAAAATTCTTCTCATTCGAGGTCAAGATTAAGTGCCACTTCCTCCATGATGTTGCTTTCCTCGATTACCAGTATTGGAAGTGATATCTCTCTTTTGCAATCTATGCACTTAATCAACTTCTCCCCCATACTGTTGAGGTTTTGGAGGTTTAGGGGGTGCTCAGGACCCCAAAATACCAGGCAGTCCTGCGGAATGAATTTGACCCAAGCCTTCTTACAGCCAAAGTAAAACAAAGTTTATTAAAGATTCGCTGTATTGGGTAGGCTCTTAAGGAGCCTGAGCCATTTTTGATGCTAATGCCAGCCTGACAGATTGAATCCGAGCACCCTCATTGTTGGTGTTGTGCTTGTTCTTCTAGAAGAGGACCATGACACCAGAGAAATGATGACATGACTTGCATTTGACTTTGATTTGAGTGAGGGAGGGCTGTGCAAGGTCACCAGCCTCACGTTCTCCTCCAGAGCCATCTGGGTCCAGTGGCCTTACCTCTCCTTCCCCCTCCCCCTCTGCTTCCATCTCCCCATCTTCCTCTCCCTTCCCGGCCCCTCCCACCCACCTCCTTTTCCTTCTTCTGGCCAAGGGCAGGTACATTTCGATGGCTGAAGGCTGCCTCCTTAACTTTGGGTTTACTGGCTAGATTTTTTCTCAAAAACCAAGCCTTACACCCAGTTCACTCTTGAGCTCATAGATTGGACAATAGGTCCCTGCCCTCCTAGCACACAGTAAATGTAAATACTAAATAATTGTTTCTCTTTTGGCCAGGAACCCTGGGGGTCTTCTCCTCCCAGTTTGATTTTTTTTTTTAATTTTGATTAAAAGGGCCATCCCCTGATTAACTTCTTAAAGAGGCCTATTCACTGAATGGGAGTAATCTCACTCAAAGTGAGAACCTGAAAAGACCTTAGCATGAAGAGCCAGGGTCTCCCAATGAACACCTTCTTGGAGGCAAATTGGATCTTATATACGCGGAAAGGTTGTAGGAGGGATCTAGGATGGTCAAGTAGTCTGGGGTGATGGGAGGAGGGATCTAGGAAGGGTCTTGATGGGACTGGGGTGATATCAGACTCCAGGAATGGCATGGTGGGAAATAGCTGAAGGCTACCTGGAGATGGGACAATAGAGGGTTAGGGTACCGGATTTGAGTATAGATATTTTGATAGGATCAAGGGTGGGAAATGGTAGAAGGCAATCCAGTCTGGAGGTAACCAGACAATGGAGGTAGCAGACAACAGATTTGGGCATGAAAAGCCAGATCAAGTGGGAGTATTCAGGGTGGGCTTCAAGGGGGTTCCCAGAGCATATACCCCATCAATACCATGGTTGTCTATGTACATGGTGCCTACTAGATTATAAGCTTTTTGAGAGTAAAACTATGCCTTTTCATCTATGTATCCCCATGATATGACCTAGTATTGCACAAAAGAGGTGCTTAATGAATAGTTCAGGACAAAAAACATTAAGCACCTTCTATTTGTCTTCCTATTGCCTCTAGGATAAAACAAACTCTTCTGTTTTTAAAGCCCTTTAAGACCTGGCCTCAAACTATCTTTCCAGCCTCACTATCTTTACTTCCCCTCTTACTCTATAATCCAGACAAACTGGACTTCTCTCTGTTCTTCACATGTGACATATGCCTCCTTGACTTTGCCCCGGTCATCCCCCATGCTTTATTGATTGCACTCGTTCTTTACCTGTGGAGGTAAATATAGACTCAGCTAAAGCACCACCTTCTGAACATGAAGCCTTCCTGTTCTACCCAACTGCAAGTGCCCATCCTCCCGAACTATTTTGTATTCATTCTGTTTTTGTTCTTATGTGTCTTTTTTTTTAAGATGACCGATGACATTGAAAGATGATGTCTTGACTCATGGGTGAATTGGATTTCAGTGAGGCAGATTTGCACAAAGTTATCAGCCTTACTCTATAAAGTCCAGTGGCAGGACAAAAGTCAAAACAACTGGCAACGGCCCAAGATGCAGTGTATTACCTTGTCACGTTTGATGTCTAAGCAAGCTCTAAGTGCTCCAGATTGTTCTCATGTGCCCATTTCACTGGGGGAAGGCACCACATGCTTGGTGTAGACATCTCCCTAACTTACCAATGGGTTTGAGGGCTGTTGGTTACCCTCAACCTAGTTTAGCCTGTTTGCTGAGATGGTTTACCAGGGTGTGGCCAACTGCTCATGTTATAGCTTCTTGGAGCCATAGGTGAGGGTTGAGTGAGAGGCGGACACCAAAGGTGGATGAGCAACCCTGAAAAGGGCTTGGTAAACCCTCACACCAGAGGTGCTATTAGGTATCAGTGGAAGGTAATCTCAAAGGGAAGGTATTCTCTTTATGTATTTATTCTACTTAGACATATATGTACTTGTGCCTCCCCATTAGAATGTAAGTTCCTTCAGTGTAGGGATTTTTGAAGTCTTTGTATTTGTATCCCCAGCACCTAGCACAACGCTTCCTACATAGCGCCTACCACCTAGAAGGTGCTTAATAAATGTAGTTAGGATATAGAAGTGGGAAGAAAACATTCTTTATAGATTCGAGGATATATGTACAGAAATAATTAGTATACAGATGGTATATAACTGAAGGAGATAGCACCTGACTGAGGCCATGAAAGCACAATTCTGAGAGGTAGAGATGAGGGAGTACATTTCAGGCCACACAGATTGAGCAGAAGTAGGATGTAGTATAAGGTTCAGGGTACAACTAATGGTCTGGTTTGACAGAAATTTAAGAATATAAAGGAGTGTGACAAATCTAGAAAGATGGCTTGAGGCAGGATCATGGGGGGCCTTAAACACTAGGCTGAGGAGTTTATATCTTGTCCTAGAGGCAGAGTTAGAGATAAATTATAACATTACATAAATGTTTATATTTAGGATAAAAGTTCCGCCAACAATGTATTAGTATACCTGTCTTTTTACAACCAACCCAACGCTGGAAATTCCCATCTTTTGTCAGCTTAGCCAATTTGCTTTGATCTGCATTTTCCTTATATGAAGCTTTCATGTGGCTGTTACTTCTTCCTTTGAGAGCTGTTTGTTCATATTCTTTGACACCTTTGATGAAGCTCTTTGTGATCACTGTTTCTTTTTCTAAGCGCTCATTAACCATCTCTTTAATAAACTGGAATCAAATTCAAGTTTACAACCGTACAGAATAGCTGTGAAGAAAAACAGGAGAGAAGAAAAGGGAGAGAGAGGAGGACAAGGTACAGGAAGAGTGGGAAGGAAAGGAGGATACTGCTCTCCACCAAGGAGGCATAATGCTGTTGTGAAGGAATGATTATATCTTGTCATTGAAAGATTGGCAAGGGCAGGGGAGTGGGTACCAAATCCCCTCCCTACGCTGTATTTGATGTATGGTAATTCCATATTCTTTTGCTGCTCAGGAAATTAAATAGTAGATATCAAAAAGTTTCAGCCAGAAAAATTTCAAAGAGGAAGTGATTGGATCGTGACAATTTTCATATTAAAAATGTGATTCATATAGATTATGCTTTCCCAATATTTTAAAATTAAGGCAGTGTTTCTCACTAAAACAATTTTCTCTTACTTGTTATCGAGTTTGCCTAATAATGACTTTCAAAGAATAAATTTGAATTTCAGCTATTTGATAATTCTACAATAAGTCAAATTAAGTGTATTAAATAAAATTATTTAACAGTCAAAATCTTGGTATCTGATTGATTTGATTGTATGAAATCTTAAATATAAAACAATTATTAAGCATTTTTAAATTGATTTTGTAAAAATATTTTAAATGCCCTTACAAGGAAGTTCAATTCCTGTGTCTTATCAAAGAAGTCCTAACGAAACCTTCCATATACTGAAATGGAATATGTTGGAAAAGCTTCATATTTGCAAAAATATATACAAATGAGGAAATACTAAAATATCCAACTTTGCTCTAGTGGATATTGTAAACCTAGGTAATCAATAAAGAGAGTCTAAGGTGAAGAATCTTTTGAGTGGGACATAATGGTTGTGAAAGGCCCAGTGTTTACTGTGAATGAGCCCCTGGACTCAGCCTCTCAAACAATAGGTCAGATCTACTTCTCCCTTCAGAGTATGGGTAACCCTGAGGTGTGGAAGGTTTTCTAATTCAATTGCTTATGAGCCCCGATCCAGCGTGTTCCCCCTAAATTCATTCAACCAGTTGATATTTCCTCAATATCCATTAATTACTTGACACCAATTAGTTTTTGCAATGGATATTTATTGAGAAAGTTTAGTAAGGACAGAAGTAGAAAGAGAATATCTATGGGAAAAGGGCTTCTCAATTATTCATTCTTAGAAGCAAGCTCACCAAGCCTCCAGTGGATGGGATGGTAAGAAGGTAATGTTAAGCTGGGTGGGACTCCCCACCGTGTTCTAGAACTGTCTGGCAACAGACTGTTTTCTGGGTTACCCAGAGACTCTGGGTAGCTGTTAAGGAGCCCCCCTGGCTTTGAAAAACCCAGATATTGTTGCTTCTGTCTCTGGTAACTATGTATGTATTGCTATGGATAGACTGGTTTGTGTTATTTGCTCTGTTTATATAACTTCTGCTTGTAATTTCTGTTTGTATTCTCTCCGAAGTTCAGGGTGCTGGCTTTTCTCCCTGAACTAAATGACTGGTATATGTATGTTTACTTAAAGTAAAACTGTTAACCCTTAAAGTTTCTTTTCTTAGAAAAGCAGATCAAAGAACCCATGCTGGCAGCCCTCCTGTGTGCTGGTGTTGTCGGTCCTACACAGCCACAATAGCGGCAAGTAGCATTGTTGTTACAAATGGACATCAGGCAGAACACGTTGCATATGCTCTAAGGATTGAGTCTTCATTAGTTATTTCCCCATTACGCAAACATAATATATCACTTAAAAAAAATAACCCCCATGTAGTACTTCCAAACTGAAGAGGATTCTCTCCAAAGATTCTGAAGCACTATTTGGCATTGTGCCGAAGGGCGTTTGTAAATGGCCCCTAAATATACTTTTCTAGTCAAGATGAAAGGAAAGGAAACAGCATTTATTAAATACCTATAGGAACTATACTAAGTACAAAGATACAAATAACTCATTTGATCTTCACAACAACCCTGGAAAGTAGGTAGTTTTATCAACCCCATTTTACAGTTGAGGAAACTGAGACAGGCACCTGTTAAATGATTTGCCAATAGGCTAAGGTAATAAACTTCTCCACACTTAGCTGGACTGATTCCCAGAAAATAGCCTGTTGCCAGACAATTCTAGAACATGGTGGGGCTTGCATTGACTGGCACTACTAATCAAAAGAAAGTCTTAACTTGCCCACTAATACTCCAAAGCAACTCACTTAGGCCCCAGAGCTCTTGTTTGTTTGCTTCCTGCCACACCAGGCTGAAGAATAGCAAAGGGAAATCTAAGAATAGAACATTAATCAGAAATAGTCAATTAAAAAATATTTATTAGACACCTAATTATAGTACCTGGAACTTCCTATACATATAATTTCAGTATGACCAGTCCTACGGCTATTGGACGAACTTGAGTCAACTTTGTTTTTGAATTGCTGCAGTCAAAATAAATCATCAGGAATTATGGGGACATGGCAGAATAAGGCAGGAAATTACCTGGCTCTCCAAAATTCCCCCTCACCCCGCACCAAAAACCATGCCTCAAAATGAATTTTAGAGTGGTAGAAATAATTAAAAGTTGGGGTAGAACAGTCCATCTAGTCCAAGACAAGTCGGGAGGACATTAGGAAAGCTCTGACTTCCTAGAATGGTGGTCTGGCTAGAGGGAAATGTAGGTACAGCTGGGCAGATACCACCAACTCAACAAACAGCAAGCTTTGGGAGAAGCTATGTTGGTAGCAGCCTTAGCTTCCGGAACTTCCACTAAACAGATGTGTGGGGGTTGGGCGGCTGAGAGGGGAGGAACATAAAATGAAGAGAGAGACATATATTTGGGGGCATAGCCAGTGGAGGAATTTTGCTAGACTATAATGTTTATGATAAGAGTGTTTGTTGTTGTTTTGTTCGTCATAGCAATGTGGGGGACAGATTATAAATGCATGTAAATACAAATTTAAAAATTTATTTTAAAATAACATTAAGAGATAAAACGTAGGTGACATGGGCATCTAACATGTTATCTGTGATTCAGATGTAGTCCACCCAACCTTGGAATGCAGCCTGGCTGAGATTTATTTAACAGCATTGTTTTTTACTTAATTTGCTAACATACTACTTGTCAGACAGTCAGTCAATAAGCATTTATTGAATGCTTACTTTGTGCCAGGCATTGCTAAGTGCTGGGATACAAAGAAAAGCAAAAGACAAAGCCTGCCCTTGAGGAGCTCACAATCTAATAGAGGAGACAACAAGTAAACGAATATATACAAACAAGCTATATACACAATACGTAGGAAATAATCTAGGGAAGGAACAAAACTTAAGAATTGGGAAAGGCTTTCCTATAGAAGGTAGGATTTTAGCTGGGACTTCAGAAAAGCCAGACGTCAGGGATGAGGAGGGAGAGCATTTCAGGGGTGGAGGATGGCCAGTGAAAATGCCTAGGGCCAAGAGATGGAGACTCTTGTTCAAGCAACAGTAAGCAGGCTGTTTGCTACCTTTGTGTAATTGTTGCTAGATATCACACCTTAGGTTCAATAAAGAATTGTAACAAAAATTGATATAACCAGCACACATTTGGGGTTCTGGTATATTGCAGAACTGAAAAAAAATCTTAGATGCTCCTAGATACCCACACAGAGTTGTTTGATCCAACCCAAATTGGTCTCCCTCTTGTTGCTTGGAGCCTGTTGCCAACACTGTGGGATCTTTAGTGGTATCTCATATACCACAGGCATGTTGATAATTATATGCATATATTTAGCAAATCCAGTTAGAAAAATTCAGTGCCTTTTATTGTATTGTATAAAAATACATTTGTATTTATTGTATAAAAATTTAACTAAAACTTAGACAACTGTATATTTAAAAACTTAAATCAAAGGTTCTTATCCCTTTTTGTGTACTACTTTGGCCTTCTGCTGAAACCCATTGTCCTCTTTTCGGAATAATTGTTTTAATTAATTGAAAGAAATACTAAATTTTAGTTAGAGGTGAGTGAATATAAAGATTTTTTTCCCCATCCAAGTTCATGGGCCTCCCAGAAATCTATTTGCAAACTCTTTGGGGGTCCATGGACTACAATTTAAAAACTTTTAAGTGAACTGTTAGAAATAATCGTCATACCAATAATTCCATCTGGCCATGAGTGAATTTAGAAAAAAAAAGATTTTTATTTCACATTATCTGAAGGGTGACTTGGCCTCTAATCCCTTGTGTAAAAGGGCCAGGCGCAAGCACACTCTCAAGAGAATTACAAGCTCTTTTATAACCATTCTGATTCCACTTTCCCCCCTTGCTCTCCATTGGCTAGAAGCAACCTTGTGAACCTTCCACTTCAAGTACTGCTCCCTGATAGGTTACCCTTCAAACAGCTCCTTGAGCATGGGGACAAGCTTCTGACCTTTTACCTGATCAGAAGCCTAGTTCTGCTACTTCACAACTTCAACTAGAACCAGTCACCTCTGATTTACATCCTGTAATCACTGTCTGTTATCACCCCTAAAAAACGGGAGGAGTTTTAATCCTGTGGAAACAGAATTCCTTCTTTTGTTTCCTACAGAACTATCAAGAGGTATTTTTTTTAATCCACTTATATTTTATGTCTCATCTTCCTAGAAGGAAAGGATAGCATGCCTTGGTTATGTAGAAACAGGAGTAGCAAGTATCATTGCCAACTGAGGTTTTGCCCTCAGGCACAACATGGGAACAGAGTGCACATCCTCCCAAAGGCAACCACATTCCCTGTACCTCTTCTTGAAGTCCTCCAGAGGCCTGGAACAATTGCCCCTGGCCACCAGCCCCAGGGTGGCCTTGGGGCCTTTCTCTTGCTCCAAATTCTAAAGGGTTAAGAGCCTGCACTCTCTGGGAACTGACCACTCTAGCTGCACATATGGTGCGACTAGACTTTGAGCTACCACACATTTTTACCACCCCAATGCCAAATAAATTTGCTCAGGTCGGTTTGGGGTAGCTTTTTTCTGTTTTTGGCTCTGAGGTGAATTCAAACCTTTCTCTCTCTCTCTCTCTCTCTCTCTCTTTCTCTCTCTCTCTCTCTCTCTCTTTCTCTTTCTCTCTTTCTCACATTAATTCCTTTCAGTCACTATAGCATCTCCAAAAAGAGGAAGCCGATATCTGAGATTTTCATTAACTGGTCCTTGTGTTTTCACTGTTCAAAAAACACCACTGTTTAAAATAGAAGGAAAATAGTGTCCCTAAATAATTAACTCTGTATTCTTTTCATCTCTGGGCCACAGAATCTTTTGAAAAAGAAAGAGAAAAGGGGAGACAGGCAAGTCAAGTCAAATGGCAGGACATAGATAATCACTGGTTTCTACAGTTACTTAAGGACAGACTTGCAATTTGACTCCATTCCATTTCATTCATCAGGTATCATTAAGCACCCTATTATATGCTAGGCACCTAAGATAAAAAGACAAAAACAAAGTATACTCAAAGAGTTTACATTCTTGGACAGGAGGGAAGAAGGGATAATACAGTGAAAACAAAGTGCTTTGGGATGGAGGTGTGTAGCATCAGACTTATCTTCACAAAGTTATTTCAATGTTGTTTTAAGCCAAATGATTATTTTTAAACACAGAATGTTGGTAATGACTGCTAAAAATTATTCAACTCATATGTCACCTGTTACAACGGCAAGCAAAGTGGGACTTTTTGATGTTTTTTTCTTTTGGAGTGCTTCCCAGCACTAAGGCAACCAAGTGCCTTTGAGTCTTGCCTTTGTTTCAGTCAAGAGTCTTTGATGACTTGCTTAAGTCACAAGAAAACCTAAGTCACATGAGTTTGAGTCACATGGTTGTGATGTCCTCTGTGGGCTGACCTTGAAGAAGTATATATATACTCTAAGGTTAGCATTTTGCTGTAGGGCTCACTTATTAGAAGAATGTTCATGTGTTTTGGCCAGAGAAGACTCTGGGTAGCCATTAATGAGCCCCCCTGGCTTTGAAAACCCAGATGGTGCTTCTCTCTCTGATAACTACGTACGTATTGCTATGGACAGACAATTAGAAGCCCTGTCGACTGATTTGTGTTATTTGCTCTGTTTATATAATTTCTGCTTGTAATTTCTGTTTGTGTTTTCTCTGAAGTTCAGGGTGCTGACTTTTTCCCCTGAACTAAATGAATGATATATGTATTTTTAATTAAAATAAGATTGTTATCCCCCTTAAAGTTGCTTTCCTTAGAAAAGCAGATTAAAGAATCTATGCTAGCAGCCCTCCTGTGTGCTAATGTTATTGGCCTTACACCGCCACAGCAGCTGCACATAACACTGTTGTTACACCTGTTCAAGAATTCATAATATATTTTCATTTACAAAATAGTTCCTTTCACGATTATGTGAGAAATGATTCATTTGGACCCCTATTCTCAGTATTAATCAATATGATGTGATTCCATAGGGGTAGTGATTATAAATTCTGTATATTAGGCCCCAGAGCTGTGAACTGCAGATTGTAATTTCACTTGCTTAACCACAGGAAGCTAACTACAGGCCCCCTACCCTTCTTTTTCCTTGTTATGGTGATCAAGCCCAGGGTGCTAGAGCTGACTCAATTACACGGCCAGGTATTTTTGTTGTTTTTTGCCCCTTGTCATCCCTCTGTTGCCCAACATGGGGAGATGACCATGAGCACTTGACCAACAAATGGCCCTGGTTGGTGGCCTGTGGCTTGCCTTTCTACCAGCCCATGGGTAGCCTATCAAGAACTCCTGAAAGGTCAAGATAGGTCAGTCAAGGTCTGCTCAAGAGCAAGGTCTATCAACCAATGAGATTCTATATTTTACCATGCCTCTTATGTATAATTAGGTACCAAACCCTCAAAAATAAGGTCTTGGGGACTAGGGATGCTTCAGGTCACGAGGAAGATCTGAGGTTTGCTTTGTTAGATAGGACAATGAACCCTTTAATAAAGTGCCATTGGCTCAGAGTTCTGCCTCAGTTTCTTTTATTGTAGATTGGACAATTTTAAACTTCCTAATTAAATGCTATCTTCTGACAGGAAGAGTGATATGATGGATGTCATCAGAATGCTTAGGAGCAGAAAAGGTATTGAGATGATAAAATATCAAGAGAGACTAAGTAAAAACCGATGAATAGCCTTGTATGTCCCACTGGTCTCCATGAAATGGATAGCAGCCTAGAGCAGCAGTTCTCCAAGAGGTCTGGTGACCAGACCCTTTCAGGGGAGTCCACAAAGTCAAAACTATTTGCATGATAATGAGCATGCTTTAATTTCTCATACAGTAAATATTGATAGGTATCACATAAATAAAAGCTTTTTAAGGGGTCCTCAATAGTTTTCAAGAGTGTAAATTAGGTGTCCTGAGACTAAAAGTTTGAGAATTGCTGATTTAAAGAAGTGGTCCCCGTACTTTTTTTGATCTTGCTTCTCTATCAATAAAACTTTTTTTGAGCATTTGCTCCCAATATGTGTATATTTCTTTATTTATAAATTATATATGTACACTATATTAGTATATTATATACATTATAAAATATACACAAAATAGAAATTTAAAAGGATGTGCTAAAGTTAAAATAAATTGTTAATTAATGGTACAAAATATTTTGCTTTATTAAAGTATCATTAACAACACTTTTAAATGAGATTAATTTAATATGATTGAATGTGCTAAATAATTCCTGAGTATGTCCTAGAGGACAGTATAAACTTATAAAAAATAATTATTTATTAATAATTATTCAGTTAGATTTGTCAATGTAGCTAAGATTTTTTTTTATTGAAAAACACAATACAATCAATAATCGAATGATAGGTCATGAGTCAGTAAAGTAACAGCTTTCCAATGGCCTCTGCATACCTACTGCTGCAGGGTACTCTGGATGGCAATGAGGTTATAACTACCCAGGGGACAAAATGGGGGAGTTTTGAAAGCTTGCACTATAGTGTGGGAGAGCCAAGTGCACTGAGCAGTTATGAATGGAGGGTAGTTGTGGTTGTACTGGAGAGAAGCCCTCACAGAAGGCTTTAAAAGGGATAGCAGAATGAAATCCATCTCCTCACTCTCCCACTCTCCGTACACTCTTTGGAATCTTGCCAAAGTCCTTTTAGTGTCATACTACAAAATCCTGGGATTTTGGGCCCTTATTTTGAGGACCAATGACCCATAGCAAGAAGCAGCTAGACAGTGTAGTGGATGGGGCACTGGGCTTGGAATCAAGAAGACCCATCTTCGTGAGTTCAAATCCAGTCTCAGATACTAGTTGTGTGACTCTGGGCAAGTCACTTAAGCCTGTTTGCCTCAGTTTCCTTATCTGTAAAAATGAGCCAGAGGAGGAAATGGCAAACCACTCTAGTATCTTTGCCAAGAAAACCCTAAATGGGGTCACAGAGAGTTGAATGTGACTGAAAAACGAATGATAGCAACCTAGAGGAGAGATTCTTAACCTTTTTGAGTGTTATAGACTCTTTTGGATTTCTTTTGAAACCTAGACGAACCCTTTCTCAGAATTTTTAAATAATTGAAGGAAATGTTAAATTTAAGTTAGAGGTTGATGAAAAAAAATTTATTAGTGCAATTGAATGTATACCCTCCTATAAGCTAACAATTTTTGTTTTCTTGCTCTAGTGGATCACCTTTTGTCAGAACTCTCCTCTATGACCTGTCAGTCTTGGGTAACCCTGAATGGCACAACTCATAGTTTCATTGAGTTAGGCAAGCCCATCTGCCATAACAAAGCAGTGATCCAGGAGGAGAGTAGTACAAATAAGGTGTGCTATATGATTAAGATGTTAAAGAAATCATTATAGACTTCATGGAAAGAAGACAATGGAAGAGGCTAGATTTGAGCTGAACCTTGAAGACGGGTGGGCTTTGGATGGTTACAAAGGAATGGACAGAGCACTTTGGCCCCACCCCCCCAAAATGATGTTATCAGAAACTCAGAGATAAAAATATAAGGAGTGCTCAGAGGACAAGTATCAACATGCCGTTTGCAAAACATTTCATATACTTTTTTTTTTTTACTTGATAGCAAAATATTAGGTGAAATGTTAGGAAGGCAATTCGGTTCATAGCAGTAATATTAGAAATAGTTAATTAGCCAATTGTGTTTCAGTAGGATTTTGTTATAAAGTATCAATGGTTTGTTTTTTTTTCAAATGAAGGCTTTTGGTTGGGTCAGTTTTGTAACATGTATGTACATTGATCAGTTTGACTAGAGCAGAAGTGTGTGACAAGCAAAACAAGTCAAAAAGGGGTTCAGATCTTGGCTTTGATGCTTACAGCTTGTGTGACCTCAAGCAAGTCACATGACCTACTTATGCCTCAGTTTCTTCCTCTGCATGATGAGGGGGTTGGACTAGGTGGATTTTTGAATCCCTTCCAGTTCTAGAGCCACGATCCTAAGTTGGGCCTTCATTTCGACTAGATGATCTTTAAGGTTCCTTCCAGCTCAAATTCCTATCATAGGGTTAGAGTATGCTAGATTATGGAGAGTTTGAAAAATAAGCTAAGTAGTTTGTACTTGATACTGAAAAAAAGGGATAAAGATTTTTAGTTATGGGAGTGATATAATAATAACAACTCCTTTTTGCATAGTGCTTTAATATCTGCCAAGTGCTTTATATATTGCTCATTGCTATTTACTTAGGAAAAGATCGATAGATTCATTTGGAAGCACTAAAGAAAGCATTGGGGGGGGGGGTCGAAAATGAAAGCAGGAAATTAGAAGGCTTTCCTATCATTTTAGTGTTATGTGAGCTGAATCATGTATGAGCTAAATGAATCTGTTGCCAAATCCCAATAAGGTCTGATTAATTTTTTTAACTTAAGCTGTCCTTAAAAAGGAACATAAATACACAGAAGAAGTAAGACATATAGTTACAATTTATTACCGAGCCAATATTGATTTAGAATTCAAAAGAAATTAGTCATAACTCTCCCTGTTGCTTTGGTAAATACTTCAAGTATATATCCAACTTCTTACCAGTTTTTGTAGCTCTCCAACATACTATCTCTTGATATTCTCAGCATGTCTCAGTTGCAGTAACCTGCTTGAGTATCTAGGCATTCAATTTAAAAGCATCAAATGAGGCTCTGTGGGCTGTAGAGCCATGATTAGCACTTTTTGTGCCCAAGGAAAGGCATATAAGTTGCACTAAGGGCAGAAATAAAAAATGTACCCCTGAAACAACTTTATAAGAAAAAATCACACTACGGGAGGAAGTGCTGGGATTCTGACATTCAATGAAGGGGGAAAAGAGTGGCAGCAGGATGTGAAGTAGGGCCAGAGGGGAAGGAGCTTATCTGGTATGCTGCTAAGGAGGTGAGAGATAGGAAGTTGCCTTCAGGTAGCTTCCTTTTAAAACTAATTATCCTTGTTAACTAACTCTTAAGTTCAGTGTTTTCCATCTGCTGAAAAGCTGAAAATGTTGTCAATGCCCTCTGAAATTTCACTGTCTTAAGCAAAGCCCCACTCACCCTGCCCCAGTGATGGCTATTATGGGCTAGATATGTATGGAAGAGGGTTGATAACAAAATATCCAATTATCTATTGTGTTGCAGGGGATGAGAACTTGGGCAGAAGAAATGTTGAAGTCCAGCTTTAAGCATTTCAAAAATGGCAACAAATGGACTAAATTGGAACACATATACATCATATATGTATACATGCATGTGTGTATATATGTATGTATATATATATATATATATATATATCTTATGTGGATTATTGAGGTATCAGAGATACAATGGAGAAGCAAACCCGAAAAGTGAGAAATGCTGCAACAGTGACTATCACTTTTAGCCAAAGAATTATCTTCAGAAAAATGATCTGTGACAAAGCAAGCATGTAGTACTTTCAGTCTCTTCAGCCACACATAGATAGCAGCCCCATCAGCTTCATAAATACCAAATACCAACAACAATATCAAAAGTATATAGGGGGAGGAGATTGAGTCCAGAGAGAACGTCACACCTTTCCCCTCTCTCCAACTTGATCATATCATTAAGAGACTGGACAAGTAACAATGTATGAGGGAAGATTTCTTTAAGTAGTTCAACTATTTAAAGTGTTCTGCGTTATTCCTTGAGTTGGATTGAAATACCTACTATGAAGAGAAATGGTGAAATATACGATTCCCCATTTATACTCTCTCGAGTAATGTTGTGAGAAGGAAAGGTGCAATTGTTAGCAGACTACAGAACTCCACAGCCATTTATCAAGAACCTGCTGTGTAGAAGGCCCTGGGTTAGAAGTTGTGGATACAAAAACAAAATAAAAAATAGTTCTTGCCCTCAAGGAGCTTACATTCTACTTGGGGATTGTAATATTTATACAAACACAATATATTTACAGAAATATAAGAGATCTCTGAGTAAGGAGAAAGTACTAGTGCCTGTGGGGTGGTGGAGTTGTCAGGAAAGGGTTCTATAAAAGATAACACCTGAACCAAGCTTTGAAGGAAACTTGAGTTTTTAGGAGTGGAGGTGAGGGGTGAGGAAGAAGTACGTGCAGATATGTAAGGCAGCCTATGCCAAAACATGGAGCTGAGAGATGGAAATGCTTAGTTCAGGAAACAAAAGCAGGCTAATTTGATTAGAATGAATGAAGGAGAGTAATACGAAATCAGCCCCAAAAGTTAGGCTAGAGTCAGACTTGAAATAGTTTTAAATTCCAGGGTGAGGAGTTTATGTTTTATCCCGGTGGTGATAAAGAGTCACTGAAGAGTCCTGCGAGTGAAGCCTCGGGTAAAAATATAGATTTCCCAGAATATATACAATTTCAAACAGGAAAAAACTTGGCATGGTGTGTTTTAGCAACTGATAGGCTCAGCACCAGAAGGCACCAGAGCCTACATGACTCAGCACCTGATTGGCTCTAGGCCAGGGTATATGATTCAGCACAGAATGTGTTGTGGCTGTGGACTGGGCCAGAGTTCAAAGGAGCAAGACACCCATGATTCACCTGTTCTTTTTTTTTTTTAAACTTATTTATTTATTTTTCATTTATAACATTCAGTTTCACAAGCTTCTGAGTTTTAAATTTTCTCCCCATTCCTTTCCCTCCCCCCTCCTCAAGACAGCATGCAATCTGATATAGTCTCTACATATACATTCACATTAAACATATTTTCACATTAATCACGTTGCAAAGAAGAATTATAACCAATGGAATGAACCATGGGAAAGAAGAAGCAAAAAAAAAAAACCCAAAACAAAACAAAAGAGAGAGAGAGAGCAAATAGTAGGCTTCAATCTGCATTCAAACTCTAATTCTGTCTCTAGATGTGGATAGCATTTTCCATCGTGAGTCTTTTGGAGTTGTCTTAGAACTTTGCATTGCTGAAAGGAGCCAAGTCTATCAAAGTTAGTCATTTCAATGTGGCTGTAACTGTGGACAGTGTCCTCCTGGTTCTGCTTGCTTCACTCAGCATCAGTTCAAGTAAGTGTTTCCAGGTTTTTATGAAGTCTACCTGCTCATCTTTTCGTATAGCACAATAGTATTCCATTATATTCATATACCACAACTTGTTCAGCCATTCCCCAATTGATGGGCATCACCCCAATTTCCAGTTCTTTGCCACCACAAAAAGAGCTGCTATAAATATTTTTGTACATGTGGGTCCTTTTCCCATTTGTATGATCTCTTTGGGATACAGCCCTAGAAGTGGTATTGCTGGGTCAAAGGGCATGTACATTTTTATAGTCCTTTGGGCATAGTTCCAAATTGCTCTCCAAAAGGGTTGGATCAGTTCACAACTTCACCAACAATGAATTAGTGTTCCAGTTTTTCCACATTTATTCCCAGCATTTATAATTTTCCTGTTTTGTCGTGTTAGCCAATCTGACAGGTGTGATGTGGTACCTCAGGGTTGTTTTAATTTTACATTTCTCTAATCATTAGTGATTTAAAGCATTTTTTCATATGACTATAGATATATTTAATTTCTTCCTCTGAAAACTACCTGTTCATATCTTTTGACTATTTTTCAATGGGAAATGATTTATATTCTTATAAATTTGACTCAGTTCTCAATATATTTTAGAAATGAGGCCTTTATCAGAGACACTGGTTGTAAAAATTCTTTCCCAGTTTTCTGCTTACCTCCTAATCTTGGTTGCATTGGCTTTGGTTATACAAAAACTTTTCAATTTAATGCAATACAAATTTTCCATTTTGAATTTCATAATGTTCTCTATCTGTTGTTTGGTCATAAATTCTTCCATTCTCCAGAAATCTGACAGGTAAAGTATTCCTTGCTCTCCCAGTTTGCTTATAGTATCAGCCTTTATTTCTAGATCATGTACCCATTTTGACTTCATCTTGGTATACAGTATAAGATATTGTTCTATGCCCAGTTTCTGCCATACTATTTTCCATTTTCCCAGCAGTTTTTGTTAAATAGTGAGTTCTTATCCCAGAAGCTGGAGTCTTTGGGTTTATCAAACAGCAGATTGTAGTATAGTCATTGACTACTGTGTCTTGTGTACCTAACCTATTCCACTGATCCACTACTCTATTTCTTAGCCAGCACCAAGTAGTTTTGATGATTGCTGCTTTATAATACAAATTAATATCTGCTATGGCTAGGCCACCTTCCCTAGCATTTCTTTTCATTAATTCCCTACCTGTAGGGAAGAAAGATTTTTTAGGGAGATTTTTTTCCCAAATATCCTCAGGTACTTAATTTTTTAAAATTTATTTTTGTTTGTTTTAGTTATACCTTTGTTTTAATACTGCAAACATTTCTCAGTATTTTCTTCTTTCCTTCCCTCATCCAATTTTCTTTCTTACAAAAATTAAAACAATTTAGCAAAAGCAAGCAGGACATTAACAGCATCTGACAGTGTATACATCACTTTATACCATAAGCGCTGGTCTCTGCCATGCTAAAGCTTGGTGATTATATTTATATAGCATTCGATTTTTAGATCATTGCTCTTTTGATTCACACTGTTGTAGTTGTGTGTATCACTTTCCTGGTTCTGCTTAATACACATCAATTCAAATAAATCTTTCCATGCTTTTATGCATTCTTCTATTATATTCGTGTAATCCAACTTGTTTAGCTATTTCCCTGTTGATGGGTACCTGTAATGGGTGACCTGAACTAGGGTCATGGCCATGTGAATAAAGAGATGGGAATGGATGCTAGAGATCAGCATGATGCCTGGCACATAGTGCCAGGTGACCTAATAAATGCTCGTTGAATTGAGGTGCTATGGAAGTAGAATTGACAGTATGTGACATCTGATTGCATATGGAGGGAACATTGGTAATAAAAAGCTATAATGGTGACCTCAATAGAAATAGGGAAGCAGGACAGAGAGAATTGGCTTGGGAGTGCTACATGTTTTGTACATGTTGAGTTTTAGTTTCCTGTGGAATATCCAAGTGGATATTTCTAGAAGGTAATTAGTAATGGGTTATTGACGGATGGGAGAGAGATGAAGTCAAGATCTGTAGATTTAGTGGTCTTCTGCATACAGATGATGAATGGTCCTATTGGAAAGAGAGTGAAGAGAGAGAAGAAGGAGACAAAGACAAATTATCTACTCCATGAATGTGGCTTGACACGAGCTAACCCGTTGGTTAATGATAGTGAAGCAATGACTAAGACAACTCCTTGACACTAGGGTATCTTTTGAAGGTGGTGGAAAGTGCCCTGCACTGGGGTCAGGAGACACCTTTCAGGTTCTGGCTCTGCTGATGCAAGTCGCTACCTGTGCTGAGAGTCACTTCATTTTGTTGCGTGTCATTTTCCTCCACTGTAAAATTAAGGCGTTAATCTAGGCCCCCAGGGTCCCTTTGACTTACCACATAGATTCTGCTGGTCTTCCTTCAATCTCAATATCATTAAGGAGATATGTATAGTTTCTGTAAGTACTTCTCAGAATCGGATTTTGGAGTATAATAAGCACTCTTCACCCAAAATGAAGCGTAACATTTATTCTGCACACAAGGACAATGTAAAGCATATTGTAGAAATATAGAAAAATAAAGATAAAGCTTAACAAACTAATAGAAATATTTACATACATCACCAAATCGGAGAAGCACCAACATCTGGGTTCATATGCTGGGAGACCCCTTGATAACAGTCCCCAGAGTCTCAGCAGGGAAACAAATGCCTCTGGCAAAGTGTCCTTCCCGCAAGAAAAGACCTGGGTAAAAATATCAATTTACCAGAATATATACAGTTTCAAACAAGAAAAAAATTGGCATGGTGTGTTTTAGCAACTGGTAGACTCAGCACCAGAAAGCACCAGAGCCTACATGACTCAGTACCTGATTGGCTCTAGGCCAGGGCTCTATGTGACTCAGCACAGTATGTGTTGTGGCTGTGGACTGGGCATCAAGCAAGAGTAATCAGCCACGTATACTCTTACCTTTAGCCCTGTTCCAAGGAGAAAGGGCAACATATGTTGTCACATGGGCATATAAGTGTTCAGAGAAGAGCTTTATATTTCATTAACCCTTCAATCTCTATAGGAGATTGCTGGTGTTCAGAGAAGTTGTTCTCTTATCTACTAGTGAGGATGAACTCATTTGCCTTTATCAATATATACTTGTCAGGAGTATGTTGGAGCCAGCTCTAAATGGCTTACAAGAGCCAATTGCTAAAATTTCAGTGTGAGCATTTATATCTTTAAAATTGGCAAAAGCTATGAAACCAGGCTTTCTGTGGAGGGAAGACACATGGAAAAGACACAGATAGAAATAACGTGAATTAGCAACAGATTAGATATGTGGAGTGATTGAGAGTGGAGGAGTTAAAGGTGACACTGAGGTTACAAACCTATGAGATTTGAAAGATGGTAATGCTCTAAACATTAATGGGCAATTGGGGAAGAGGGGAGGTTTATTTTGGGGAAAGATGAGGAATTCTGCTTTGAATATTGAGTTTAAGATGCTTATGGGAAATCAAGTTCAAAATGTCCAAAAGATATATAATGATGTGGGACTGGAGATCTGAAGAGAAACTGGGGCTGGATATATAGATTTGGGAGTCATCTGAATACAGATGATAACTAAACGTAGAGGAGCTGATGAAGTCAGCAAGTGAGAGAGTATAGAGGTAGACGAAAAAAGGTCCAAAGAGAGAGCCTTGGGGTAAACCCACAAATAGTGGACATGATATGAATGACTTGGGTGATGATCCAGCAAAGGAGGATGAGAAGTCATGGTCAGATAGCAGGAGAAGAATCTGGAAAAAAAAATAATGAAATAAAAACCCAGAGAGGAGACCATATCCAAGAGGAGATGATGGTCAAGGGTTAAAGGCTGCAGAGAGGTCAAGAATGATGAGGACTGAGAAAAAGCCATTAGATTTGGCAATTTGGCAAAAGATCTCATTGGTAACTTTGGAAAGAGCAGTTTCAATTTAGTGATGATGTCAGAAGTCAGATGACAGAGAGTGAGAGGAAAGGAAGTTGAGGCACCAAATATAAATGGATTTTTCAATGGATTTTGGCTGAGAAATGCAAGAGAGATATAGTATGATAGTTCTAGGATATAGAAGGCTCAAGTGAGGGTGTTTATTTTTAAGGTTGAGGGTTATATGAACATGTTTGTAGACACCTATGAAGGAATCAGTAGATGTGGAGAAACTGAAGATTAGAGAAAGAATGGAGATGATAGTGAAAGCAGTCTATTGGAGAAGACCGAAGAGGATGGGATCAAAAATTCATGTAGAGGGGTTGGCCTTGTGGAGCAGAGGTACCTCTTCTGCAGAGACTAAAGGAGGAAGTACTGGAGGATATTGTCGAAGGGTTGTGAGATGGGGGTTGGGGAGCTCTAGGAGCTCATGACACAGCCTGGAATAGCCATCTACTCAATGAGCCAGGGGACTAACTTGTAGTTGGGTATCTGTCAATCCATTTATACCCCATGGAAGATGAATGATTAGTAATAAGAGAATTAGTAACAATAATAGAAATGCAAATTAAAACAACTCTGAGGTTTTACTCCATACCTATCACATTAACAAAGACGACAAAAGAAAACCACGATGAAGGTTGGAGGGGCTATGGGAAAGCAGGATACTAATGCATTGTTAGTGGAGCTGTGAATTGAATTAGTCCAATTATTCTGGAAAATATTTGGAAACTATATTAAAAAGGCAAACAGAGGGAAAGATTCCATGTGTTCTAAAGTATTTATAGTAGCACTATTTGTGGTAGCAAAATAAATAAATAAGAAGCCCAAACTCCCAAACTGGAAATAGTGGTAATCACTAATTTGGAGAAGGATTAAACAATGGTGTTACATGAATGCAATGTGACATGATTGTTCCATAAAAAACAACAGAATCCAGGGAAACCCTAGGATACTTGTGAGAAGTGATCTAGAGGGAAGTACCAAGAGAACACTTTATATAGTGACCACAATCAGGCTCTTTTCTTCTATGAACTCTGATTAATGCAGTGAACTTGAACTCCAATTTGAACTTGAACTCCAGAGGACTGACCATAAAAAAAAATCCCGCCCTCCTTTCTGTAGGAAAATGGCGGAATAAAGGTGTATTGTTAGACATAGCTAGTGTATTGGTTTGTTTTGCTCACCTAGACTTTTCTGTCATAAGAGAGAGTTCCTTGGGAGGGGGAAATCATTGGGAAGTGACAATTGATATTAAAAAAGTAGCAATAAAATTTATTTTTAAAAAGATGAATGATTAAGCCTCAACATTTGGAATGCATTGATGGGGTCATATATGAGTTGACTTCTGGGAAGAGTCTAAAGAAGGAATCAGACAATCCCAAAAGACTCATAATGGAAAATGCTATCCATGTCCAGAGAAAGAACTATGGAGTCTGAATGGAGATTGAAGCACACTGTTTTCTCTTTTGTTGTTTTTCCTTTCTCATGGTTTTTCCTTTTTGTTCTGATTCTTCTTTTACAACAAGACTAATGTAGAAATATCTTTAATATGATTGTACATGTATAGCTTGTATCAGATTGCTTGCCATCTTGGGGAGGAGGGTGAGGAGGGAGGGATGGAGAAAAAAAATTTGGAACTCAAAATCTTGTAAAAATGAATGTTAAAAACTATCTTTACATGTAGTTGGAAAAAATAAAATACTATTAAGTTGGAAAAAAGAAGAGTTATAGAGGCTTGCCAGGGTATAGATCAGGACCTGAGCAGAGTTGAGTGACCTGGGGTAGAAGGGGAGGTGTCAGTATTAAGTCTCTTCATCTGTAAGTCTCCTCCCACCACCATCCTCAAAAACCAGGTAGCAGCAAATGGCAGCCATGGAGAGGCAGGGGTGGAGTCTTTCAATCTTGGGGGGCTAGGAGAGTGTAGAGCCATATGGCCTGACAGATGGTGGCCTTCAGACCCATTGAGAACCAGAGGCCTGGTACAGATGTGTAGTTGCATTTGATCTCATTTACTTGGCATGATAGGTAGGGTCAGATGAAATTCATCAGTCAGTTCACAAGCATTTATTAAGCACTACTATGTGCCAGGCACTGTGCTAAGTACTGGAGATGCAAAGGCAAAAACATGGTCCCTGCCCTCACAGAGCTCAATTCTCATGGGACAGGCAACATGAAAGTAACTATATACACACAAGATTCATGCATGCATGCATACATACATACATACGTGTGTGCGTATGTGTGTGTGTGTAGTGGAAATAGAAGGTAATCTGAGTGGAAAAGCACTATGTCGGAGTGGGGAAGGGAGACTGGAAAAGGCCTCATGAAGGATCTGATGGCAGTGGTAGAATGGGAAGAGAGCCTGGATTCAATTTTCTAGAGGCCAAAGTGGAATTCCTGGAATCAGTCCATGCCAAGGCAGTGTTCTCTAGGTCTGAGAGATGGCCACAGCCATCACTAGCATAGACTCTACACAAAGAGTATCTGGAACTGGAGAGAGGAGGCAGCACTTTTTTTGCCAAGTTCCTGAGCTAAGTCTCATGGAGAGAAAAGGGGCAAGCAAGTACCTTGGAGCTAGAACTGGGCAATGATGTGGGGGAGCAAAGTTGATCTCTGTAATAGTAAGTAAACTGTTTTGCTGGGTGAGGAGTTGGCTTCCAGTCTATCCCAAATGTTTGAATCTCTTTAGGGAGAAGGGCTGGGAGTGGGTAGGATAAAGGGGAGCTAGAAGCACAGGGTAATGTCTAGAAGACTATGTAAGCCTTGGGTGGGGGTCGGGGAAGGATGTTCAGGTCTGTTGTTTATAGGCTAGTCCTTTGCATTTTGCATTTCCATGGGGTGAAATAAAATCTGTGCTGAATCTAAAATGAATAAGGTGTGTGCATTGGAGCTCAGATCCTTTAAACCATATGCAGTCCTGGACATATAGAAACCTTTGAAGCTTTGGGAAAAAACTCATTAAGGGAAAAGTGATTTTTTTTGAATGAAAGTGGTTTTTTGATGAATGCTCTAGATTGGCCAACTCAAATCCCTACTCTCAATTGATTCAGGCTGTGTAGAGCTTGAGGCTCTGGGCCATGAGATCCAAAAGTCAATCAAGGGCAGGAATGCAGTGTTTCAACACACTATTGTAGCAAAGGAGAAGGAGAAAGAGTGGGGGCAATGTAAGGTGATGACAAAAGTATTTTGAGAATCAGAGTCAGTAACACACCTTTTGTATTATGGTGGCAGAGAAAGCAGACACGACATTTTCTCTTCCTTGATAGGAGTATATAATAATATTTTAGAGTAAGTCTTCATTTCAATGTAGATAAGCATCATGTCTAACCCCTATGTTTTGTCTTCCTTTAAATTGGCCAAAGCCATCTAAAAGACAAAGAGATTGTGTCCTCGTCCCAGACTCCTGAGGCCAATGATAGAGTAGCAGATGAGACATCCCCTGCTTCCTCCTCTGAAACATAGCAAACTGTACCTAAGGCCAGTGGCTAACCAATTGTGAATGCCACACATCTTCCCTCTAAGATTATCTCCAATTTATCCTCTATATAAAGGTTGTTCCTGAAGTCTTAGAATTGGGAGACATCGTATCTTGTTTGTACACAGTTTGTACACAGTTACTTAGCATGTTGTTTCTCCCATTAAATCGTGAGGTCCTTGAGAGCAGACTACTTAGGCACTTAATAAAACTGTAACTATAAGTACCTGTGGGCAACTCACACTCTGAATTCACTACTTGCCCCACCGAGATTCCTTTTCCCACATGCCTGCTGATGTTTCTCATGCTGCCTTAACAATGGACAAAATAAAAACTTTCCTTTACTTGTACCCTAACTTGCAAACGGAGGAATTCCTTTCTAGGACAGTTTGGAGAGAAAATAAAACTTTGGAGTGTAGCTGTTAGCAATCTAATTTGCTAACAAAAGCAGGCTGCTAGTACGACTACAACTTTTGCATCGTGCAGTTCTGTTATTTCCAGGAGCGCTGAATACTTGGATCCTGAGAAGTGCTTTATCAGTAATCTGACACCAAATCACTGACCTGAATCTACTCTAAAGACTAGATAAAGATGTGAGTCAATGTCTATTTAATAACTTTGAGTAGCTAAATCCTCCCTAAGCTTATGGAGTCCTCTAGAAGCTAGAGACAATAGCAAAAGTGATAAATTTGTTCAACTGGGTTATCTGAAAACCACGATGATATCTATAATGGATCAAGGGTAAACCACAGCCTAAATGTAGAGCTTGACTGGCCTTTTTCTGTTGTTTCAGTTCTAGCAAGGCTTGAGAGGCTGGGCTCAGCTATTCGAAGATCCTGAAAGGATACTATTCTGTTACAAAATTACCTGTAATCCTAACTGGCAAGAAGATGAGAGCTAGATTTCCCTAGGGCTTTCTAAGTTCTTTAATGCTCCAGCTGAGAAGTTATTAGCATTATACATTTTTTAGCAGACAAAATTACATTTGGCACTTTAAGCTACATTTTCACATCATTATCTGCATATTGGACATTTTTCAACTGGATTCCAGACTTAGTTCTGTCGAAAGCATCAAGATTTTTTGAGTTTCTTATGTTCAACATTCTTTTTTTCTTGGAATTCTCACTTTCCTTTACCCCAAACAACTAATTGGTTGCCAAATCTTGCTGTTTCTATTTCCAAAACATGTGTTCCATCCCACCCTCACTAACACAGCTATAACCTTTATTCAGGGTCTCATCACTCTCATCTGGGTTATTATAGCAGATTCCTTTTAAATTTTTAAAATTTATTTTATTTTTAATTTATGGAATGAAACAAGCATTTCTGTAAGATAGTATAATAAAAAAAGATGATTGCACATGAAACTGCAAATCTATCACATACAACTTGTTATTCCTTTTAAATATATAATAAAGTTATCATGTAAATTTCTTTTTTTCCTTTTTTTCCACTCCTCCCCCCACCCTAGAGATGGCTACCGTTAGACATATGTGTGTGCGTGTGTGTGTGTGTATATGTGTATATATAAGTAAAGTCATTCTATATTTACTTCTATTTATCAGTTCTTTCTCAGGAAGTAGCATCTTCCTTCAGATGTCCTTTGTAGTATTTATAATGGTCAAAATGACTTAGTGTGTTGGTAAGCAAAATGGCCTTTGTTTTCTTTGAGTAACTCAGTGTATTTCATTAAGCCTTACTAGGTGCTAAGCCCCAAGGCCCAAAGCCCCATTAGGTGTGGAACCTATGTGGGTGTGGATTGATGACTGAGGTGTGGCCCAAGGTGGGGCTGGCTAAGGGGCGGTGTTAACTCCAGAGCCATGCCCTATTAGGTGTTGACCTAGTCTATGTGGATGTAAGCCTCCCAGGGTCCTAGGGGTAGGGGCCAACTCAGGAACCAATGGGCTCTGGTCATTCAGGCAGCGCTTGATGACGCCGGGAGCTCAATGGGAGGAGAGAGGACAGATTGGGGATTGATTTTCTGTTGGAGCCAGAGACAGCTACAGCTGAAGCTGAAGATAAAGCCAAAGCCAAAGCAGGAGCTGAGGAAGCAGAGCCGACCCATGTGTGGACCAAGGAGTGCCGAGCAAGGACTTGAGGCCAGTGGGTAATCTTCTTACCGGAGAGGGGAAGCATGAATATGATTTGGTTTAATACCATCATGTTTTTCTGTGGCCTCCTGGTTACTCTTGTGAGGCAGACTTATTGGGCCTGGAAGCTTTTGATCAAAATATCGAAATGGGGAGGCTGGTTTGTGGGTCTGTTACTTTGGAGCCTGAATAAATGCTTTAATTCTTCTGCCTTCTACTTAGAGAATTCCTTATATCCTGTGGTTCTGAACCATTCAGACATATATATGATTCTCTTTGAAATCATAAATTCTGCCTTCATAATACACTTAGTCACTCATAGTTGCTCTAAAACAATATTGCCGTTACAACATGAATGTTACATTCCCTTGGTTATACTCATTCCTGATTGGTCTCCCTTCCCACCAGTTCACTCAATATTATACACTGCAGACAAAATGGTTTTCTTTAAATGCAGATCTGCCCATGTCACTCCTCTACTCAATAAACTCCAGAGGGATACCTAAGCCTTCTAGGATAGAATCTGAACCCCTTTGTTTAGTTTTTTAAGTCCTTCCTTCACAACCTGGCTTTAACCTATCTTTCCAGGCTCACTGAACACTATTTCCCCTCTCAAATCCTACAATCCAGACAAACTGACCTTCTCTCTATTCTTCATGCATAGCACTCCATCTCTTGCCTCCTTGCCTTTTTACCAGCCATCTCCCAAGCCCAGAATGCACTCTTTCTTTATCTCTGCTTCACAGAACCCCTCACTTTCATCAGGATGAGACTCCAGCCCCACCTTCTACATGAAGCCAATTGTGAATATCCTCCTTTCCAGATTCTCTTTACATTTTTTCCACATATACTTATGTAAGTACTCTTCCTCATTAGAATGTAAGCTCCTTGAGAATAGGATTGTTTCATTATTTATACTTGTATTCCCAGTGCCTAGCACTGTGCCTGGCATGTAGTAAGCATTTAATAAATGCTTGTAGATTAACTGATCTACAGCCACTCAAACTCAACATACCCCAAACTGAATTCGTTATCCTTTCCTACCAACCTGTCTTCCTTACTTCCCTTCCTATGTTGGAGAACGGGCAGCCATATGCTGGTAAAGGGAACTAATTACCTTTGATGAATTCTAGTTCCCTAGCCGAGGAGAACAACATTCTAAGATACTGGAAAAAACAGTCGGAAGTTCTTGCTAACATGCTTCCTATAACCTTTGAAAAACTGGAGATCTGGAAAGGTGCAGTGGATCAAATCAAATGGAAACTATCTGTACCATGTTATCAAAGTTAAATATTACGTGCTTTTATGTAATATATGTTATATATTAATTATGAGGTAGAGTATTCTAGGCATGAAGAACAGCCAGTGAAAATGCCTGGAATCTGGCAGAGGAACAGCAGGGAGGCCAGTGTCACTGGATAGCTGAGTTGTTGTTTGTCCTTCCTTTTCAAGGAGAAACAATGACATCATGGGTAATGGATTGACTTGTGAATGAATTGGATTTAAGTGAGGCAGAGTTGCACAAAGTTGTCAGCCTCATTCTCTCTTCCAGAGTAATCAAAGTTCAATGGCAGGACAAAAGTCTGGTTGACTGACAGGATGAAGTGGATGACCATGGTGATCTAAGCACTCTGTAGCACCTGCTTCAGCTGCCTTCATGGCTGTTGGAACAAATCATTCTTATCTGCCCATTCAGCCAGGAGAAGTCTTCACATGCTTGGGACAGACATTGCCCTAACTTACCATTGGGCTTGAGGCCTGTTGGTCACCCTCAACCTGGTTTAATCCATCTGCCAAAAAAGTTTACTGGGTGTGTGGCTGCTGAGCATGCTACGGCTTCTTGGAAACACAGGCGAGAGCTGGTGACAGGTGAACACCAAAGGTGGATGAGCAGCTCTGTAACAGCTCAACAAGCCCTCATACCAGAGGTGCTAGTCCTCCCATACACTCCAAATAGCTGGATATGTAGTAGGGGAGGAGCTCTTCATATATACATAATGGGAGAATGAGAAATCAAGAGACTACTGGTTAATGAATTTCCCTCAGCTCACTTAATGAAATTACAAAAGACAAAGGGCAAGTAATGGAGACATTGCTATCCATGTAATAGGCATCAATGTCTTAAGTGAAGTACAAAGAATTATCTTTACCTTTTTATCCCTTTAGGAAGTGTAACTTAGTCAAGCTTGATGGCATTGGAGGGCAGCTAGACATTGACTGGTTAAAGGACTGGTTACCCCCTAAGCCCCAGGGCCTTTAAAAAATAAATCACATATTCTAGGGTCAGTTGAGGCAAGAACAGCTCTGAAGAGTGTGAGCATTGTTGCTCAATAAGAGAGCTAGATATGGAAGAAAAACTGAGCCCTTGAGAGGGATTTTTTTCCTTGCCTTTTGAGAGGAAGAGGACCCCTCTCAACTGCCTATGGCATCTTATAGCAGAGCTACTCACATAGTAGGAGGCTCTGTACCCAACAGGGAGAAAGCCCCAGGAGTGAAAGCACAAGAAAGAAGGAGTTTCTTGAATTCAGAGAGAGTTAGCCTTGGCCATTGGGAGATGAGCTCCAGAGAGCAAAGAGCCTAGCAGAGACATTGAACCCATACTGATACAGGAGTAGAGAAAGCTTATCGAGTACTAGGGGCATGAGTCACTTTCCCCACATGTGTTCCTTACACGTTTGCCTTGCTATGAGAGTTTAGATATGTATGTCTGCTCTTCCCATTGTCTCTGTGTGGGAGTCTACAAAAATTATGGGGGGATTATTTTGTAGCTATTATTCTTATAATGCCAGTTAGTCAATAAGCACTTCCTAAGTGCCAACTCTGTGCCAGGGGCATTGTAATGACAAGCAGGGTGGAGCTTTTTTGTTGTCTTTTGTTTTGGAGTGCTTCTCAGCACTAAGGCAATCAAGTGCCTTTGACTCTTGCCTTCGTTTCAATCAAGAGTCTTTGATTGAATTGGGAGTCTTTGATGACCTGCTTCAGTCAGAGGAAGACTTAGGTCACATGGGTGATGGCCTCTGACCCTGAAGAAGTGTATATACACTCTGAGGTTAGCATTTTGCTTGGGGCTCACTCACTGGAAGAATGTTGTGTGATTTGACCAGATGAGACTCTGGGTAGCCGTCACGGAGCCCCCCACCTTGAAAAACCCAGATGTTGGTGCTTCTCTATCTGGTAACTATGTACGTAATGTCTTAGGCAGACAGCTAGAAGCCTGTCTGCTGATTTGTGTTATTTTGCTTCGTTTATATAATTTCTGCTTGAAATTTCTGTTTGTGTTTTCTCTGAAGTTCAGGGTTCTGTCTTTTTCCCCTGAACTAAGTGAATGAGATATATATTTGTCTAAATATATATATATATACATATATATATATGCTTAATGAAATATATGCTTAATTTATAATTTATATTTATATAATTTACATAAAAATATGTTTAAAGTTGCTTTCCTTAGAAAAGCAGATCAAAGAACTTGTGCTAGCAGCCCTCCTGTATGCTGGTATTATTGGTCTTACACCTCCACAGTAGCAGCAATTAGCATCATGGTTACAGGCATTTAGGTGGTGAAGTACATAGATTACTAGGCTTAGAATCAGGAAGACTCTTCTTCCTGAGTTCAAATCTGGCCTTAGAGACTTCCCAGCTGTGTGACCCTGGGCAAGTCACTTTACTCTGTCTTAGTTCCTTGTCTGTAATATGAGCCAAAGAATGAAATGGCAAACCACTCAAGTATCTTTGCCAAGAAAATCCCAAATTGGGTCACAAAGAGTTGGACACAACTGAAAACAACTGAACAACACAAAACTATGTGCCAGGTATCATGCTAAGTGCTGGAGCACGAAAAGAAACGAAAGACAGTTTCTGCTCTCAGAAAGCTCACAATGCGATGGGAGAGACAACAAGCAAACAAATTAAAGCAATTAAGTAGAAAATAATTAATGGAGGAAAGGAACTAAGGTTGAGAGGAATTGGGAAAAGCTTCCTGTAGAAGATAGGATTTTAGCTGGGATTTGAAGGGACACAAGAAGTAGAAATGAGGAGAGGACATATTTTGGGTGTGGGGAACAGCCAATGAAAATGCCCAGAGACAGCAGGTGGTGTATCTTGTCTGTGGAACAGCCAGGAGGCCATAGTCATTATATTGAAACATAAATAGGAGAGCATCAGGTGTAAGAAGGCTGTGAAGGTGGCATTGGGGAGAGGAGGCTAGATTGTGAAGGGCTTTGAATGCCAGATGAATTTTGTGTTTGGTTCTGGAGGTGGTAAGGAGCCATTGGAGTTTATTGAGTAGGGTGGTGACATGTGCTTCAGGAAAATCACTTTGGTGGTTGGATGGACTGGAGTGGGGAGAGACTTGTGACAAGTGGAACATCCAGCAGACTATGGCAGTAGTCCAAGGTGGGGAGGGGTTTGAGGGCCTGCATCAGAGTGATGGCGGTATTAGATGACACAAAGGGATGTATTTGAGAGGTGATGGAAAGGTGAAATCAACAGGACTCGGCAGGATGTGGTGGTGGGGTGAGAGAGTTGGGAGTTGAGAATGACACCAAGGTTGTGAGTCTGAGTGACTGGATGATAGTGGAATTCCTGAGAGTAATAAGGAAGTTTTGAAGGGGTGAGGGTTTAAAGGGAAAGACGATGAGTTAAGTTTTGGATGTGTCGAGTTTAATATGTCTGCTGGACACCCAATTCAAGATGTCTGAAAGACAGTTGGAGATTCAACATTGGAAGTCATTGGAGAGGTTAGGGCAGGATAGGTAGACTTGAGAATCACCAGCACCAAGATGGTAATTAAGTCTATGGGAGCTGATCAGATTACCAAGTGAAGAAGTAGAGAGGAAAAAGAGAAGCAGTCCTAGGACAGAGCCCTGTGGGATATCTAAAGTTAGTGGCCATGACCTGGATGAAGATCCAGCAAAGGAAACAAAAGGAGCAGTCTGATTGGTAGGAGGAGAGCCAGGACAGAGTGGTATCCCAAAAACCTAGAGAGAAGAGAGTGTCAAGGAAGAGACAGTGATCGATAGCATCGAAGGCTACAGAGAGGTCAAGGAGAATGAGGACTGAGAAAAGGCCAGTGAATGTGGCAGTTAAGAGATCATTAGAAGCTTTGGAGAGAGCAGTTTGGGTGAAATGATAATGTCAGAAGGCAGATAGTAAGGGTTTAAGAAGAGAGTGAAAAGAAGATTCCTCTTTAGAAAATGCGTTTGCTTTGAGCTCATTTTATCTTCTGACTATCAAAGAGAAATGTATGTATCGAGGCCTATGAGCTATGGTTTTAAGAGCATAGACCTACAGAGTACCTTGAACCAGGGCAGTCGTTTCCCAGGGAATCCAATTTTGGCGGGGAGGTGGTGGCTCAGAAAAAGTGCAACATCTACAAATAAGTACAATCTCCTACTGAATCAAATGCAATTTTGGGAAGGGATACTCCACAGTGAGAAAGGGTTTCAGCCTCATTCCTTGGCTAAAATAAAATCCCTCTTGTCTGAGTTCTTTTGGCTCAATTGCCTGGAGACTAAGCATACTTCAGTGGCTCTGCCTCCTAGGGGAGGTTCTGGGATTATCTTACTGCTTCCTTATCTACCTTTGTAGCTTTTATCTCTTGGTTTTCCTCTCTCTTTTGCTCTTTTTTGCCTCTGAAGGTACCACCTACCACTTGTCTCCTACACCATTGCTGCTATTGGCTTCGTTGTGACTATCTCCTAAAGGTCTGCCTACTGTACCTTCTTGGCTGCAGCTGCTGCAGCTACTGATGTTGGTGCCTTTACCATTTCCCTGGAAGCATCACTCCACTTTTATAGTGAGAACACTCTGGCCAACAGCCTTAGGTGGTCAATGCTCTTTTGGCTCTGTAGTTTGTAGGCGGTATGTTGTTCAGTTATTTTCAGTCATTTCTGACTCTTCGTGACCCCATTTGGGGTTTTTTGGGTGAAGATACTGGAGTGATTTGCCATTTCCTTTTCCAGCTCATTTGACAGATGAGGAAACTGAGGCAAAACAGAGCTAAGTGGTTTACCTAGGGTCACACATCTAGTAAGTGTCTAAAGCCAGATAAGGAAGACAAGACCAAACTCTGAGCTGAGTTTAGGGTAGATGAATTCTTTTTTCTTTCTTCCCCACCACAGGGTGCAAGTAATGTGATCTTGCCATAGTCTGTACCTTACTGGGAATAACCATACGCAAACTCCTTCCTAAGTGCCCATTCAATTCCTGCACATGCCTCCTCCCCTGCTTTGCTAATAACTGACATGCAAACATGCAAATAGGCCTGATGTTTCGATAAACCTCAGGAAAGTGAAAGAAACACTTGAGGGGAGGATACAAAGTCTGGTAAAATTTCTCTTTCGGTTTGGCTCGGTTTGTGCTACCCCTTTTATTATTGTTATTTTCTATTAAATGTGGTTTTTATTCAATCATAGGCTCTTTTTCTACAGTTACAGTTGTGGAATGTCACATGGCAACAACAGGAGTTTTTTAGGCTACGCCCACAACCTTATTAAAAATGAGATTGGTTCTAAAATATAGAAAGAAAGAAATTTAAATTCACAAAAAACTGTACATTGTCAAAATGTCACTAAAACACAACATTTGTTTAAATATAAAAGTTAGTTGCTTTTGCCACAAAAGAAACATGGGAATGACTTTTGTTGATGGTGGATTTTTTTCCTATTAGACTAATATGGTAGAGGATAGTAAAGAATCTTTTTTTGAGGGCAGGGATAAAGCTGATTTTTAACATGCCTACTTCTAAATACTTGAAATTGTTAAGAATGAAGGCAGAAGGAAAAGTGGGAAGTTGATTACCAGATTTCAAGCCAGCCCATCACCTCAGAGTGCCCGATCCTTGGGATCTGGATAAAGAGAAGAGAGCACAAAGTGGAAGAAATGAGATTCCAGACCATCATTCTCTCCCCTCTCTCCCCAGTAAGTTCAAAATTAATTCAGGGGTTTTTATACCAGGAAAAATATTACCCTGTGAGGACATGCGGTGTGTGAGGGCAGGGTACTGTAATTCCAAACATTTAACGCAAAGTTTGTTACATCTGCTCCTTCCTTTAAACATATATGGAGACAGCCGTCAAATAAGTTAAAACCTGGTTGACAGTTTCGGAGTAATTTGGTGTGTAATATGTGAGCCAGACACAAGATGGTGTCCTACTGAGGTCATTTTCTCTTTGATCTTCTGAGTTTAAGTGGGTCAATCTTCCAGTGATCTGTAATATCTCCTCCAGCCACTAGAGGGTAGTCAAGGTATGTGTTCGCCTTAATAAAGGCAGTTCTATTTCTGCCTTTGACTTTTGATGAGAAAGCTTCATTTTTATTCTTCTGCATGTTACCACTTTCTGAGTTCTAGTTTAGAGGATGAAAATATTAAAAAATGTAATTGATGCTATGTATTATCTGTCTCTTCCCCTTTCAATAGTTAGACTATATAGCGTTGATAATTAAAGTTTTATTATATAGTTATCCCTTCCACATCATTACTTTCCCCATCATGGTTTCAATATATTCCGGGTCGGCATAAGAAATTAAATGGGAATCTTTGGGGAGTTTTGCAGAAGCCGCAGACGACATGCAAAAGCTAGCAGATGATACAGAAAAGTTTGGAAACGCAGAAATGCATAAAACATATGTATGGTATTATATAATATTTTATCTTTTAATACTATAATAGTTCAGACTTCTTCTCTGCTATGAAGGGAGGGCCAAAAAATTTTACACAGATTTTCCATATCGTGGGAGTGCTATGCCGGTAAGCCCCATGAAGTGGAAAGGATAACTGCGTGTGAAATTAAAATAAAGCACACATACTCACCTACCCACTCCAACGAGATAGATGTCACGAGCCCTTTATTCCCTCTCTCTTCTCCTCTATCGTGATGTGATAGCCTCGGTGCATTCCCACCACTCAGGGACAAAAGGCACCGACATCAGTAGCTGCAGCGGCCACAGCCCAGAAGGTGCAGCAGGCAAACAGTCAGATTGGTACAGATAAATCATCGCGATTTGTGATTACGGTAATACAGGCTTAGAGATTTAGAGATGGAAAAAACTGTAGATGTCATGCAGTCTATCTTCATTTAGTAGATGAGGAAATTGAGTCCCAGAGAAGCTTCAAATAGCACTAAGACTTTTGGAAAACTGTACATGTATATATAAATTTAAATATATTACATGTTATGCATATATACATGTGTGTATACAAAGACGTGTAGTTCCAGGTCCTAGGTGCTTAATAAATGCTTCTTGATTTGTCTTGATTTGACATCCGGGCAGTTTCTTCAATCCCAAGCGGAGGAGGTCGAATTTGGAACACGTGCTGTTTGACCACTGGCTCTTCTTCCTTCTTTCTGGGAAGGAATGTATAATGCTTTGTAAACAGAGGATCAGATGATTAATTATTATTATTAATTATATATGATTAATATTAATTATGCAATTATATTATGTTTATATATTTACATATGATATATTTTTGCTATGATTAATTATATTATTAATTATCTAGTTGATTATAGACTCATTTAGCAAAGAACAAAATATTGGATTTGGACTTGGACCTGGGTTCAAATCCTAGCTTTGCCACTTATGATCCACACTTATGGCTTGTGCGCACAGGTCTGGATCTAAGTTTCCTCATCTGGAAAATGAATAGATTGAACTAGATGACATCTAAGTCTCTTTCAGCTTTAAGTCTGATTACAAGAAAAAAGACAAGTAGCTGTTTTGATATCAAGTTAGACTAATTAAGCGCACAAGAAGGAACTTCTCCAGTTTTATTGATGCCTTTAAAAAAAATCCAAAAAACCAGGTCAGGAAGAACCCAGTTCAAATTTGACCACAGGAACGTGATAGTTGTGTGACTCTGGGCAAGTCATTTAACCAATGTTTGCCTCAGGGCTCATCTGTAAAATGGAGATAACAGTACCTACCTCACAAAGCTGTTGTATTTTTTTTAAAGTACTTAGCACAGTGCTTGGCACATAGTAGGTGCTATATGAAAATGCCCACATTTCCCCCCTTTTCCCTTCCCAATATACTCCTCTCCCCTTATAACAGAAAACTAAGCAAAAGAAGAAAGCCAGCATTACACTCTCATATTCTTCCCCACTCCCATCTCCCAAACTCTTTATTAAGAGGAGAGGTATAGTGGGCAGCTAGGTGGCACAGTGAATAGAGCACTGGCCCTGGAGTCAGGAGGACCTGAGTTCAAATCTGACCTCAGAGCTTCGACACACTTACTAGCTGTGTGACCTTGGGCAAGTCACTTAGCCCCAATTGCCCTGCCTCCCCCCTGCAAAAAAAAAAGAGGAGAGGTATATCTTTTGTCTTGTGTTCACCAGGAACACTATTGGTCATAAGCATAATTACCACTGTCTTTCTGGACTTCACAATGACCACCATCTACTTCCCACACTATAGGGCAGGGATGAATAGATCATATGAGACTTCAGGATACTAAAAGACCCTAAATGATTCTCTCCTAAAGCTCTATGGATTCTTAGAGTCTGAAATCCTTGATGAACAGGTGAAGATTATGAAGCTGCTTGGAGATCACGTCACTAACTTAGAGAGATTGGGATCATCTGAAAATGGTGTTGGGCAATACCTGTTGGACAAGTATACACTAGGAGAAGATCACGAAGGTTCTCCCTAATACCTTAAAGCCTTGGGTCCTTGAGCTCAGATACCCTAAACATGTAACTCTTCTCTCTCCAGACCAAGAATAAAAAGATAGCATCTAGACCATGGCTCTTCTTGCAGTGGTTGCTTTGAATGACCTGTTTTGCTGTTCATGTTGTAAGTATTGGGTCAATAGACAAGGAGGAACCATGGTAAAAGATGAGATAGCAGCTCCGTTCAATTCCACAGCCATTCTATTAAGTGCCTGTTTTGTGCAAGGCGCTATACTAGGACTACAGGGGCAAATGTATAGTCTTTGCCCTCCATGAGTTTACAATCTAACATACTATATACAATATAACCACACCATTTTGAATAGAGAACAGTTTGGGAGGTTGGGGAAGGAGGGAAGGAAATTGGGGAAGGTTTCATGGAAGGAGTATTTGAGCTAAGTTTTTGACATGAGGATTCTGAGGGGAAGAGATGAAGCTCATTCTAGCCCATTCTTCAACCTGTGAGAATACATAGAAATGGGAGATGGAATGCTGTGTATGGGACACAGATCAGCATTTAGTTTGGCTGGAATGTCAGAATGTATGGAGAGGAATAATATAAAGCAAGAGTAGAAATGTAGATTTGGAAGAGGAAGTCTAATTTACTTCTGACCACTGCCTCCCTAATCCGAAACCCTTCTAAGAATCCCTCCATTATCCTTTCCCCTTGCCTTCCCCTTAATCTATCCACTGGTGTAAGAGTTCCTCCCTTACCCTCCTATTTCTTGATCTACACAGCCTTCTATGAATCCCTCCCTTATCCTATCCCCTTGCCTTCCTGTTTCTCTGTAAGTTAAGAAGACTTTTATACCCTTCTAGATGTATATTCTATTCCCTCTTTAACCCCGTTCTGATGAGAATAAGGTTCTAGCACTACCAGCCCTCAGCCCCCTCCTGCCCTCCACTGTAGCAGTTCTTCCATTCATACCTCATTTGTATGAGATAATTACTCCATTTTACCATCCCCTATCTAATATTATTTCTTAAGCATCATCCCATCCTACTCAACTCAACCCCAAGCCTTCTATCTATGTAAGCTCTTTCAAACTACCCTAGGAATGATAATATTCTTAAGAGTTACAGATAATATTTTCCCATATAAGAAGCCAACAGTTTGACCTTATTAAATCCCTTATAATTGGTCTTTCGTGTTTACATTCTTATGTTTCTCCTGATTCTTGTAGGTCAAATATTCCATTCATTTTTGGTCTTTTCCACACAAATACCTGAAAGTCCTTTGATTAATTAGGTATCCATTTTTTCCATACAGGATTGCACTCAGCTTTTCTGAGTAAGTTATTCTTGGTTGCAAACCCAGCTGCTTTGGTCTTTGGAATATCAAGTTCCATGTCCTTTTGGTCATTTAATGTAGAAGATACTAAATCTGTTATCCTGACTGTAGCTCCACAGTATTTAAACTGTTTCTTTCTAGTTGCTTGTAGTATTTTCTCCTTAACCTGGGAGCTTCAAAACTTAGCTATGATGTTCCTGTTGACTTTTATCTTGGGATCTCTTTCAGGTGGTGATCTGTGGATGTTTTCAATTTCTATTTTACCCTCTAGTTCTAAAACCTCAGGGCAATTTTCCTTAATGATTTCTTGAAGTATAGTGACTAGACTGTTTTTTTTTATCATAAATCTCAAGTAGTCCAGCAATTCTTACATTGTCTCTCTTCAATCTGTTTTCCAGGTCAGTTTTTCTAATGAGATGTTTCACATTCTCTTCTATTTTTTCATTCTTTTGATTTGTTGTATTATTCCTTGGTGTCTTATGAAATTATTAGTCTCCCCAAGCTCAATTCTAATTTTTAGAGAATTATTTTCTTTGATAAATTTTGGATCTATTTTTCTAATTGGTTGACTTCCTTTTCATAATTTTCTTGCATCACTCTTATTTTTTCCGTAATTTTTCTTCAACCCCTTTTATTTGATTTTAAGGAGAGAAGGGAGAGATGGAAGGGAGGAGAGGGAGGGGAGGGAGGGGAAAGAGAGAATGGAATTTCTCCCTTGTTTAAAATTCTCTGATTCACCGCCTCTTTCTGCTAAATGGTTAATAAAGGGATTTTTAATGTTAAAGTACAAGTCTTTGAACACTGAAATCATGTTTGTTCCTGGATTTTTTTACAGAGTTCTGGCACATGCTCTATTATCCCATAGCCTTTGCTACACACACACACACACACACACACACACACACACACACACATCAAAGCAACACTGTATGGACCAACAATGCGAAAACATTAGTTGAGGCAGAAGGAGGCTTAGTAGTGGTCATCCATGACTATGTTGATTTATTAATTCAGAGACAGAGGGAATTCAACTAGCCTGTAATAAAAATGACAGCTTTGGAGAATTAGGGTGAGTTATACAAATGGCCAAATCCTTAATACTTTCTGTAATTTGGTTTCCTGATCTGGTATTCATTCCTTGGCTTAGAATTCCTACAGAGGCTATCAGTCTGCTGGCTCATCTCAGATGCCTGAGTCTGAATGTTCCACAGACACTCTGGTGCCAATGTTGCTAAGATTTTCTCTTTATGCTTCTTTTCCTCCCAACTTGGTACTTATGTATTCTACTCCAGGTGGGGATTACCTTGTCCCCTACCACAGCAGGAGATTAACTAATGATTGGCATGTCCCAGTCTTGCCTGCAGTGCAATAGGACAAATGCCTTTACAGTACAGAGTACACTGGCTAGAGAAGATTGTTTTCCTTCTCTTGTGAAGGGCAAACAGATAACCTTTTTTCATACAGGAGGCCTTCTATTGAAAGTGATTTCTGAACTACAGAAAAAGGTTGCTTTGCCCTAAAATATCTTTTCAATGGACACTCCTTCAATGCCTGAAATTTCTTTAACCAACACTGTGTCTGGAGTCAGGAAGACTCCTCTTCAGGAGTTCAAATCTAGCCTCAGACACTTACTAGATATGTGACCCTGGACAAGTCACTTAACCCTGTCTGCCTTAGTTCCCTTATCTGTCAAGTGAGCTGGAGAAGAAAACGGCAAACCACTCCAGTGTCTTTGCCAAGAAAATCCCAAATGGGGTCACGAAGAATTGGACATGACTGAAATGACTGAACATAAAAATACAAATACTACTGAGAGAAGTAATATGTTTTAATTCCTACTCAAGTATGGATAACTGACACTTCAGTCATTCATATAGTAGATTTCGATTGTTTTTAATGGAATGGGAGGGGCATAATGCTGCATCATGGAAAGGAGAAAGGACTAATGGTGAAGAGGCTAGGGGAGTAGAAGATGAATTTCACAATTTTGCTTGGGGATAGCTCTTTCTTAGGGGTCTAGAGAGGTAGCTTGGGGTTAGTGCAGAGCATTGGACTTGGCATTAGAAGAGCTCTAGGTTTGGACCTGGTTTTTGACTTGTACAAGCAAGCTAGGTGGTATGGTGGTTAGAACACTGGGGTGGAAATCGGGAAGACGCATCTTCTAGAGTTCAAATCTGACCTCAGACACTTACTAGCTATGTGACCCTGGAAGTCACTTAACCCTACTTGCCTCAGTTTCCTCTTCTGGAAAATGAGCTGGAGAAGGAAGTGGCAAAACTCTCCAGGATCTTTGCCAAGAAAACTCCAAATGAGGTCATGGAGAGTTGGACATGAATGAAACGACTAAACAACAACACTTGTAACAAGGTGTACCATAAGTCTTAGACTTAATAGTTTTGACATTTTATGACTGTCAACCCTAAATGGCCTAAAACTGCTACACTAAAACTTTTGGCACACCCTATATGACTATATACAAGTCATTTAACCGTTCTGAGACTCAGGTTCCTTATCTATAAAAAGGGGGGTAATAAAGCCTGTAGTACCTACTTCACAGATTTGCTCATAGGATCATAGGAACAATCTAGTCCAATCACCTCATTTTCTAGGTGAGGAAACAGAATTCTAGATAGGTTAAGTGACTTGTTCAAAATCACATGGTTAACCCTTTGACCCAGCAATATCACTCCTAGGGCTATATCCCAAAGAGATCACATAAGTGGGAAACGGACCTGTATGTACAAAAATATTTATAGCTGCTCTCTTTGTGGTGGCAAAGAATTGGAAATTGAGGGGATGCCTATCAATTGGGGAATGGCTGAACAATTTGTGGTATATGAATGTAATAGAATACTATTGTGCCATAAGAAATGGGGAAAATATGGACTTCGTAATAACCTGGAAAGACCTACATGATCTGATGCTGAGTGAGAGGAGCAGAACCAGGAGAACATTATACACAACCACAGACATATTGATTCCGTGATGACTAACTTTGTTAGACTTGGCTTTCCTCAGCAATGCAAGGTGCAAAGACAACTCCAAAGGACTCATGATGGAAAGAGCTATCTACATCCAGAGAAAAAACTACAGAGTCTGAATGCAGATTGAGGCAAACTATTTGCTCTCTCTCTTTTTATTTTTTATCTCTTCTCTCTCATGATTCATTCCACTGGTCATAAATCTTCTTTGCAACTTGACTATCGTGTAAATAAGTTTAACTCAAAGGTTTGTGTAGAATCTATATCAGACTGCATGCTGTCTTGGGGGGAGTGAGGGGAGGGAAGGGAAGGGAAGAAAATTTGAAACTCAGGAACATGTAAAGCTAAGTGTTGTAAACTAAAAATAAAAAATCTAATTAAAAATTTTTAAAAACCACATGATTAATAAGTGGCAGAGCCAGTACGGTATTTGAACCCAGGTCCTCTAATGCCAAATCCAGTACCTTTTCCACTGTGCTATACTGTGTGTAAAGGACTTTATGGACCTCAAGGAATTCTATAATTGTCAGCTACTACTCGTTAAATGTAGGACGATAGGTGTTGTGCATATAGTACTTGAAAATTTACATAGCCTTTTTATACATGCTCACATTTATCCGGCATACTCTTGCCTAAAGGAGACTATACCTTATTAATTTATTCTAGGATTCCATTGATTCATATCCTAGAGCATATTTCAGAGTTGGAAGTGATCCCAGGGGGTCATCTGATCCAACCCACACTGGAACAACAATCTCTTATATACCTGGAAGGTTGGATCATGCAGATTTGCTTGAAGACCTCCAATGAGAAGGAACCTGTTCCATTTTTGCCCAGTTCTAATCATTATGGTGTTTTTCCTTATATTAAACCTAAATTCCCTCCATATCTTCCATCTAGTCTTCCTAGTTCTGTCTTCTGGAGTAAAAAAGATTAAATTTAATTCCTCTTCCAGATGATGAAATTTTAATATTTTAATACTCAAATTTAAATACTCAAAGACAGTCATTATGTCTCCCTTTTATCCTTGCTTCTCTGCTCTTCACTTCTCACCTCCCCTGCTTCTCATTTCCATCAATGGATCCTCGATCTAAAGGCCCTTCCCCACCCTGGCTGTCCTCCACTGGATACTCTCCAGGGTCAATAAAGAAAATAGCTTCTTGTCTAAATGACTATTTTTCTAACACATCATCTCCACTAGGTGGTAGCATTAATACATAACATGGTGATTGGGGCTCGGGGGTGGTGTGGAAGTTTAAGATTGCAGAATATCCTTTGTCTTAATAATGATTGACGATCTTCAAGAAACCTATTCTCCCCCATGGGTCTATCTTCTTTCATCCTCAGGAAAAATCTCATAATGAGAAGTAGCCATAGTGTAATGGAAAGAACATTTGACTAAGAAGGAGACTTGGATTCTACTCCAAGTAACCTCCCCGGGCCTCAATTTCCCCATCTGTAAAATAAAAAAAAGGTTAGATTGTTCTCTAAGGTTCCCTTTTAAGCTGTGACACTGTATGACTGTCAATCCATTGATACACTCTTTGTGGATAAAGGTCATCTGGGCACTATGTATTAAAAATGATAATTTAGAGAAATGGGACAAATAAGATGATTAAAAGGTTTAAATTCATGAGGGACATTCAGGGAACTGATTTTTCTTTCAGTCTGGAGCAAAATGAGGAAGCACCAATAAAAGCATAGAGGTACTTTAAATAAAACATACATTAAAATGAATAATTACAAAACATACGAATTAAGCAATTGCTTGTTTTGTAAAAAGAGTTACTATAGAATTCTTTCAGCAAATAAGTTCATATTCCATGTCTTCAAATTCATAAACTTTTTTGAAATACCATGTGAAAGGCACTCACTGTGGAGAATATACAAAGGTTCCATTCTATTTCAGGATGTCATCTCTTCTTTTATTTAGACTCTTATGGAGTCTGATCTGGGACCCAGAACCTCAGAACCAGGGGAATAGCAATGTCTCTTAACTTCATTAGCCCTGCCCTCTAGAGCCATTAACCAAAAGCAAGTCCTGTGGAGAAGAGGCCAACCATTCCCACCAGCTGCCCACTAACTGCTACCTACAGGGCAGGCAAACCATTTTAGTGAAAGCAAGGGGGAAAACTAGGGGAGAGACAGGAGGCAGCATGTACCAGGCTACCGGGGCCACCACCACTACATCAGCTCTTGCCTCACTTCAAATGCTATACTGATAGCTCAGGACTCTGACCCCAAGAGCCTGGGGAACAACAGTACTGGCTTAGCCCCCACAGATGTTATCAAGGAAGCCACCCCTCTGGATATGTAGTCTGGCATTTGCCTTGGTGAGTCTTTGGCACAATGGTTCAATATTGGAAACAGATGATTTTTATCAGTGGAAGTGACATTAAAGAAAGAGCATTATCATCTTCTTTGCCTTAATCCTAAGGATCATGGAACTTTCATCTTTCATATATGTTGCTTTTCACATTAGAATGTAAGCTCTTTGGGAGCAGAGACTTGTCTTACTTTTCTCTTTGTATTCCTAGAACTTTGCACATAACAATCACTTAATAAATATTTTCTTCTTTCACTTATACATTCATTTATCCTTCACTCATATCCCTGGTCTCAGGCAGAGGGTGACCCTGCCTTCTGACAGTGATCAACTCTAGAGAATCATTGTCTCCCAGGCAGCAACAATCCAGCAGGAAGCTGCAGAGCAGGAAACCACCTGAGAGTGGTCATTAAGAGGTTACTGAAAACTGAGTGTCTGTTCGTGAAGGCAAGGACCTCCATGAGCCAGGTCCAATCTCCAACCAACCTTTCCAGTTTTATTTCACCCAGTCCCATTCATGGGTTCTAGGTTCCAGCCACATGGGACCACTAGCTATTCTCAGAACATGTCTTTCACTTCTTTGTTTCCATTCCTTCATTCTATTCGTTCATTCCATTCCTCGTGCCAAAATGCCCTCACTTCATGGCTGCCTAATGATATCCTATCTATCTTTTAAGGAGGCAGTGAGCTTCATTCACTCCAAGTGTTCAAGTCAACACTGGATAACCACTTGCTAGGGATGTAGATGGGATTCCAATTCAGTCAGGATTTGGATTTCATGGCCTCTGAGCTTTATGTTGCATTTTAAGGTTGGCAAAGCATTTTGCATATGTTATATCATTTGATTCTCAAAACAGCCCTGGAAGGTAGGTGCTTTTATTATCTCTACTTTACAGATGAGGAAACCGAGAAACCCGCGGTTAGGTTAAGTGACTTAACCAGGGTCACACAGTGTCTAAGTCAGGATTCAATCTCGGGTCTTCCTGGATCCAAGTCAGGCACTCTTTTTAAAAAAAGATGAATTAGTTTAGTTTTAGTTTTCAACATTCATTTCCACAAGATTTTGAGTTCCAAATTTTCTCCCCATCTCTCTCCTTTCTCCCCACCCCAGGATGGCATGCATTCTGATTACCCCTTTCTCCAGTTTGCTCTCCCTTCTATCACCCCACTCCCTCCCACCTTGTCCCCTTTCTTGTAGGACAAGATAGATTTCTATATCCCATCACCTGTATATCTTATTCAGGCATATAAACTGTGCCATGATGCTGCTCTGAAATCCCTTCCAAATTCCAAGATTCTGGGAAAGGTCACCTCCTTCAGAAATCATCTTCTAATTTTTGACATTATTGCACCCAGAGAGTAATAATCATAGCTAGCATTTCATATAGCACCTACTATGTGCCAGGCACTATACTAAGTGCTTTAGAAATATTTGCTCATTTGATCCTTGTAACAACCCTGAGAGGTAGGCACTATTATTATGCCTATTTTACGGTTGAGGGAAAATGACTTGTCTATCACGACACAGTGAGTCTCTGAGGTTGGGTTTTAACTCAGGTCTTCCTGACTCCAGGTGCCCTATCCACTGAACCACTTAGTTGCCTCCTAAACAGAAGTGATTTCTCTTTCCTTTGAACTTCTAAAGTACCTTGTACTTTTTGAGGATGTGGAAGTACATTAAGCCTAACCCCTTCTACTCTTTACCCTTCTTTAGGCTACATATTAAAAAACAATATTAGTCTAAAGTCCTTGGTCTAATCTGAACAAGAAATTTCATCAATATATCTTTAACAATTAATTCCAAAACAATGTCTAGCACTGAAATCTTTTTTCACAGCATTCTTATTAAAAACCTGACCAGTTTCTAAACTGTTTCCTAGGAGATGCCTAGAGATCAACCCAAGAAAAAAACTTATCTTTAAAATTGACTGGGGTAAGAGAAAGTAGAACACTTTGATTAAGTCAATGAATAATAACCATTTGAGTTCATCTTTGATCAGGTGGAAAGGAAAATGCTTAGAGGAAGTGACTAATGGAGGATTGAACGGTTTTAGGAAAATGATTCTCCAAGGTAAGCCTGAAATTAAGAAACTATCATTTTGTGTGATGAATCAACTCTTATTGAAGTTCGTGACTATGTTTTATTTTGTTGTGGAACTTTGCTTGATTTTTTTGAAATACTATAAATTGTCAATGTAAAGTGCTTAGGTATATGCATGACAAAACTCCGACATTTTTTATTTTCCCTCTCTAAGCAGAGTTGCTTAGAATTAGAATAATTAATAGAAATTATTTTCTGGCAAGCTTGCACCAAAAACGATATAGAATTTTTCTCCCACAAGGGTTACAAGCTCTTTAATTACCACATTTGCCTCCTTTCTCTGAGCTCATCTCCAAATCCTCCACTTTGTTGTGATTATTTTTTCTTTATTCTATTTTGTAAAGCAGCTATGGGATGCTGTGACCAAGAGATGGTAGTAACAGGTCTTTCTGTTCTTTACTCCCTACCTGCTATTCACACCACCCAAGACTGGAAATTGCACTATTCTTGGCACTGTGAAAGATAAAAAGAAGTACAATATATCATATCTTGCTTCAAGGTGTCAAGACTCATGTAGGAGAGATAAGCCGTAGTTCTATGTGGTAAGTATTCCGGGAGGGGGTGTGCTATAACCAGCTCAAACTGGCTCCAAAGAGATGATTGTTAAATTTTTAATTTGAGTATTTATACTCTGGAAATAGGCAAAGGCAATCAGGGCTTGATATAATGTTTTATTGATTGTTCTAGACAATGGGAAATGATGGAGAGAATATTAATAATGTAGAATATACTTAAAAGAGTGTCCTGCATATCTATCTCTGTGTGTATGCATGTGTGTGTGTGTGTGTGTGTGTGTGTGTGTGTGTGTGTTCTAGAAGGACTAGCACCTCTGGTGTGAGGGCTTGTCGAGCCCTTTTCAGAGCTTTTCATCTACCTTTGATGTCTACCTGGCACTCAAATCTCACCCGTAGCTCCAAGAAGCTGTAGCATGTGTAGCAGTCACACCCCAGTATCAATAGTAACTGACTTCATTTAGAGTCTTAAAATTTGTAAAGCTCTTTGCTGACATTTCATAATTGAGTCTAATAACAATCATACCAAGTAATTACTGTAGGAGAATTTATACCCATTTTATAAAGGAGGAAATGGAAGCTGAGTGAATTTAAGAAATTAAACATAACACCATTGCTTTTTGAGGGAAAATATTCTACTTTTAAGTAGGTCTCATTGTTGGAATGTTTTCCTTTTCATTAAACCTAAATTTATCAATTTGTAACCTCTACCACTGGACCTAGTCCTCCCCTCTAGTGTAGAGTACTGATCAGTAAAGTAATAAGAGAAATACTCTCATGCAATAATTACCTTCATTGTAACTAGATCAAAAGTTGGAAACTTTTCATTAGAAAATATTGATATATTTCATTTTAACATTACCTACATTTCCCAATGTATCTCTCTTCCTCTGTCTTAGACAACAATTCCTCTATATCAAAGGGGAGGGGAGAGAGAGAGAGAGAGAGAGAGAGAGAGAGAGAGAGAGAGAGAGAGAGAGAGAGAAAGAGAGAGAGAGACAGACAGAGAGAGATGGAGAGACAGAGAGAAAAGAGAAGAGAAGAGGAGAGGGGAGGAGAAGAGAGGAGAGAGAAGAAAGAGAGAGAAGAGAGAGAGAGTTAGTTTAGTATAGCTAATAAGCATATCAGAAAAGTCCACCATTACATGGTGTTCTATAATTATAGCTCCCCACTTCTGCAAAGAAGGAGGGAAGAGGCATGTCAGTTTCTCTGATTTACTTCCTTTGAGAGAAAGGGGTCTCTTTACTGCCCCACCACTCCTCCACATATACATGCCTATTGCAGAGGCCATGGGTTGATGGAAAGAGCACTGGCCTGAGAAGTGTCACTAATTTTCTGTGTGACCTTGGGATAGCCACTTTTTTTTGGACCTCCATTTCATCTTCTACAAAATAAACTGAACTAGAATGAACTAGAATAAACTGAAACTAGAATAAAATGAACTAAGTTCCTGTCCAGTCTATAGTATTGAGATCCTAAGATCATGCTTTGACCTTTTTCTTCTCCCTTCTGCTCCCAGCCAGCTCTGCACCTGTTCCCCCTCTACAGGAAGTCATACTTTCTTCCCAAACCACCCTCTCCATTGTCATTGATTTCATGACTGGTCGAAGGGAGGCAGTCTGGTAGAGTGCAAAGAGTGAGTTTCATTGCTCACACTTGCTAGCTGTGTGACCTTGAACAAGATCCTTAGCCTTCCTTTCCTCAGTTTTCTCACCTGTAAAGGGTAATGCATATATTCTTTACTTCATAGGATTATGAGGATAAAATGAATATAAAGGCATTTGCAACTGCAGCCCTAAATGAATGCCATCCCTTATGCTAATATGTCTAGGTACTCAGGGAAGGGACATGGTATTTTGCCATCACTCCAGCCCTCTTTTTTGTGCTTTTCTGGGGTTTCATCTTTTTCTGAAAATTTTTTCACATCTAGTCTGGTTTTGTTCTGGTCTAGGGAGCATTCTCTAGTAAGCAACTCAGCTCCCAAACATTTTCCTACTAATATGACCTAAGAGGAAAGTCAGCTCAGAGAGTGGTCTCCACAGTCCATTCCGGCCGTGAACTTTCTCCCTAGTAGTCCCAACCTAAACCAACATTCTTACACATACATCCACATAGCTGCTCACTTGTCCAGCCAATGGAGCTTGTGAAGACTGGTGGCTGGGAGGACATGCCACACATTCTCAGAATGCTAGCAGGAAAGGTGTCTCCCATATTGTGAGATGGTTGACTGTTGTTTTCAATGCCCACAACCTTCCTTTTTGGCACCTTTATGTTTCCCACTCCCATTTTCTTTGGCACCTGTACTCAATTATGCAAAGAAGGAAGAAATATACCCAGTATCTTAGTCATGGTTTGCTGAAAAGATCATTGGACTTGGAGTCAAAGGACTAGTGTATTTCCAATTTTGTCAGTCGTTATCTGTGTAGCCCTTCCCTTTTTCTGAGTCTCAGTATCCTTATCTGTAAATAAAATGAGGCAATTTGGAATCAGTTACATCTCTCATTCTATGATTCTAGAGTCAGTGTGGGTGTGGTAGAAGGCTCACTGGACAAATCAGAAGGCCTAGGTTTTAAACTCTGGTCTGCTATTTACCACTTATGTTACTGTGTACAAGTCATTTAAACTCTCTGAATATTGATTTCCTTGGCTATAAAATGAAGATAGTAAAATTGCTCTATCTGCCTCATGTGGTTGTCATGGATATCATGTTAAGTAATATATGTGAAAGCATTTTGAAAATTGTAAAACATTATGCAAATATAAGGGTTTTATTACTCTTTTGGATTGCTGCTAATGACAGACAGAACCTTGGACTTCGCATCAGATTGAGTCTTGGCTCTGCTACTGCCTTGAAGAATGACCTTGAGCAGCACTTAACCTCTAGGCTTCAGTTTTATCATCTTTTATTAATTAATTAATTTTTTTAGTTTACAGCACTTAGTTCTACAAGTTTTTGAGTTCCAAATTTTTTCCCCCACCCTCTCCTTCCCTCTCCTCCCCAAGATGGCATATAATCTGATATAGGTTCTACATATACCTTCACATCAAACTTATTTTCCCAATAATCAAGTTGTAAAGAAGAATTATAACCAATGAAATGAACCATGAGAAAGATGTAACAAAACCAAAAATAAAATAAAAAAAAAAGAGAGAGCAAATAGTTTGCTTCAATATGCATTCAGATTCCATAATTCTTTTTCTGGATGTGGATAGCTTTTTCCATCATGAGTCTTTTGGAGCTCTCTTAGAACCTTGCATTGATGAGAAGAGCCAAGAATATCACAGTTAGTCATTATAGAAGCAATGTGTCTGTTCTCCTGGTTCTGCTCTGTTCACTCATTATCAGTTTATGTAAGTCTTTCCAGGTTCTTATGAAGTCCATCTGCTCCTCATTTCTTATAGCATAATAGTATTCCATTACATTCATATACCACAATTAGTTTAGCCATTCCCCAATTTATGGGCATCCCCTTGAATTCTAATTCTTTGCCACCACAAAAAGAGCTGCTATAAATATTTTTGTAGTTTTATGATTTGTGAAAAGAGGAGGATTGAACTAGAGGGCAGATAAGTGGTGCAGTGGTTAGAGTGCCAGGCCTGGAGTCAAGGAAGACTCTTCTTCCCGAGTTCAAATCTGGCCTTAGACACTGACTGTGTGACCCTAGGCAAGTCACATCACCCCGTTTACCTCAGTTTCCTCATCTGTCAAATGAGCTAGAGAAGGAAATGGCAAACCATTGCAGTATCTTTGCCAAGAAAACCCCCAATGAGGTCATGGAGAGTCAGACGCGAATGAAAAATGACTAAACAACAAGATCTTTCTGCCTGTGATCATCTGTGATTCTATGTTACTGTACACCTTCAAAACTTATAAAGAAACTGTATCCCCACTGTCTGTAACTAGACTCTGTCTATCATAATAGGAAAAGCCAGTGTTTGGATAGTTCATGGGGAATGTGTCTGGTCTGTTTAAACCAAGTTTACTTCTTGAACTTGGCAGAATTATGGTCATTTTAAAAGATTTTTTAATTTAAAATTTTTTTATTGATTAGCTGAACCAACTGGGCAAGTTAGCTTGGAAAAGACAAAATTCAGGAAGGAAATGATAACTGTCTTCAAGTATTTGAAGGGCTGCCATGTTGACTTGTTCTGTTTGGCTCTAGAGGGCAGAACCAGAAGCAACGTGTGAAAGTTTCAAAAATGCAAATTTAGACTTGATGTCAGGAAAAATTTTCTAACATTTAGAGGTGGCCCAAAGCAGAATGGAATGACGTGAGATGCATTTGTTTTTATTGCTAGTCGTCAAGAAAAGGATGAATAACCACTTGTCAAGTGTGTGACAGTGGGGATTCCTTTAGGGTATTGGTCTGATCAGATGGCTGCTAAAGTCTGTTCTAGCCCTAAATTCTGTGATGGCATGATTCCGTGATCTTTTGGCTTTATATCACCTTAATTTCTTAATATTGCATAATCGTCTCCTCTTTCCCCTCACCTACCTAGAGAACCATCTCTTATAACAAAGAGAAATAAATATGATAAAAACGAGTTTACTAAAACTATCCAAGATAGCATGCTTCATCAAACTGATCTCTCTCTCTCTCTCTCTCTCTCTCTCTCTCTCTCTCTCTCTCTCTCTCTCTCTCTCCCTCTCCCTCTCCTTCTCCCTCTCCCTCTCCCTCTCCCTCTCCTTCTTTCTCTCCTTTTGTCATTTGAATCTCCTTGTAGAAAATGACTAATATGGAAATGTTTACATGATTGCACATGTATAAGCTATATCAGATTGCTTACCATCTCGGGGCAGGGGGCGGGGAGAGGGGAGGGATAGAATTTGGAAGTCAAATTTTTTTTAAATGTTTGCAATTGTTTTAACATGAAATTAGGGATAAAATAAAATGTTATGTTAAAAAAATCTAAGATACCAACATTCTCAAACAGTGCTCTATACACATAGCCCCTCATCTCTTCAAAGACTGAATGTGCATTTTCTCATCTCTTTCTCACAACCATGATGGATTTTTATAATTACAGTATTGAGTTTCTGGTTTCTTTTTAAATTTTCATTTACAATGTTGTAGTCACTGTGTATATTATTTTCCTGGTTCTTAATTCATTTTGTATCAGTCAATAGATTTCCTCATGCTTCCCTGAATTCTGCATATTCATCATTTCCTATGGTACAGTAGTTATTCTGTTACATTCATATACCATGGTTTTTGGCACATGGATTCCCTGATCAATGGGTATTTATTTTGTTTTCAGCTCTTTATTACCACAAAGAGGGGTACTATGAATATATTGGTGTACTGGGGACCCTTCTGTCTTTTACCCTCTTGAAATACATGTCTAGCAGTAAATCAAAAGCTATGGACATTTTAGTCACTTTCTAAGCACAATTCCAAATTGCTTTCCAGAGTGGTTGGACTGATTCACAGCTCTACCAACTGTTAATGAGTGTGTCTGTCTTTCCACAGCCCCTCCAAGATTATTTTATCTTTAATCTTCATCGCCAATTTGCTGGGTGCGAGGTGAAATTTCTGAGTTATTTTTGGTTCTTATTTCTCTTAGATGAAGAGATATGTTTCATGTGCTTGTTAACTCTTGGCAATTTTTTTTTGCAAATTGTTTATGTCCTTTGACTGTTCATCTGTTGGGGAATGGCTTTTGGGAATCAGACTGCTTTTAGAGATACTGGATGCAAACACACATCCCCCAGTTGACAGCTTCCCTTCTTATCCTGCTTGAATTGCTCTTGTTTGAACAAAAAGTATTTTCAAATTCTATTTAATGGAAATGACCTAGTTTATCTTTTGTGATAACCTTTCTCCTTTGTTTAGTCAAGAACTTTCCCTTTAACCATAGCTGTGAAAGGTATCTGATAATATTCTCCTGTAATTTTTTTTATTGTCCAACCTTCAGTATTCAGGACAAATATTTCTTGGGGCTATTGTGTTATATATTATAAAGAGTCAGTTTTAATGAGAGAATGAAGGTGATGTATGTCTGGAATTCAAGGAGTTACATAGTTTGTCTGTCTCTAAGAAGACAGTGTTTAACTCCATCAAAAGTAAATGCAAGTGAAGCTTAGAGAAATTCAGGATTCTTGGTTTAAGAAGAAGGCAGACGAAATTCAGTTTTATGCTGATAGTAGCAATTGAAAGCACTTTTATGATGCCCTGGAGGCTATTTGTGGGCCGAAGAGCTATGGCGCATCTCAGCTTCTCAGTGCTGGTGGAGCCGCATTGATTAGTGATAAAGACATGATCCTGGAGAGATGGGCTGAACACTTCCATGGTGTTCTCAACAGGCCATCATCAATCAATGCTGAAGCCATTTACCTCAAGTTGAAGTCAATCCCTCTCTAGCTGAAGCTCCAACTGAAAAAGAGGCTTTGAATGCCATTAGTATCCTTTTATGTGGCAAAGTGCCTGGTGCTGATTCTATTCCAGCTGAGATTTACAAGGCAGGGAGTCCACTGCTCATACAAAGGCTGACTAAAATTTTCCAAGTTATAAGGCAAGTGGAGGTGACTCCCCTAGGAGTTCAAGGATGCCTCCATTGTCACCTCTCTAAAGGAAAAGGAAATAAATTGTTCTGAGACAATCACAGAGGAGATGGTGGTGTCTCTCTCTTAGTCATTGCTGGCAAGATTCTTGCCAGAGTCCTCCTTAATAGGCTGATCCTTCACCTGGAAGATGGTCATCCATCTGAGAGTCAGTGTGGCTTCAGAAAGGGGCAAGGAATGGTGATATGGTATTTGCTGCCTGACAACTCCAGGAAAAATGCCAGGAACGGAACAGAGGTCTATACACAACATTCATTGATCTGACCAAGGCCCCTGATACTGTCAATCATGAGTGCTTGTGGAAGATCATGGCAAAATTTGGTTGCCTGGAGAAGTACATCGGTATTGTACGCCAATTCCAGGATGACATGCTTGCACGGTTTCTGGAGAATGGATGATGCTCTTGTGCTTTCTCAGGCATCAGTGGAGTGAAGCTGGACTGTGTACTTGCCCTCATGCTTTTTAGAATGACGTTCTCAGCAACGTGGTCAGACATCTTCAATGAGGATGAAAATGGCTTCTAGGTCAGCTACTACACTGACAGTAAATTATTTACCTTGAAGGAAAGGCTACAAGCTAAGACTAAGGGAAGAGTTGGTATGTGACTTTTTGTTCACAGATGATTGTGCACTCAATACAACCTCTGAGGTTGAGGTACAAGAAAGTATAAATTGATTCTCTGCTGCTTGTGCTAATTTTGACCTAACAACACCAAGAAAACAGAGGTTCTCCACTAGCCAGCACTGTACCATCCATACATGGGACCATCCATTACAGCTGATGGAAGGATTTTGAATGCTGTGGACAAGTTCACTTATCTTAGTGGTATACTTTCCAGGGATGTGCACATGAATGCACATGCATTGCCAGAGATAGCTCAGTATTTAAGAGGTTCTGCAGGAAAGTGTGGTACAGAAGAGGTATTAAGATGCCTAACAAACTGAAGATCTACATTTGTTGTGCCAACCTCATTGTTGTATGCCTATGAAACCTGGACAGTCTACCGGTGCCATGCCAGGAAACTGAATTGCTTCCATTTGGATTGTCTTAGGAACATTAAAAAGATCACCTGGCTGGGTAAGGTACCAGACACTGAGGGCTTGCCAAACATTCAAACCTTACCACAGAGAGCACCACTTTGATGGCTGGCCATGTTGTTCAAATGCCAAATGCATGTCTGCCTGAAAGACTATTTTACAAAGAGCTCACACAAGGCAAACGCTAACATGGAGGTCAGAAGAAGCTTCCTCTCTTGAAGTTTCTCCTAAGGACTTTGGAATTGATTGTGTGACATGGGAGACACTGGTGAAGGACTGCCCAGCATGATGTGCCCAAATCAAAGAAGGCACTGTGCTCTATTAGTGAACCAGAATCACAGTAGCTCAAAAGAAATATGAGACATGCAAATTTTGAGACATCGCCGCTCCAATTGTTCACATAGACTATTTGTGTCCGACTCGTGGTAGAGCCTTCCAAGCTTATATTGGTCTGGTCAGCCACAGTGGGACATACTGTGTCTTGACCCAGACATTGTTATGTCATTTTGGTGCTCTTTGAGCGTGAAAGACAATAATCAATTTCATACGTCTTTCCAAATTTATTTCTGTGCCTCATATATGTTATGTTTCATGGCATTGTATCATTTCATTATATTGATATGTCATCATTTATCCAGTGTCAAGATATTAGGAGACTCCTTGTTTTGCAGAGCTAAGGTCAGTAAGCAAGATGTGCCCCAAATTTGGCTTAACAACAATCCTTTGCATCCACTGTCTGAATGATCTAATGCTCTGGCAAAATCACATAATTATTGTATTGCTTTGACCAACTTCAGATGTTCTCAGACAAGCACTGGACAAACTGGGACAAGTTCTGAAGCCCTGGGACAAGGTCATGAAGCCCTGCTATGACTCAAACTTTTCACATTGTTGCTGTTACCCCTCATTGTCAGGGCTATAGCTCAATCCATAGCCAGCGGCATAAGTAGTGAAGGTTATCCACACTAGAGTGGTTTCACCGACTAGGGTTGGGTTAGGGGAGGCACATATGTCCTTGCTTGCAAGCCATTTCCCTCCCTTTGAAATTAAACTTCTGTTTGATTCCTGTCTCTAGCCTGCTCTGTTCGGCTTTGGCCATCCACAAGTTAGAGGCCGGTTTGTCCAGCTGGCACACCAGCTACTACCCAACTGTTGGACATTTGGGTTGTTTCCAGTGCTTTGAAATGATAAATTAACTATGCACATTTATCACAAAGGTTTATTTTATTTTAAATTGAGGGAAGAAGTAGAAGGGGAGAGGAAAAAAATGAATGCTTGGACTAGAAAAAGTAAAGTTAAATTTAAAACTTAAATTTATAAGTACTATGGATACACATACATATATACAGATAAATCTTTTTCACTTAATGCTAACTGAAATTATATTAATGGAATAATATTTGTAAAGTGCTTAGCACAATATCTGACACATAGTAGGTCTTTAACAGATTCTGGTTTACTTCCTTCTTTTCCCTTGGCTTATAATAATATGATTTTGGTGAGGTCTTAAAGACTATGCCAGTGGAGTGCAGACTTTGGCAGGTCCTAACAAGCTAGAAAGGCTCCAAGGATGATGGATCAAGTGATGGGCTATCTGTTTGTCATCTGAGGACCATTCTAGCTAAGTGCAGAGAGACTCACCATCAGGTTGGGTGTGGGAGATGAATTATTTTATCCGCAACAACACTTGAAGACCATCAGCTGAGTTGTGTGATCATCGTACTTTAGAAGTAGATTCTGTACTCTGTGTTAGACACAAGTCTGCCGGAAATGAATTTTTTTTATTAATTCAGATTATTCTAATCTAAAAATTTCTGCTTAGAGATAGGATCAAAGAGGGGCAAAATTTAGACTGATTGATACTCTAACCAGATCAAGATGGATCAGTCAAAGGCCCCAGGACTTTGTCCAGTCATACTAATTACTTTAGGGAGGAGTGCTTTCTTGGACCCATTTGAAGAGGGGATAACAAGATATTTTCACAAGCAGTGACTAAAGATAGATAAGGTTTGAAATTAAGATTAGTCAATGTCCATTTTGTCAATTAATAAATATCTATTAAGTACTTACTATGTGCCAGGCACTATGCTAACTAAGCAACAAGAATAAAAAAGAAAGGCAAAAATCAGTCTCTGCTCCCAAGGAGCTAACAGCTTAGTGGGGGAGACAACATAAAAACTATTATATACAAACAAGTCATATAGGACAAACTGGAATTAATCAACAGAAGGAAGGCACTAGAATTAAGGGAGATCAGGAAAGGCTTCCTGCCAAAGGTGAGATTTTAGCTGGGACCTGAAGCTAGGAAGGACAGGAAGTAGAGAGGAGGCAGGAGAGAATTCCAAGCATAGAGGACAACAGTCAAAAGAAGAAAAAACAAAACAAAGCAAAACAACCACAGAGAGTTGGGAGATGGAGTGTCTTGTTCAAGCAAAAGAAAGGGTTGCCGCTGGATTACAGAGAATATGGGGAAAGGGAATAAGGTACTAGGGAGGCAGGAGGTAATGAAGGGCTTTGAACGTCAAGCAAGATTTTTTATATTTGATCCCGGAGGTGCCAGGGATCCGCTGGAGTGTACAGTGTGTAAGGGAGTGCCATAATCAGACCTGAATTTTAAGATCATTTTGACAGCCGAATAGAAAATGGACTGGGGTAGGGGGGCACTTGAAGTAGGAGGGTGAACCAGCGGGCTATTTCAGTAGTCCAGGTGTGAGGGGATGAGGGCTTCTGGACCAGGTTAGTGGCAGAGCAGAGAAAAGGGCATATTCAACAGATATTGTGAAGATAAGATCAACAGGCCTTACCAACAAATTAGATATGATGGGTGAGGCTGGATTTGAACTCAGGTCTTCCTGACCCTGGGTCAGAGGCTCTGTCCTCTGACCACCTGGCTATCCTACACCACCTGGATCAAATAGAAAGTCCTCAATTTGACATTTAAAGCCCTGGTTCCTTCCTATTCATCCAGTCTCCTTGTATTTTATTTCCCTTTACATACTGTATGATACAGGCGCACTGGTCTTCTTGTTGGTTCTTACACCCAACACTCACTCTCTTGGCCTTGCACTGGTTGCCTTTATGCCTAGAATGCACTCCTTTCTTACCTCTGCCTCTTAACTTCCCTGTCCTTCAAGGCTTAGCTCAAACCTCCCATTCTGCAAGAGGCCTTTTCCAGTCCCCCCACCTTGAGTGCTTTACCTTTAAGGCCATTATCTTCCATTTACACTATATAGATCTTGTATATTCACTTTTTTTGCATGTTTTCTCCTCCAGTTAGAAAATGATCTCCTTAAGAGCAGGCACTGAATTCTTGCTTTCTCTGTATTTCCAGGGTTTGGCACAATGCTTGGAATATAGCAAGTGCTAATAAATGATCATTATTGTTATTATTATTTTACTAAACGACAATGGAAAGAAGGAGAATTTGAATAATTTGATCAACTGGGTCTAAATTCTGAGCCTCTTGTCTCTATGTTCCTGGCCTATATATATTCTTAAAGAAAAAAAAAAGATGAGAAAAAATTCAGAAGGTTGTCTAGTTCATTCCAGCCACTTGGCCATGCAAAGAGTCAACATACATTTATTAAGACCCTACTATGTGCCAGGCACTGTGCTAAGTGCTGGGGATACAAAGAAAGGCAAAAAACAGTCCTTACTCTCAAGGAACTCACAATCTAATAGGGGTGACAACATGCAAACAATTATGTAAAAATAAGATGTTTACAGGACAAAAAGGAAATAATTAACAGAGTGAATGCACTAGAATTAAGGGGAGGTCAGGAAAGACTTTCTGTAGAAGGAAGGATTTTAGCTGGTATTTGGAGGAAGTTGGGGGCAGAAATGAGGAGGGGGTGGTAGAGCCAAGATAGCTGCTGGAGGGGCAGCTAGGTGGCGCAGTGAGTAGAGCACCAGCCCTGGAGTCAGGAGGACCTGAGTTCAAATCTGGCCTCAGACACTTGACACACTTACTAGCTGTGTGACCTTGGGCAAGTCACTTAACCCCAACTGCCCTGCCAAAAAAACAAAACAAAACAAACAAGATGGTGGCTGGAAAGCAGGGACTTGCCTGAGCTTCCCCTAGGTCCCTCCAAAAACCTATAAAAATGGCTCTGAACAAATTCTAGAACTGCAGAACCCACAAAACAGCAGAGGGAAGCAGGGCTCCAGCCCAGGACAACCTGGAGAGTCGCTGGGTAAGGTCTATCACAGGGAACTGGGAGTAGAGTGGAGCAGAGCCCAGTGTGAGCCGCTCCTGGACCAACCAGACTGGGAACTTGGTGGAACTACCCAGCAAAACTGAGTATCGTGCTCCAAGGCAAAATATGGATTTTCAATAAAATAGAGGACTTTCAAGCTTTCTCAGTGAAAAGACCAGAGCTGAATAGAAAATTTGACTTTCAAACACAAGAATCAAGAGAAGCATGAAAAGGTAAACAAGAAAGAGAAATCATAAGGGACTTACTAAAGTTGAACTGTTTTGTTTACATTCCTACATGGAAAGATGA
>CM053622.1:100585420-100603443 GCA_028646595.1 Phalanger gymnotis
CAGAGTAGCTGAAGGGAATACACACACACACACACACACACACACACACACACACATACACACACACACACATATAGACAGAGGGCACAGAGTGAGTTGAATATGAAGGGATGATATCTTAAAAAATAACATCAAATTAAGGGATGAGAGAGGAATATATTGAGAGAGGGAGAAAGGGAGAGATAGAATGGGGTAAATTATCTCACATAAAAGTGGCAAGAAAAAGCAGTTCTGTAGGAAGGGAAGAGGGGGCAGGTGAGGGGGAATGAGTGAATCTTACTGTCATCGGATTTGACCTGAGGAGGGAATGCCATACACACTCAATTGGGTATCTTACCCCACAGGAAAGCAGGAGGAAGAAGATAAAAAAGGGAGGATGATAGAAGAGAGGGCAGATAGGGGGAGGAGGTGATCAAAAACAAACATTTTTGAAAAGGGATAGGGTAAAGGAAGAAAACTGAATAAAGGGGGAATTGGTTAGGAAGGAGCAAAATATAGTTAGTCTTTCCACATGAGTATTGTGGAAGGGTTTTACATAATGATACCCACGTGGCCTATGTTGAATTGCTTGCCTTCCTAGGGAGGGTGGGTGGGGAGGGAAGAGGAAAGAGAATTTGGAACTCAAAGTTTTAAAGACAGATGTTCAGAAAAAAAAAGTTTTTGAATGCAACTAGGAAATTATATACACAGGCAATGGGGCATAGAAATCTATCTTGCCCTGCAAGAAAGTAAGGGAAAAGGGGATGGGAAGGGAGTGGGGTGACAGAAGAGACGGCTGACTGGGGAACAGGGCAACCAGAATATATGCCATCTTGGAGTGGGGGGGGGAGGGTAGAAATGGGGAGAAAATTTGTAATTCAAACTCTTTTGAAAATCAATGCTGAAAACTAAATATATTAAATAAATTAAACAAAAAAAAGAAATGAGGAGGGTGGTATAACACCCGAGGCATGGGGGACAGCCAGTGAAAATGCCTAGAACTAGGAGATGGAGTATTCGGCCGTTCAGTGTACTCCCCCTTACTTCTGACTCCAAGGACATCATTCTATCCGCTCCCAGAAAGATGCTCAATCAGCCAACCAGATCAAAGGAACGTGGAAAATTTTGATCCCTCGCTGTGAAAAGGGACATGAGTTTGGATGGTGCAATGCGTTGTCAGCTGTTCCACTGTTGCCAATTTTGGAGGCATGTGAAATGCTTAATTCTAAATTCAAATCCTCTCAAAGGTGAGTGGATGCTGTGCTATCTTTATCTCACAAATCTGCTTTAGGACTCTGCTTTTATTTCCTCTTACAATTCTGCATGTTTTGCTTGGTCCTGGAGGGGCAGAGAAGATGAGACTTTTCTGTGGAGATCATTATACACGATTACAGACACATGGCATCTGAAAGGACTAACTTTGACAGACTTGGCTCCTCTCATCAATGCAAAGTTCAAAGACAGCTCCCAAAGACTCATGATGGAAAAAGCTATCCACATCCAGAGAAAGAACTATGGAGTCTGACTGCAGATTGAGACAAACTATTTGCTCTCTTTTTTTCCCTTCCTTTTTGGCTTCGTTTTTTCTTTCTCATGATACATTCCATTGGTTATAATTCTTCTTTACAATTGGACTATTATGTAAATAAGTTCAATATGAAGGTATATGTAGAACCTACGTTGGATTACATGCTGTCTTGGGGGCGAGGGGGGAGGAGAGGGAGAGGGAGAAAATTTGGAACCTCAAAACTTGTGGAACCGAGTGTTGTAAACTAAAAAAAATAAATTTATTTTAAAAAATAACTCACGGTTGTAATTAGTAAGAGTAAGGGACAAGAAAGGAAGAGGGGAATAATAGATAAAAGCTGGCCTTAGAGTTACTATTGTTTATTATCATGATGATGGTGGTGATGATGGCTGTTACTAGTTCACACTCTTAGCACCTCATGGCTGGATTATCACAATAGTCTTCCAACTGGTTCAGGTGTCACTAGGCAGACTCTTCTCTATCCCACTGCAATCCATTGAGTACTATTTTCATTAGACTGATGAGTCAGTCCATAAAGATACATTAAGCACTTATTATGTGCCAGGCGTTGTCCAGATAGCTCCTGCTAATAACAGTCCTCAATCTCCAGGAACTCAGTGCAAAGGGGAAGATAACATGTAAACAAACAACTATGTATAAAACAAGATATAGACTGAGTGAATTAGAAATAATTGAATGGGAAGGCATTAGAGAAAAGGCTTCTTGTAGAAGATAGGATTTTAGCTGAGACTTCAAGGAAGCCAGGGAAGTCAAGAGGAGGAAATAGGAGAGAGAGAATTCCAGGCGGTGGGACAGCCAATGAAAATGCCCAGTCTGATGATAGAATGTCTTGTGTAAGGAATGCAAGAAGATCGGTGTTACTGTGTTAGAGTACAGAGGGGAGAATAAGGTGCAAGAAGACTGGAAAGGTGTGTGTGTGGTGTGTGTGTGAATAAGCACTTATTAAGTGCCTATTATGTGCCAGGTAGTGTGCTGTGCTGGGGAATGCAAATAATAAGTAGAAAAACTGTCCCTGCCCTCGAGAAGCTGATTATCTAATGGGGAAAGACAACAGACAAAAAGAAGCTTAAAAGTGGGGGAGGGGGAGAAAGTACCCGCTCAGGGGCATGATGATGGTAGAGTCATTCGGAGGAGTGCAGCTCATGGGAAATGACTGGCTCATGAACTCTCTGAGACCTCTTTAAATGGAGGCTATGGGAAGAATGTTTTGTTGATAGAGATCCACTGTAGTTTATTAGGGGTGGGGAGAATTATGTGCCGTGATGAAACCAGCTCTTTGGGAAGATCTCTTTGATAGCTGAGCGGAGGATGGACTGTAATGGAGAGACACTTGAAGAGGAAGACCAACCAAAGGGTTGTGGCAAAAGTACAGCTATAAGGTTGTGAGGGCCTGCCCCAAACTGGTGGCAGTATCAGATGACAGGAAACATATATGAAAGATGTTACAAAGGTGAGATCAATAGGACTTGCCAATAGATTGGATATGGGGTATGAGAGAAAACGAGAAGGTGAGGATAATGCTTAGGTTGTGAGCCTGGGTGACTGGGAGCATAGTGGTACCCTTGACAATAATAGAGACCCCTACAAACAAACACAAAGTTTCTGTGATTTTCCAATGTGCACAGACAGAATGAAGACCCGTCTCATTCCTTGTGTTCTCTGCCCCAGTCTTTGCTTATGCTATCCCAGCAGCCTAGAATTCCCCTCCCCGCCCCATCCATACCCTTCGTGTTCCAACCCATTCCACATTTTCCAAGAATGTGGGGATGAAAAGGCTCTAAGAGGCTTCAAAGGGATTTGTTTCTCTAGGGCCAGAGTCCTCTCTTCAAGCTGACTCATGATCTAACCCTTTATTCATTCTGATAAGCCCTTAGAGACAGACAATAGTGGAGAGATAGGCAACCTGACAAAATGATAAGGCCTTAGATATCACAGCAATAGACAACAGCGGAGAGACAGGCATCCTGACCAAGAGTCACCAGACCACAGGCAGACTTGAGGTTTTTGGTTAGTGATAAATTCCATATTACAAATTTTAAATCTGCTTGATTGCTTGACAAATGGTTCGGAAGAGACTGCACTGACTCAGATGCTCCACATACAAGGCTCCACTAAAAACAGACTCAGGAGGAATGGTTTTTTCAAATGATCCTCACATAGCAATTTCTAGTCTTTCCACAATCCTGCTTGTCTTTCTTTGAATACTTTCCAGTTTATGAAAACTGTCACTAAAATGTAGTTCTTCTGTGCATATATTCCCTGCTAGGGTACATGATAACAATACTAGGGTTATATTCCAAATAGATCAAAGATAGAAAAGGGATTCATATGTACAGGAGTACACCAGAGGAACTACTTCCTCCCTAGTCCTGGAAACTTTGCCTTTCTTAATGTGTCCTAAACTCGCATTCATTGGACCTTCCATCTGGTGCTCTTTGGGACGTGGCTATTTTCCTGGATGATCCTAACCTTTCTAAAATTCTAGGAAGCAGACAGGCACTTTCTCTCTTCTCTCCTCCAACACTGGACCTCACATAACACTTGTTTTATATCTTCGATATGCATACACATATTGTATATGTACATATAATATGCAACAGCATAAGACATATGCATATTATTGTATATTATATAGAATAAGATACATATGTACAATATATGATGTATCTCTTGTATTATGTTATATATAACATAAAATAAGATATATATCTTATATTTTTGTATATTATATATAACACAATATATACAATTATATATACTTTATATGTGCATATATACAATATATTATATATAAGGTGTATCTTACATATAACATATAAAGTATATTTTGTATCTTGTATATTACATATGCATATGTAATAAGTGATGTATTTTGTATTATTGCATGTTATACATAGATGATATATAATAAAATATGTCTTGTATCTTTGTATATTATATGTACTATACAATAAAATATAGCTTATTGTATATTAGATATAACATATTATATATAGTATATAGCATACTATATATAAGATATATACAGTGATATAATGATATACATCTTGCATTATTGTATATTATACATATAATAAACAATGATTATATTTTGCTTTATTGTATATTACATGTATAATATATAAGACACATCTTATGTTATATGAAAATGTATAATAATATCCATATGTCTTATTGCATATTATAGTAATTTCTGTATATAACTTACTCCTCCATTAGATTGCAGTTTCCATAAGAACAGGAACTGTTTCATATATAAACTTTGTATCTCTACCCTGCCTACCTCCCCTCAAGCACAGAGATCTGCTCTGGGCAGGTGCTTAATAAATGGCTGGGGAATTAAATTTAATTCCCTTCGTTTGGCCCCACCTGGTGCTTAACGCTATGCCTGATATGAAGAAGGGGCTTAATAAATGCTTGTTGAATTGATTCCAACTTATACTTCAAGAACTATTCACATTGACTTCATATGTTACTTGTGGTTCCCCTCCCAGCATTGTCCTGACCCAATGAAACCGGGCTGCCAGCTCTTCCCCATATGTGAGACACCATCATCTTCTCTCTTCTCTCTTGCACAAATGGTACTCCATTGCCTAGAAGGCTCTCCCTTTTCTAAGGATCTTTGTCTTTCTACAAGTCTCAATTTAGGTGCTACTTTTAAAAAAAGCCTTTACTGATTCCCATTTCACATCTCATGATCATGGATTTACAACCAGAAAGGAAATTAGAGGTCATCTAATCCAAACCCCTTATTTTACAAGTGAGAAAACAGGCCCTGAGAGATGAAGTAATTTGCCCCGTCAGATGGGTGACCTTACCCAAGATTCGAACCTAGGTCCTCTGACTCCAAAACCAGAGCTCTTTCCGCCGTTACACATAGCCTCCCAACTGTCTTCTCTTCCTCCTCTAAAAATCTTTTATTTACTTGCCAGTGTACAGGTTGTTGTTGCCCACCCTCCTCTCTCTTGAGACCCTGTAGAAGCCTCCTGAAGTAGGGACTGTGTAATTTTTGTCTTTTTATGTATGTCAGGCACTTGTTTCTTGGTCCAATGTCTAGCACATAGTAGGTACTTAAGAAATGCCTGTCAAAATGTATCCAATCATGATTTATTTCCCTTCAGAATAGACCATCTGACTATGAGCAGAGAGCCAATCTTAATAAACTTATTTTTAAATCTCCCCCTCTTTTTACCAGTTTGCTATAGTATTCATATAAACCCTTATTGGAAACCATTAGGCATTTCAATTTATTTCTTGAAGGCGATTTACAAGTCAAAGGTGGCTTTTCAGGCAAAGGTCAGGAATGAGACTTTGATGTTCTTTACTTGAAGCAATTTGCTAGGAACTTTTGCAAATGTTTCACTAAAATGTGTTTATGAAGTCATAAAGATGTCAAGTTGAGTCATTCTGTTGCATTATGCAAAGATGTTGCAGTGTCTTTTGGCCTCTCTAATGTGGCGTTTAAGAAGCAGCTTTGGGGTAAAGAGTCTGACTTTTGAGATCCTTTCCTGCTCTAACAGAGAGACTGTAAAAGTAAAAAAACCACCCAGAAATTTCAAGGTCTGGGAATGTATGGCATTCAGTTAAAATCTCCCATAATGCAGCTGACAGAGTGAGCTGTCATTAATCTGACCACTTCTGCTACTCAGGTAGAAATTTCTAAATATAGAATATATATATATATATATTTTTACTACAGAATCTTTTTTTTTTTTACTAAATAGTTGTTGGTTAGTTGTTTTCGTCATGTCCAACTCTTCATGACCCCATTTGGGATTTCCTTGGAGAACATCATTTTCCAGCTCACTTTACAGACAAGGAAATTGAGGCAAACAGGGTTAAGTGACTTTCCCAGGGTCATATAGCTGGTAAGAGTCTGAGGCCAAATTTGAACTCACAGAAGTTTCTTGACTCCAGGAAGGTTACTCTATCCACTGTGCTAGAAGACTATCAAGGCGGGTGTGGGGTGAGGGAGACAACATTTTGAAACAGAAAGAGTGTTGAGTTTAAAATCAGAGGACCTGGCTTTAAATCCTGGCTCAGCCACTTGCAACACTGGGAAAATCACTACAACTCTCTGGACCTCAGTTTCCTCACTTGCAAAATAGGGGTTGGACTAGATGACTTCTGGCTATAAAGCTAAAATCCTAAAAGAAAAATGCACAATTCGCTGATGGGAGAAAACCTAAAATTTCCATAAAAAGTATATTTCAATATTTTTTGAAAAACTGATAAAAAGCAAATGAACAGAATTTAGTGTTTTTTAATGTTCCTCAGAGAAAAGTTTTCAGTGGTTTAAAATGATTTAGTCAATAAACATTTATTAAGTATCTACTATGTGTCAGACTTGATCTAATAAGGCAGACAAGCAAATAAAAATGTACAAGCAGGCTATACACAGGATAAGTTGGAAATCAACAGTGGGAAGGCATTAGAATTAACAAAGATTAGGAAAGGTTTCCTGTCAAAGGTGTAATTTTAGCTGGAACTTGAAGGAATCCAGGGAAGTCAGGAGACAGAGTTAAGGAGCAAGAGCATTCCAAGGCAGGTGCTCATCTAGTCTTTTCCTTGTTTTTTTTTTCCTTATTTTTTGGAGGGGAGAAGGCAGGGCAATTGGGGTTAAGTGACTTGCCCAAGGTCATACAGCTAGTAAGCATGTCAAGTGTCTGAGGCCGCATTTGAACTCAGGTCCTCCTGACTCCAGGGCCAGTGCTCTGCTCACTGTGCCACCTAGCTGCCCCCTTTTCCTTCTTTTTTAATAAAGTCCTTTGTACCTCCAGTACACTATGCAAATTATGTGATATAATTGAAACCATTTTGAGTTGTCACATCGAAGTTAAAGTGCATTCTAATTTATCTTTATATCTCAAATAGTTTCAGACTTTTTTAGTCTACTCCCTTAGACCATCTGATGTAGTCTTGATGATAATTTACCTAATTAGATGGAATCAGAGACAGTGGAATGTCAGGTCCCAAAGAGAATTTGTTAATGGCCCAAAGTCAATCTGGAGGGAGGCCTCTGGTGGAATGCTCCAGAGATCTTTGTTCAGCTCTGTGCTATTTAATATTTTTATCAGTGATTTGAATAAAGACATAGACAGTTATCCAATTTGCAGAGAACACATTGTTGAGAGGAATAGCTAACAGGCTACCCTTTAGGGTCAGGATCCAAAAATTTTTGCAATTAGCTAGAGTTGGGCCAAGTCTAATGAAATGAGATGTAATTTGGATAAACGTAAATTCTTACATTTGGATTTGAACAGAGAGCTTCACAAAACAAGAAGGGAGAAGCTTGGCTAGAGACTTTGGTGCACTCCAAGCTCTCCAGTGTGTTCTCTCTCCAATCTTTTCTCCACCCAGCTGCCCAATTGACATTCCTAGAACACAGATCTAACCATATCACTGCTGCCCCCTACTCAAAAATCTTTGGGAGCTCCCTGTTGCTTCTAGGATGAACTACAAAGACCTCAGCGTAGCATGCAAACCCCTTTATACTCTGGTTCCCACCTATCTTTCCAATCAAATTTAATATTACTCCCTTTTTTGTGTTTTCTGTCCGTGACCTTCCATCTCTGCCTTTGCACATGGGTCCTTCGTGACTAGAAAACAGTCCCTATCCTCTCCACTACATAGAATCCCTAGCACCCTTCAAAGCATAGCTCCGGCGCTTCCTCCTACATGAGATCTTTCCTGAATTCCCCAGTTCTTAGCAATCTCCTTTAACTGGACTTAATTTTCTCATTATTTTATATAATATGTATTTACTTGTGTACATATTGTATTTGTCTCCCTTTATTCTCTTCTCTTCCCCTCCCTGCCCCACTCTCCAGTAGAACACAAGCTCCTTGAGGACAGGGACTATTTTTTTGTCTTTGTATTCACAGCAATGCCTCCAGCAATTATTATCTTTAGGATTGTGTTGACTCAACTGTGAGCCAATACTGTGATTGTGGCAATCCCAAAAGCTTGAACTTTATTGAGCAGCATACTGTTTATTAAGAGGAAGGTCTGGCTATACTTTGCCTTCCTCTGATCAGATTTAGAGTATTGTATTCAGCTTGTCAATGTCCTTACTCAGTTGTAATATCCCGAACTGCAGAGTGATTAAAATGCTGAAGGGCCTGGAGACCTTGCCATATGAGAATTGGTTAAGGAACTGGGCAAATCTGGAGGAGAGAGAGAGAAGGGAATAAGCATTTATATAACATCTATTCTGTGACAGGCACTATGCTAAACACTTTACAAATATCTCATTTGATCCTAACAAAAACCCTGTGAAGTAGGTACTGTTATGTTACAGCTCAAGAAACTGAAGCAAACTGAGGTTAAGCGACTCACCCAGGGTCATGTAGCTGGTGAGTGTCTGAGGCTGGATTTGAACTGAGGTCTTCCTAACTCCAGGTCTAGAGTGATAACCAATGTGGCTTCTAGCAGCCTAGATTATGGACCTGATTATTCCTGTCCTATTATTACTATCATGATAATATACATATATACATATGTATGTATGTATATATGTACATATACATACATATATATATACATATATATTATATACTATTGTAGTCCTGCCAGTTGGTCTCCCTACTACAAGTCTATACCCTCTTTAGTCTATACTCGGCTGTCAAAGTGATCTTCCCAAAGCACAAGTCTGACCATGTCACCTCTCTATTCAATAAAGTCTAGAGGTTCCCTGTCACTCCTTTTCACCCTATCCCTCTCCTTCTTGCACTCTCTGTTCCATCTAATACCTAATTATGCCCCGCATACAACATTCTATCTCCTGCTTGCATGACTGTGCCGGCTGCCCTGGAATTAACTCACTCCTTTTTCTTTCTTCTCAAAATCCCTGGCTTCTTTCAAAGCTCAACTCATTTTCCTCCTATAGGAAGCTTTTCCTGATCCTCCTAGTTAGAGCCTCTGAGATAAAATGTAAAATCCTCTTAGTGTTCAAGGCCCTTCATAACCTGCCCCTTCCTTTCCAGTCTTCTTATACCTTACACTTCCTTCCACATACTTTTTTGATTCAGTGACACTGGTCCTCTTGCTGCTCCTCTATCGATATACTCCATCTCCAGACTCTAGGCATTTTCATTGGCTGTCACCCATGACAAGGAAAGCCAAGGGAAGAAGGTAATGAGGACCTGAAGTGGAATCAAGGCTATGTTAATGTAGAGTAGAAGGCAGGTTTGAAATATGGTAAGGGTGTAGAATTGAGAAGTGGATACTCGTTGGATATGGTGTGGGGTAAGGAGAGGGCAGGACTGAGAATGAGTCTGGCATTACAAATTTGGGGAAATGAAAGGATGGTGGTATCCTAAAAAATGAAGCTTGTCAGAGGGATAAATAAGGGATGGGGAAGGCAGCTCATTTCATTTTAGACATGATTAGTTTGAGATACTTATGGGACATCCATTTGGGGACATACAACAAGCTCGATGTCATGGGGCTGGAGATAAGGGGTGGGAGAGAGGGGGAGAGAGAAAGAGAGAGAGAGAGAGAGAGAGAGAGAGAGAGAGAGAGAGAGAGAGAGAGAGAGAGAGAGAGAGAGACTAGTAATGGATATGTAGATCTTAGAGTCACCTGCATAGAGATGATAGCTAAGAGTTGCTGATAAACCCACTGAGAGAGAGGGTTTAGGCAGAGAAAAGAGCAGGGAACCTAGGGCTTCCTCTTGACAGACATCCATAGTTAGGATGAAAGACATGCATGGTCGCAAAATCAGCTAATGTACTGAATGACAGAGCCTCTCCAGAGAGCTATTGAGAGGCTGAGGCATTAGGCTGAATCTAATAAGACAAAATTCTACAGGGATAAATCTAAAGTTTGCACTTTGGTTAAAAAAATACCTTCACAAGTGTGGGATGGTAGAAGCATGGTTAGCAATGGTTTTCCAGGAAAAGAAAACACACATTGGGGTTTTAGTGAGGTATCAGCTCAGGATGGGTTAGCTGTGCAACATGGCAGCTAAGAAGGCAAATAGGATCTCAGGCTTCATTGAGAGGGATAGCTCAAGGAAGAGACTGTGTCCCTGTACTCTGCTTGCTCCAGAATGCATCTGGAGTACTGCATTTATTTATAGGTGCCACAGTCCTGGAGGGGCACTGACAAGTTGGAGGGCACCCAGAGGAGGGCAAGTGGGGGTGGTGAGGGGCTTTGACTTCCTATCACATGAGGATGAATGGAAGGAGCTGAGGATGTTTAATCTGGAGAAGAGAAAACCAGAATCAAGTGGGACCCAATAGGTATCTCCAAATATCTGAAGGTATGTCATGTGGAAGAGGAATTAGGCAGTGCAAAGTAGTGGACTGAGTGTGGAACTTGGAGTCATGGGATCTCGAGTATGAATCCTTGCTCTACCAGGGAAGTGTGTGTCCTTGGGCAAATCACTTAACTTCTCTAGGCCTCAGTTTCCTCATCTGTAAAATGGGTGGCTTGGACCAGATTCCCTCTGAGGTCCTTTCTAACTCTAGATCTGTAATCCTCTTTGACTCCAGAAGAAAGAACCAGTAGTGATTTGTAGAAGTTGCAAAGAAGTACAGCTTCCTGTATAGCTTCCTAATAGATACGTCTGATTATTAAAGCCTTTCCTGATCCCCTAACTGGTAGTGCCGTGCCTCCCAAATTACCTCGTATTTAACTACTCTGTAGATATTTGTACTTGTTCAGTTTATATTTATGCTCTGCATGTTTATACGTGTACTTGTCTTTCCTGTCAGAATGTGAGTCCCTTGGGGAGGGGCCTATATTGTTAGCCATGATTCATTCTCCTCCCAACTCTGCTTGTGACTCTCTGGACTTTGTCTCCATGTCCCACTTGTTGTCTTACATGAAAGTTCCATCAGCATCTAGGAGTTCCTCACCCTGGAAGTTCCATCTGCACCCAGGGGCTCCTTACCCTGGAAGTTCTATCAGTACCCAGGGGCTCCTCCCTCTGGAACATTTCTTCACCCTTGTAGCCTCATTCTCCCATTGATTTCCTCCACAAGCCTCCATTTTAGTGAGGGGCTTAGGCTGGTCATGCATAATCCTCTCTTTGGTTCAATTTGTAACTCTCTGGACACCACCATCATGCTCCTCCTTGGGTCCCTTCCCCCACTGGTCCTGCATTTCAGGTCATTTTTAAGTTTTGTCTACTCTGTTAGAATGTAATCTACTTGAGAACAGAAATGGTCTCTCTTTTTGCTTGTTTTTGAATCTCCAGAGCTTAGCACAGTGACCGGCACAGAGTAAGTGCTTGTTGCCCGCTGATCATCTGCTGCCTTGAAATTAGGGACTCTTTCATTCTTTATACTTGTGTCCCTAGCGCTTAGCACATTGCCTGACACAGAGTAGGCACTTAATAAATGTTTGTTAATTGAATGATTGATTGACATGTCCCAAGTTGAAAGTTTCCTCTAATTGGGAGTCTTCAAGTAAAGAATGACCCCTTGGTTGTATTATGGTAGGGATTCCTTTCAGGTATGAGTTGGTCTAGTTCATCAGATAGGAGGAAAATTAAAAGAGATAAATGTAACAAAAATCCAGGAAAAAAGAAAATCTAAGAGGAAGCCATTCCCAACAATGCCACATGTTACAGAGAGGTCAAGAAGGATGAAGACTGATGACATTAGTTTTTTACAATTGAAAGCTTGTTGGTAGAAGGCAACATAGTACAGTAGGAAAAAACACTAGCTCTGGAGCCAGAGCACCTGGGTTGAGTTCTTTCCTTTGTTCCTTACTATCTGTGTGTCCTAGGGTAAGTCAACCCCTCTGGGCCTCAGTTTCCACATCTGTTAAATGAGGAGCTTGCAGTAGATGGCTACTGAAGTTCCATATGATCTTATGGATAACCTTAACAGAGCTCTCCCCAATACCACTGCCACCTACTTTTCTAGTCTTATTTCATATTATTTTCCTTCACATGTGCTCTTTCAGATGCACTGGCCAGCTAGCTATTCCCCATATTGAACATTCTTCCTGCCACTGTCTCTTTGCATGGGTGATCCCATCACATAAAATCCCTAGCTTCCCTCAAAGCACAGCTTAGGTACTACCTCTTATAGGAAGCCTTTCCTGATAGCCCGTTAGTGGTCTCCCTCTTGAAATTACTTTGTATGACATTGTATACACTTTATACTTGCATACTTATGTGCGTGTTGTATGCTACTCCTTCCCTTCCCCCATATATTCTCTTTGAAGGCAGAGGCTACTTTTATTTTTGTGCTTGTATCTATCTCCAGAGCTTAGTAGAGGGCCTTGCACATAGTAGGCATTAAGTAAATATTTGTTGAATTGAATTGCAAGTCATTTTACTGTTTCTGTTTTCCAGCAGCGAAATGAGGGAATTAGATTAGATGGGTTTCCAAGGTACCTTCCGGGTCTAATTCTCCTAGTTTTTATGGAATCTGAAGCTTTCAATTTGCTTAGAAAAGTCATTTTTAAGAAATTAATTTTTTTGAAAAGTCACATTTAAGGGACAGTGAATTCTATTAGCAAAAATGCCTTAGTCATCCAACTGAAGAAAAAAAAAAGAGAAATCAACAGTTTTGACTTTTTTTGCTAATGCCCTGACAAAAGCCAGTATTTGTGTGGGTGTTTATTATACGAGTATCTAGTGACCCCAATTACTTCTTAGTAAAGACACACAGCTGCCAAAACACAGAGTGTTTTTCTCTGAGTTCATCCTCATTCATCACAATGATTTTTTATTTTGTCTATTCGTTTATCATTTTTCACAGTAAATGCAAGACTGTGGGGTTAAGATATTTGAAAAGGACTTTTGTTTGATTTTAGTTAGCTTTAGTGTTAAGGGAAATGTTCTTGGTGCATTGGAAAGAGGAGCGGGCAGTCATAAAAATTTTACCTTTGAAATATCTCTCATACACCCCCTTCTCTCTTCTGACACTGCCATCACCATGGTTCAGGCCCTCATCACCTTACCCTTGGACTATTGCAGTAGCCTATGGCTTGGCCTACCTTCCAAAAGCGTCTCCCTACTTGTAACAGTAAAGCAGTAATAACAATGTAGATGATAATTGAATTGTCAAAATGCCTGTGTAGTTCTGTATCACAAAGTATACGAGACTCTCCACATAGAAGGTAGAAAAAGTAAAGCATTTATTCAGACACCAGAGAACCATATCCCTCAAGCCATTTATCCAGTCTATCACAGCAATAAAACATTCCACATACAATGCAACAACCTGGAGCCTCTCCATCCCAAAATCTCTCGGACGCCCCGCTGGAGTCTTCCCCAAAACAAACTCACAGTACAGCTAAGTCAGCCTGTTCAGTTCTAAAAATCACGAGGGCGGCCATTAGCAGCCATAACATCTCTCTCTCTCTCTCTCTCTCTCTCTCTCTCTCTCTCTCTCTCTCTCTCTCTCTGTCTGTCTCTCTCTCTGTCTGTCTGTCTGTCTGTCTGTCTCTCTCTCTCAACATTTCCTGTCAGGAAGCTCCTCTCACCACATGTGTCTTAGGCTTCCTGTGATGTAAGCAGGTCGCATGGCCTATTAACGGGTGGGAAAGATCTTCAAATCTAATTGCTACTACACCACTGCGGTGCATTCTCCATTCAGCTATCATGTTCATCTTCCTGACACGCAGATCTGACTATGTCAGCCCTCTATTCAGTGAGCTCTAGTGACTGCCTATCACCTCCAGGAGCAAATACAAGCTCCTGCTAATGTCCAAAGCCCTTTAGAACCTTTCCCCTCCTTTCCAGTCTTCTTGTACCTTACACCTTCCCTTCCCCCAAATTCCAACGTGCTCTTCAATCCAATGGACGCTGGTCTTCTTGCTGTTTCTCAAACAGAATACTCTCATCTCTAGCCTCCAGATATTTTCACTGCCTATGCCCCAATACCTGGAATGCTATCTCTTCTCATCTCCAACTCCACCCTCTCTGTCTTTCTCTGAGTCCCAGCTAGAATCCTACTTTTTACAAGTAGCCTTTCCTGATCCCTCTTAATTCTAGCATCTTCCTTGTTTTAATTATCTCCAATTGATCCTGTATACATATCTTGTTTGTAATTAATTTGTCTTCATGTTATTTCCCCCATTAGATAATGATCTCATTGAGAGTAGGGACTGTCTTTTGTCTTTGATTGTATCCCCAGAGCTTAGTAACAGTGCCTGGCACATAGTCCATGCTTAATAAACGTTATTGATTGACTAACCGACTCTGTAAGGCTCTGTATGTGGCCTTAAATAAGTCACAACTTCTTTTAACTTCAGATTTATCATTTGAAAAATTGAGGTAAAAATGCTTGCTACCTTGTGGTAAGGATCAGCTGATATCATGTATATGAAGTGCTTTGTAAATATAAAGTACTTATATGAGTAAGTTATCATTACAAAGTCCTATTACCATGTCTCATCATGGTATTGGGGGTGAGCCTAAATTATGGAAGGTTTTGCCAGCGGAGCACCAGGTCTAGTATTTTCTATCATGTGAGAAACCTTTGGATATATATGTGATCATGGAAATAGACTGAGTCTTCTCCTTGAGTTGTCTAGTTAAATGCAGAGAGGCTCATCACCAGTAGAGGGGGCCACTCAATGATGGATTCTTTATCTATGGTAAGCTATGAAACAAAGACAAATGACTAGTATTGTTCAGTCCCATTTTTGCCTCAGTAATGATAGTGGTGGAATGGTGAACACACAAGTGCTAAGAATCACACAGATTTTAGAATATCTATAATAATTAACTTGGCTATTAGTTTAGCGTATGTGACATCTTTGTCCAATGACCAGTAATCAATCAATCAACATTTATTAAGCACCTACTATGTGCTAGGCACTGTGCTAAGCAACAAGTGAACATTCTACTTAGGGAACTGAATCATATCAATCTTGACTTTCTCACTATAAGTGAAATCAGAGGGCAAAAGAAAGTTGCAGGTAAATGTCTCACAGGTTTTCCTTGTAGATGTAAATAAAGCAACCAGTGAAGTTGGTTTTATTGTACATCCATAGGCAATATGAAATATAACTTCATGGCACATGTGTTCATCTTGTGCTCATGACATATGTGTGGTATTCCTTCTGAGAGTTCTTCCCTCATCCTGAACTTGAAGCTTGGGTACTCTCTCCTATGGGGTGGGGAAACCTCTCCCACATTAAAATATTCTGTGAGTCTCTACTCCTAAAATTATGGTCCATGAACATCCACCAGCGCATTTCCCTTTAATAGTCATCCAGTTGATACAAACTAGCTCAAAGCAAAGACATTTACTATAATAGCATAGCATAAACAATAGTAACAAAATGTACCCCCCCCATAAACCTGGTGTGCACTGTCTGATAAATTTATGTACTCTGGAGGAGAAGAATAGGCACACACAAAGAATTCACTACGAGAAGCACGCACATGGGGAACATGGTTAAATGGAACTGGGATGCTAATCACTAGTGCCTAACAAAGCGGAGAAATTACACCTGAAAGAGGACCCGATTCAGTTGTATTAGGGAAAATATCCCCTAATCCCTTAAGAGTGCCACTAGACCCCTGAAAAGTCAATGCATCCAGCCTCATTGTGGTGGAATAAATCAAGAGAGAGTAAAGACAGTAGGATAATGAATTTAGGGCTGGAAAAGACCTTAAAGGGCCATCTAGACCCTTCATTTTACAGATAAGGAAACTGAGGCTAAGAGAAGTTTAGTGATTTGTCCAGGGTCATGCAGGTAGTAAGTGTTTGAAAGGCAAGATTTGAACTCAGATCTTCCTGACTTTAAGCCTAGTAGCACTGATGGTGCCTGCCTTCTCTGGGCTTCAATTTCTTCCTCTCTAAAATGAGGGAGATGGACCATATGATTTCTAAAGTCCCTGTTTTCATACTTAAAATGTTATAATAAGCAATATATATGTATACAATTAAGCAATTGTGTGTGTATATGTACAATTAACATAATATACAAGTATGTGCACATGTGTATACATGCACAATTTAGAGGGTACTATGCTACCACTGGGATATCTCAGAAAAACAATTCATATCAGGCAGAACACTGATTGTTTTGGAGATCACAGATTAGAAAATTCTGGTTAGATGGTTAGATGACAGTGTTCTACGGTGGCAGGAACATCTAAGAGTCAGAAGACTGAGGTCTGAGTCCCGACTCAGCCACTTACTAGATATGTGACCTTAGGCATGTCAATTCATTTCAGTTTACATGAGTATTTAACACATGCAGATCTAGCTTCAAGGATTGTCGGGTGAAGCCAATGAGAAAATACAGGTGAGGTGCTTTGTGAACCATGTTATATAAATGTAAGTTATTATTTTACCCATCACCACTTCTATTTTTCCTCAAGCAATATCCTGTTCAGACATATAATGATTCTTGTACATTCAAAGGCCCCAGAGGCAATAGCAAGGGGAGAAATTATTCAGGCTGCTTAAGAAGGGCAATGATATGAAAAAATTCAAGCAGGAAATTAAGTCATTACTTGTGAAGCTGTTCTATCAACAGGTAATTTATCCAGAGAAGTTGTCACTAGTGCTCTCAAGAAGAAAATTTGATTTAGTATTTTGAAATTAATACAGGGGATTAGCCTCCATGACTTATTTCCCAAGTGGAAAAATCAATGTTTTCTACAAGAGCCTTAATACAATGCTATTGTAGCATGGAAGGGACCCTACATTCTGGAAGGCTACATCAGTGGTTCAAAAGCTCTTACTGGTCCTATCAAGGTGGAAAGTCCTTGAGTATGGATCTCATGAAAGATATCATGTCTGTAATTTAGGAATCAGCCTAGCTAAATTTGGAGAGGTTCATCACTGAAGGCTGGCCATCAGTGGGTGATATTGAGGGATGAGTCATGAAGACCCTCTACTATGGTACAGAGAAATGGGTTCAGATTCTGGCCCTACCACATACTGGTTGTGTGGCCTTGAGCAAGTCACGTAACTTCTCTGAGCTCATCAGCAAAAGGGGGGCGATAATCCTTGGAAGAGCTGGGGATGTTTAGCCTGAAGAAGATAAAACTCATGAGGAATATTACAGTTGTTTGAAGATCTGTAACATGGAAGGGGGATTAGACTTATTCTGTTTGTCCTTAGAAGACGGACTATGAGTAATGGGTAGAAGTTTCAGAAACCTAACTGTAGGCCTGGTGTCAGGAAAAAAATTCCTAATGATTACAACAATCCTTAAAGCAGAATGGGCTTCCTCTTGGAGACAGTGGTTTTCCTCTCTCAGAGGTCTTCTAGCAGAGGGGAGATGATCACTTATTGGGCGTATTGTTGTGAGGGTCTGTTTTGGGGAATGAGTCAGATTTGGTGGCTGTTGGATTGTTTCATTCTTTCTATTTGAGTTCCTAGCAGCTGGCGCAACGCGTGGATAAGGTAACTTAATTATCGCGTGATTGGGGGGCGGAGCCAAGATGGCGGCTGGGAAGCAGTGACTGGCGTGAGCTCCCCACCAAGTTCCTCCAAAAACCTATAAAACAATGGCTCTGAACCAATTTTAGAGCTGCAGAACCCACAAAGTGGCAGAGGGAAGCAGG